>CM052809.1:133442621-133467050 GCA_028533885.1 Nasua narica
CTCTTAACTGTTACCTTCTCTGCCTTTTTAAAAAGGGAGAAGACTAGGTAGTGTGCAGATATTTAATTATGCATTTTAATATCCAAAGGATGCTTCTGAAACCCTTCTTGTTAGCCCTCTAAATGGCAATCACCTTTCCTGCATAAAATTACAGTTTTTTCTTTATCTTTTGTTTATACCACAGTTAAATCATAACTAACGGGACTTGTGAATTACTGGTTGCAATTACAAACACCTGCCAAGTAAGATTTTCCTGCATGCACAGAAAATCCACAGGAAAGTGTATCTTTAGCTACCTCTACTCCAATTCCTAAGAACATGCACCCCCAGAATTATGAGACTAGAGGAAGTATGCACAGAATTTCCTGCTCCTTAGAGGAGATGCCAGACATATTCAGCTGCCTTCGCCCACCAAGAAAAGGGTGAAGGATTGAGTTTCTCCCTATTTACGTCTTTCCACCCACGGGGGGCGCTGAAATATTGTCTGGAATAATAAAGCCAGTTTTCCTGTACAATGACTGGGTCTGTCTGTTTTGGAAGGATTAAAATTCTTCCTCCACGTATAGCTAAAAGAAACACTTTTATATCTGCCCCTAGAAAAAATACCCAATGCTGGAAAATTGATTTGGAATGACAAGCATTTATGGTTATTGTTTGAAAGACCTCGCTCACCAACCACATAAAAGCAAGAAAGAAGATCATATTCTCGGTCGAAATCATGGATGTTACATATTTAATCAAAGTACACACGCTTCTGTGGATTTCAATATCGTACTCAAACAAAAAAAATCTATTTTATTGCAATATCTGACTATTTAAAATTTATGGGAGTAAAAGTTTTCCAATCCAGTTGAAATATTAACTATTTCTAATCACAAATTTTAGCTAAAACAAATCTGGTTGGAGGCAGTTGGTATTTTGGCAAACTGAAAAATTTATGTCAACTTTCCTAACAATGGCAGGCTAATTCTGAGAAAAGCATGTTGATTTTGGACATAATAAATGAGACAGGATTTAACTCTGATGGATAGTTTCCATGCACTTAGTAATGAGAACCAGTCCTGAAAAATGAAGTGACCTCATAAGACTTAGAACTTAAAGTCTGGTCTCATTAGTTCCAAGTTTTCTGATGCCAGGTGTCAAGTCTTTTTTGCCCATTATGCCCTGTACTATCATTAAAATGTCCATGAAAAGCAACAAGAAATCTATTTCATATTATTAAACAAAATGTTAAAATTCAAGACAGCCTATCAGGTGTCCTATTTATCTCATGTCTAAATATTTCCTAACAAATATGGGGTTAAAGCTATCGAATAGCTTTAAAAAAAAAAAAAAAAAACCTACTTCCTAGCTTTTTATGTAGAAAATACTTAAGCGAGGTGAAGTTTCAATTCAGAATTTATTTTGATACTATAATACAAAATACTTCAAGAACTACTTTAACTTCAAGATCAACCCATACAGATTCATGGACTCATCCTCAATAGAAATGAAGGGAAATGGGTTTGTGAATAATGTCAGTTAGGGAGACACTAAGTCACAACAAAACTTACTGCTTTCTTTTTGAACAGCTATATCAAATCACTTCATACAAAGGCAATTACATACAACAAAACATCACTATGTACTTGGACGATGCCGAGATCATTTTGTGATCCAAATGTTCTGGGAGAGGACAGATGAGCATTAAGAAGATTGCCAGACTTTTTCTACTACAAGAACTGATGGAAGTCTATTAGAAACCAAAATCAGGCAGATTCATGGGAAAGAAGAAATCTGTCCAAGATTTCAGGCAGCAAAAATAGATCTGCCGAGCTCCTGAATTACATCAGAGCGCAGCTATTCTAGTAAAGCGCTTGAAGGTGGAACCCTTGCCCGGCCCCATGGGACTATTTCCATCTTCCAGAGGTAGCCCAGCTCTGGTCAGTCTGAGACATCAACCCACCCCACCCGGTGTGAACACAGCTCTACCTGAACACGATCCCATTTTGCAATATTCCATCTTTGTGCGAACGGAGAGTATTTTTTGGAAAGTGGAACCGCCGTTTATGATATTACTAAAAGCAAAAGAGAAACGAGCTCAGAGCTGTCCCAGTCTTTCCCAATGTTTGGTATCCGAGGATACTTCCCATTGCTTCCAGGGGTTTTCCACCTCCCACTGGGCCCTGCAGCCCCAGTCCCCACCTGAAGGGAGCTTCTCCACCAGCCCCAGTCATACTCCCTGATTCTGGAACATTTCTGCATAGCTCCTCACCTCAAAAGACTGACCTAGCCATGGGTCTGTGGACCAGGTACAGCAAAGAATAGTCCATTCTGTTGCCTCTGGACATCATCCTGGGCCACAGCCACGCCTCGGAGAGGGCTTCCCCTGTGCTTACAACAATTCAGCTGAATGCCAGGAAAGTGTGGGAAAGGTTGATTTCTCAAGGAAAAGTAAAGATGTCTGGATAAACTTTTTACAAGAATACCACTCAGCACTCGCACCACGCGAAGTGGAACATAAAGGAATTGTATAAAGACAAATCCAAAGCTCAAAACAACTCAGAGAAGAGTGCTCTCAGCTAGAATACACGGAATCTCAGACATACCTCCTCAAGAACATCGACATCAATACGGCTGAAGAAATTCGAGATCTAGATCATAGAAAACAACGTAGTGTGTGTCGGGGACATGCCAACTTCGCCCTTGTCTTTAAATATATTAATGGTGCTATAAATAGGCCGTCACCTGCTCCTCCTTTTCCATTTGGAAGAGAACAAGCCAGAAGGATTTGAGTTACAGATTCAACAGAATCACAAGCAGCAATGTCCTGAGAGAACAGATTTCCAGGAGAAAACTGACATGTTTTCTTCCCTACAAGTACAGAAATGAAAAGGAGACGCGTTTAGAAACCCAGCTTCCAGTCTTAAAAGTGGTGGAGATCAAGGTGCCGTTCCAGGGAGCACTCAAGGCTAATTACAAGGGTGTGAGGACTACCTTGAACTCACACCCAGAATATGGGATCAAAAGGTGCTCCCTGCTTTATAGGTAAAGCCTATAAACCACGTGTAAGAACCAGTTTGTGATGTGTGGCATCATCATCTCCTACACTCAACTCTTTATTCTCACTGAATGCCATCGGAAGACAGCACTTCTTGAGTAGTGGAGGGGGACTTTACTTTTTAAAGAACCCTATGATGATAACAAGTTTTCCCATGCATAATAATTGAGCACCATCTGGCTCAGGATATCAGAAACAAACTGCCAACACGAAGGACAGCTATTTGTCGCACTTGGTGAAATATAACCAAACCACTGCTTCTTTGCTCAGTGGACACGATTATAGGTGCATGCTTAGAGTCTACGCTTAAAAAAAGTATCAATCAGTAAAGGCAACCCCCAGATCAACCGCTGACCAAAAATATCTCACTGGATAACCAATACCTGGCACAGTCTGTGCATACATAATCACCACAGGCAGTACAAAAGTTTGAACCGCACAACCAGAATGATCGGTAACAGGAAGTTTATCGCCATCTACAGATTTTCCCTCCCTGCTCAAGGGAGCGAGCCAAGGATTCCTGCTCGAAAAATATCAATTGGCAAAACTGGCATCGGCTGTTGAGTTGCTTAAGCTCCCAGGGATGAATGCCACTTTAATAACCTGCACAAAACAGTAAACACAATTAACTACCTCTCTAGAAACGGGAAATCAGGAGTCCATCGGCGCTTGCTGCCTACAGATGGGGGCTCACAATAGGTCAACTCCCCATCTCCTTCTGTCTATGGCATTAAATACTCAGAGATTGTAAGGCAAAGGTGTATAATAATACCCTTTTTTTTTTTTTTTTTCCATTTCCCTCGCCATTAACCACTTTCCCAAAGCAGGCTTCGGAGAGTTAACGAGCGATCTAAACTAAAACGCCTGCTCGGGGCTGTGCCGTGGCCTCGAGAAGCAGCCCGCTGGTCGCCCCTGGGGCAGATGTTGCAGGCAGCGGCGCCGGGAGGACGGCGCAGGGGGCTCCGCCAGCGGGTGCGCCGAGCCCGGGAGGGCACACGCCCTGTCCGTCCACCTGGGGAACACCCCGGCAACTTTATTTTGGGCAGAACCTTTCAGGGAAACTTTTCCCTCGCCCGCAGCCCTGGCGAGCCGGGCCGGCCGCGGGCGGGCAGGAGAGGCCGGGAGCTGCGGGCCGAGGGGCCGTCCCCGCTGGGACGCGGCTCGCCGGGCTGGGTCCCTGTCGTCTCGGGACCGGGAAGGCGCGGGGCAGGTCCCGCGGGGAGGCCACTCACCAGCCGGAGCGCGAAGAAGACGGCGAGCAGGGCGAGGCAGGCGCCCATGACGATGAGCAGCAGGAAGACGATGAGCGGGTGCTGCTGGCTCATGCAGTAGTAGGACTCGTAGAGCCAGTCCCGGGACCGCTGCAGCCCGTCGCCGCCGCCCGCCGCCGCCGCCGCCGCCTCGGCGCGGTCCCGCAGGTAGCGGCGGCGCCGCATCGCCTCCCGCCACATCGGGCCGGCTCGCCGGGCGCCCGCCGAGCGCGCCCGGCTGGGGCTGCGCCGCCCGCGTCCCACCCCCGCGCCGCCTCGGCCGGCCGGGCTGCCGCGCTCGGAGCTGCGCGCAGGGGCCTCCGGCGCGGGCGGAGCTCGGCGCCCCGGGCTGGGCGCGCTGACGCGCGGGCGGGGGCCGGGCGGGGGCCGGGCGGGGGCCGGGCGGCGGCCTCAGGGGCAGCTCCCGGCGCCGCCGCTACCGCCGGCGCGCGGGAGGGGGCGGGTGCGACCGGGGCCCTCGGCCCGCCTCTCCCCCACCGCGCGGCGCGCAGCCGGGCCTCCGCCCACCGCCGCCGCCCCCCGACGGCCCGGCCACGCGCTGGGGGCGGCCCGCGGCCGCGGAGGGGAGGAGTGCGGGCAGTGGGGGTGGGGGGCGCCGGCCGCGCCCCAGCCAGGACGTCCCCTCCTTCCGCCCTCCCACACTCAGCCTCGGCGTGGCCCACCTCCTCGCCACTAGCGGAGCACGGCCTGGGGTTCCCGCTGCCTGCCCCCCCGCAACACACACATGTCCCACCTCGCTCCGAGGCTGCGGGGGCGCCTAACCTCCTCTCCACGAGCTCGGAGCGCGGCGGGAGGGGGACCCCAGCCTCCCAGGGGCTGCGGGAGGGGGTGCTCCCGCACTCCTCTGCACTAGCTCAGCGCGCGGCGGGAGGAGACCTCCCCCGCTTTAGTCCCCCTACCCAGAGGACAGCAGGAACTTCCTCCTTTTCACCATCTGGGAGCGCTGAGGAGGGGTTCTCCTCCCCTCCCCCCTTAGCGGATAGGGGTTTCCCACCCTCCTGCTCTCAGCGCAGCGAGGGTGGGGTGCCCACGCTTCTCCCCACTCCCACTGAGGGCAGAGGACTTCCCAGCGGGGTGGGGGGGTGTAGAGGCGCTGGGGCGCGAGGAGTCCCCTTAGCGGAGAACTGCTCCAAATCCGCAATGGAGGAGCGAGGCGGGGATGATTTAGTGCTGTACCCCGCCACGTCCTTGGATAGGCAGCCTCACTTGCACCCTATACGGTCAGCTCGTCACACTTTGGGAGTGCCCAGTGGGCCAAGGTGTTGCTTATTGGAGGTTCAGGGGGCGCCCTCTGGCCCGCACGGTCCCCGCCGAGCCCCTTCTGCCTGGCGGGGATGGCAGCGAGGGCGCGCCCGGGTTGCTGCGTGCTGGCGCGGGCGGGGTCCGCTCGGAGATCGCCCCCTCCTTGGGGACAACCACCTTGGAAGACGCCAGAGACCGCGCTGGAGCCACGTGGGGGCAGACGCGGGCTAGGACGGTGTCCCTTCCCCACACCCCTGAGAGTCACGACCTCTGGCCCTCGCCCTGAAGGATGGAGGAGCTCACCGGTTTCCCCAAAGGAGGGAAACCTCCACCCTTCTGGAGATTTCCTCCTAGTGTAGTCCGATGCAAAGACCCGCAAATCCCACTTCCTCTCAAAGCCTAAGGAATCCGAAGCACCGCGACTCTCCTCTCTCAGGCCGCCAGCAAACAATCTAGGGGCCCGTCCCTAAGCACTCTTGGTCCCCTCCAGTAGACCACACCTGGCACCGCCTAACCCCAGAAACCTTCCCGAACTGGCCCGCTGCCAGCCGGGGCAGCCTGCCCCCAGCGCCAGCGGGGGCGTGCGAGCTAGGTGGGACTCGGGACCGCAGTACCCAGACCGCGCTGGAAAAGGGGACCAGGAGCCTTCCAGCGAGGGGGACGGGGGCTGTTTTTAGCAGAAGTTAATGCCTGCTCTGCCCCGGGGGCCAGCGAAAGGCTCAGCTCTCCACTGGCGGCGGGAGGGTTGGGCTGGGCTGGGGGTAGGGGAGCTGGGGAAGGGCGGAGAAGAGAGGCTGGGCTCAGGGGAGTGTCCCGAACGCCGGCTCCTGAGCCTGGGGTCCTGCCTCACCAAGCTTCACCTGGTCCCAGGCCTTCCCTCCTCCCTGAGACTATGAGAGGAGGACAAATGAAGGAGACAATGGATGGAGAAAGTCTCCCCTGAATGTCTCCTGTTTGCGTCACAAGGCTGATGTTATGCTCCCCCCCCCCCAGGGGGAGAATGAAACTCTATTCTATGTTGGATTAGTTGTCTATGGCCTGCACCTTGCCTTGTCTGCCCTCCCCTCTAAAACCAACCCCCCCTACTGTAGACTGCAACCTGGGTAATGCCAAGTTCAGCCTTTGGGGCGACTCCAGACCCGCCCACTGGGCTCGGTTCTTTCTTTTGGACCGGGAATTTCAGGTTTGTGGTGGTCCTGAGAGCAAGTTACAATGACTGCCTTGATGAACTGGACTTAGCAATGGCCAGACCCTGATGTCTCCTAAGGACACGCGGTCCAGGGCAGTTTCTGTTGTGGGGATCCTGTTTTCCTCTCTCTGCGCCCAAGGTCTTCCCGAGTTGGGCAGAGTTGTGCATTTCCCGTCTTTGGTGTTGGAGCAACATACTAATTATTCATCTTCTCTCCAAGTCTTGCTGCTTCTTCGCCCCTTGTATTGATAAACCTCTTCCTTCACCCACTCAAGAAGGAAGAAAAAGTAAATAATCTGTCATTTAGATTTATGGGCAAAAAGAACTGAAAGACTGAAAGAAAAGTAAGTGTTTAATTATTTTCTTTTTCTTTCTAGTGTGGGAGTGGGGTATTTTTAACTACCAGTGTCTATATCATGGATATATTCTCCATATGGTAAAGGGGGTTGTTATAAGACTTTTAGGGGATTTTGTTAAATCCAATGGTACAATATAATCAGAGAGACTACAATGGATGGGTTTTTGCACTTTGACCCCTCTGACATTTTTTATCATACAGTTTTTTCATTAATTTATTCAAGACACATTTATTTTTGTGCCTACTATGTGCCAGATGTCCAGAGACGGGAATAAAAATAACAAATTAATAAATTTTTTAAAAAGGACTGGGTCCTCCTGAGACCCTTCTAGGAATTTCCAATATGCTTTGAAAAGTAGAGCCACCAAATACAAAACATGAGTAAAAATCAACATTCATCCCCACCTCCTCCATTCAATTTAAATTTCATCATCATAGACAAAGGTCATGGAAGGAATTGAATATGAAAATTGGGGCTATGCCAGCCTTCCGTGAGTCTTTTTTGTTTTGTTTTAGTTTTGGTGCTTATTTTTATTGGGAATCTCAAGTCATTGCTTTATGTTTAAGACAAAATGAAATGTGAACCGTTATAATTATTATAGCTATTCTCTAGTTGTTTTAGAATATACTGCACCAACTATGCTTTTTTAAAAGTTCACAACAGTTTGTACTTTGAAAGAAAAGAAGGAAACAAAGTAATAACTGAGGGATGATATGGAATGGAAAATGCCCTTTAGCACAAAGCCAGGGGCATCAGGTATAGGTTCGGGCACCAAAGGGGCCCCAGGGCATCTGCAGGTTCATGTCCTGTCTTTGGACAACAGGGCTGCTACGCCAAGGGTAGGGTACGGAGAGTAAAGGGGTCCTCCCATAATTTTACTCCATATCAATTCATTTGTGACAAAATGCTCAGAGAAACTACTGTGGAAGCTCTAACTGGGCCACGGAGGAAGCGTACAAAAGAAAAGCATTAGGAAGGAGAATTTTTTTTTTTTTGGAACGCTAGAGGGCAGCCCTCCATCCTCTGATAAAGGATGGGCAGGCAAAGGGTGTGTGACCTCTGTAGTTGCATGCCCCCCCACACTTGATTTAAGGTCCTGCTGTCACCATCTTGAAATTCTCGATGAGTTTTGAAGGTGGGGGTCACGCCTTTCCATTTTGCTCTGGGCCCCGCAAATCCGAGAGCGGGTCCTGCTGGCCGGTGACACTGAATAGTAATCCCAGCCTGCGTGCAGAGCCCATGGGGTGCGGGCTTGAGGACAAGCAGGCAGGCTCCTCTGCCTGGGGACTGCCGTCCACCTATCCCACCTCTTCAGCTGATCGTCTTTCACCTACACACTGACTCACCGGAATCATAAATCTGGTGAATAACCTGCTGCATGACAGGCTCTTGAACCAAGGGCTTTTGCTTTCGAAATAACCCTTCTTCTAGTCCCTATTCCAAATCCAGTTAGATTAGCTCAGTCAATAAGGACGCTGTTGTCCTCCTCCCAATGTCACAGTGCTCTGATTGATTCAATAAAGGCAGGCGAGCAAACCGTGCCAAGGACAGACACAGACGTGTGCCAACCCGGAGCATATTGGAGAGCTGAGCGCAGAGTATTTCCCTGTGTATTCGTTCCTCTCTGGCAAATACATCAGTACAATTTATATAATAAAGTACGAACAGTATGTCAACAGATGCATTATCACCATGAAATATGTTTTGTGTACCCAGATAACATTTACATTTTTATTGAACCAGAGTCTGTGAATACGGAAAGCGCACAACCAAGCCAGCTTACGGCTCCTGGAAGTCTCGGGGACTCCTCCAGCTCACTGAGGAACTTTCTTTGCAGTTTGGTGTTTAGAGTGTCAGGAAAGCCCCTGAATGTGATGTTATTATATTTATTTTCATTCCCATCTAGTGAGACATGATCTCTACATGTCTTTGAAAGATGCTACTTCCTTGGCTTATTTGATTAAGTGTTTCTCAAGTGACAAAATTGTAATAAATATTTTATAGAATTATCTTTAAAATCTGATTTCAGGTGATTTAGTGGGACTTATGGTCCTGAATATATAAGAAGGTGGCCTAAGTGTTTTTGGAACAGACTCTTCACAAATTTCTGCTGCCATTTCAGAGTTTGTTACTGGTACTTTTTCTTCAAAATCCACTGAGACCCTGGGACTCCCTTCCTGAGCACAGCGGGGAGTGAGAACAGGTTAATGACTAATCAGTTTCTAGCATGTCCGCAATCTTGTAAGAGATATCGATTTCTCTGCTCTTGCTCAGAGAATGTGATCTAAAAAGCAATGATTCATTGTACAGGGATGTGTGCTCAGGATTTGTTGCCTAGGGAGGTACAGGAAGAGGGGGCTTATTTAGCAAGCATAAGTGGATCACTTAGATACCTGACTTTTATTTTTACATCCTTTTAGGTGTCCCTTAAAGTAGTCAATGAAAGAATAATTTAATCACACTCTAAAACTGATAAATAATGTACTTTGAGGAACAAGAAATGGTCTTCCTGCACAAAGATGACATAGTTCATGAATATTTTTGCCCAATTCTGAATTCACTCAATTTAGATAACTTAGCTGAAGATTTTAAGCCACTGCCACTGCTTGATTCGTGATTTTATATTTAATTTTGAAAAATAAATCAAACACACAGCTTGTGTTACCCTACACTGTTGTAATAATTGTCAGTATTCTTATAACTTTTAGGGTGCTAGATTTTTGCCTCATCCCTGATATCAGCTGTATATGTTCAAAGAAGTCATAAACATCTCTGAGCCTCAGTCTCCTTATCTGTAAAGTAAGATGAATGTGCCAGTTATCCTAATGATCTTTCTAATATGTTTATATTACCCTGGACTAGGTAATGGGATGAATTTTAATCTTTTTTAGATCAAGGGGAAAAAATGACTTACATTCAATAAAAACAAGTGACTATACCCAAAAGAAGTTTGTTAAATTGTATGTAAGCATTTGATTACGAATACTATTTCCTTAGGTTTCAAGGCGGAATGAAGGTGTTTCTGTGCTATGCTATGGCAATTTAGTGGACACGCGCAAATCTTTTTGCGTTCATATGACCTGTCTTCCCTTGTGAGAAGATAAATTCATTACTGGCAGGAGACTTTGTTTCTTTTGTTCACTGTTACATATACCTCTCTTACCTGAAATCTGCAAAACACATAGTAAGTACTTAATAAATATGTGCTAGATGAATGAATGATTGAATGGATGAGGATATAAGGTAACTTCATTCTTTTAGAAAAAGAGTACAATTGACAAATAATGCTGTGGATTACTTTAATCAGAACTTGATTTGACAGAAATGTTGCCAAAGTCCTGAAGAGGTTACATGTATATAAATGTTTGCTATTGGCACTATGTACTTTTTTTTTAACCTCACGGTGTCATTCAAATCCAAAAATGGTTAAGATGTTCGTGCAATATTGAGCACCTAAAGATACTGAAGAAATAACTAGAGAATAACGAGGTCCGGGAGAAGAGAGTGTCTGGGGGAAGCACCATTTGGGGTTGATTTTCTCAAGAGAAAATGTCATTCAGTATCATAGTTCCTGGTTATGCATCAGAGGCAAAACAATACCAGGCAATGAAGACTCTCAGGATTTATGAAGTCTTAAAGTCTTGAAATATCCTTTCTACGCCTGAACCATGGTTTAGAACTTGACAGCAAGAAAGCAGAATGTTATGCCCAGATTTTGAGATCCCCAAATACCACCAGGGAGCCGAGTCCGATGCAAAAGCAAAAGAGCCCTTTATTCAAGCTAGCTTGAGCTCTGTCTCTCACACTCACCGACACAGCGGCGTGGTGTAGAGAAAGAGAGTGAGTTTCAAAAAGCGCAACAGTTTTAGAGGGGTCAGTGGCCAATGAGATTGTAACACACAGAAAGTTGCTTAGTAACTATTTGAACTAGCCTATCACCCTGGCCAGATTTGGCGCACAAGTTTGGCGGGCAAAAGGCAGGGTTTATATTCTTTCCGGTCAGGGGTTCTGCATTCCTATTGGCTAACCCAAACCCAACCCACAGGCTGTCTGGGCCAATGAGCTCAAGGGAGGGCTAAGCCACACTCTGACCCTCCCAGAGGCAGGTCCTGTGTGTGTGTGTGGGGGGGGGGCACACACAAGAAGGCGGGTGTAAGCAGAAGGAGCCAGCCCTGCTCTGCTCCTTCACAGAGTAGGATAGAGTGGCCAAGCACGCATGGAAACCAAAATTGGAGGAAGAAAGATGAAGAACAACAGCTCAGAGGGGAGTTATTTTGGTGGTTGAATTTTGTTTGTTATGGCTAGCATTTTTAAAAAAATAATAATACTTGTAAATTTCATTTGGAATATTACAACCCTCATGTCCGTGGACTACATTAGAGATTCCCCATTACAAATGAAGGGAGTTTTGCTCTTAAATAGAAGATTTCAAAAACAACCCCAAGTAAATGTTTTTAAGTAGCACATTGAGTGTTGCAACATGTGGTACATTTAAATATCTTCACCTCTAAATTATTAGACACTTCCCTCCCAAATGGTCCTCCAGTTCTAGGCCACAGATGGAAAACCGAACTCAAAATCATACCTACCAAAGTTGGTGGCATCGCACCTACCTAGGGACTTGTCCTCTGATCCCCACTCTGTCACCTGCCCCCATCCAAATAGCCATCATTCCTGCAACTTTATTTCAATTTTTCTCCAGCTTCCCCCTTCTCCACAGCCCCATTCTCTTGCCTCAGGGCTTTAGAATCTCTAACCTGCCTAGCCAGCTCAGATTCACCCCCCAATTGTTCCACCCAGAGCAGAAACCCTGTTCTGCCCCACTGTTTACATAAGAAAAACCACCTCCTGCCCCACTTAGCTCTCCAGTCCCCTCATAGCTCTGGGTGTAGGTTCCAGATAGAGTAAGCTGCAGGAGTGCCTGGAGGGCCCACTGCTTCTGCCTCTGTCTCAGACAGCACCCATCCCCTACGCTCTATTTGCAAGAGGAGGCCCTTAGACTGGGCCGCTTCTTTGGTAACTGACTTGAACACCCAATGGCAGTCACCCAGGCTTTCCCAAATAAGACCACCACTTGGACTCTAGCCAATCAAATCATTGCTTCACTTCGCTTCTGTATCTTCTCTGTAAAGATGAAGCCTCTCGCACCTGTGGTTAGAGCCTGCTAACCACTTCCGGTTTGGCATTGCCTTGATTAGAATCTATAGTGGCTCAAATATTTAAAAAATAATACTAACGTGCCTCAGTTTAGCTTTTTCAACATAGCTACGGTCACCCATTCACCACCCACCACTTCCGTTACCTGGAACACTGCCACTCATCATCTCATCTGGGAATCTTCTTGAAGTCCCTCCTCCACTCACAGCTATTTCAACCCCGATGTCTTTCGTAAAATAAGAAGGCACTATTATCAAATGATACTTCGGGTATTGGAGGGTTAAGTCAAAGACATTTTGAAAGGACATCTTTTTAGTAATCCATCAGAATGAATGACCAGACTCCAGGCTTCTTTTGTAGTTCATTATTATAAATGTGAGCTGCATTTATAATATGCATTTATAATCTGCAATAATATGCATGATATTTTATAGAAAATGCTAGATAATGTATATCAATAAGGATAAGGATTTCCAAACACTGATTGTTTTTCTTCTCAACAGAATGTATACATGCACAGATAAATGAGTATATTTTAATATAAAAACTAGTCAAAGGAAATACTGTCCCAGCAATAAATGGTATTTCAAATGAAGAGTCAATGAAGAATCAATGGAACCTCACTGAAGGACACAAAATCTGCTTTCTCTGGCACAAGAGCCACCTGAAATGTACTTTTCTCAGCTCCCACTGCAGTGCCAGGTGGCGCCTGGGTCAACGAGACGGGGGGAGGCTGCTGGGTTCATGGGGCCAATTGCCTTAGATTAAATAACCCCTAAATGGCCAGCTACGGTTTACGTGCCAACCCTATCTAGACAGGCTGTATTTACATTGTTACTGGGAAGCGCTGAAGACATTTTCATGCTCAGCAGGCTGCAGGAATAAAAAGGCAATCTTAAACCTAGACTCTCATTATTGCATTACAGTCTAATAACTAATACATGAAAAAAAAATCTGTCTTCCCTGCTGTGGTAGGCTGCTCTTCACTTCTAAATATATTTTCCTCCAGAGACAGCAAATGGAAGGCTCATCTTTTAAAAAAATACTTTGAAATTTTAAAGATATTAATATTAAACTATCTGAACTAAAATATAAAAAATACCAATCAGGCTTGGAGGTTGCTCAGGGTGGATTCAAATTGCTTTATATTGTTTCATTATGGGGCCAAGTGTCTATTCTTAAGACACAGAGTTTGCAATTAGCTATCCTGTTACAATGATCTATTTGCTTTTCTTACATAGAGGCAAAATATAATTATATTTAGTCGTTTTAAGTGTGCTGAATTTTATCGGTCCTGGACAAAAGTTTACAAATCTAAGTATAGCTCCCTTTTGCTAATTCTATGTTGATGGTGTCGAAAAAATATCCATTAGTCTTCCTTGCCCTCTCTTAATGGTATTTTGCAGGGAAATTTAAGAGATAAAGGAGTTGTAAAGTGTGACGTTAGCAATCACAAATGTGAGCACATAACAGAGTGAGATTATTCCGATGATTCACACATTGCCCCTCAGACGGCTTCTTTCATTTGGATCCTTCTAGAATGTTTTTGCTTGCTGTGAGTGAAATATTCTTTACCCAAACTATATTCAGTTCTTTGCTTCTCTGAGGGTCCTTTCAGCATTTGAGTGAATCACATCTGAACAAAAGTACAAAATGGAATTTGTAAAATGATCTTTGTACTTAAGCTGGTACTTAGACACCTTGCAGAGCCCAGAATGGGCTGCAGGTACTAAAAAGCCAACAACCACGGGGATTTGCATGGAGACATGCTGAACCACTAGGAGGTTGTAGTTCTCATCAAATATAGAAACACATGGGTGCCTGGGTGGCTCAGTGGGTTGAAGCCTCTGCCTTTGGCTTAGGTCATGATCTCAGGGTCCTGGGATCGAGCCCCACATCGGGCTCCCTGCTCGGCGGGGAGCCTGCTCCCTCCTCTCTCTCTGCCTGCCTCTCTGCCTACTTGTGATCTCTCTCCCTGTCAAATAGGTAAATAAAATCTTTAAAAAAAAATACAGCAACACAAGCAAAGGCAGGCACGAGGACTGGTTCCCCTCGATCTTTTAGCATAGTGATTGTTGGATAATAAACTATAGGGATGTTTAACATTTTTTATTAAACATTTATAGGATGATTACTTGTGCTTGTTTAACTTCTTTTTGATCATTAGCCCAAGATTCATAAACAAATTCTCATACAAGCCCACTTTATAATGCAAGACTCTAGGGAAGGAACCACATCTGCTTAAGCTGTTCAGACAGCTGGAATGTCCACAGTCATGATCTTGTTTATTCATTATTATTATTGTTGTTGTTTTTTACTGCAATACGAATGTAATCCCGTTATTCTTTGAGTTTCCTTGCCCTGTTTCTCTTAACCAGCTGGAAGCTTTCCTGTTTCTTAATTGATTGATGACTGAATGAAAACCCGCCCCACTTCCCCAGAGGGATTGTTGGATTTGGATTAGCGGCAGTTCTACTTCAGATAATGCTTAATTAAAAAGTGAATTCCAACTCTTTTGGAATCAGGTGGGATATAATTTCAATTAAATAACAGTGGAGACAGAAACTAAAAATAATTAAAATATAGCTAGCTTGAAATGATTGACGAGCATACAGAAAATCTAGACTTGGTTATTGGGAGGGGATATTTGGTTTTTGAAGCCAAATTTTAGAAATGGCATCGAGAAAGTAGATGGGACCTACTGCGGAGCCCGAGAGTCAGAATCACAAAGCTACCCACTTTGCTGTGGGGAGCCCACGCAGGAAAAGAAGCCTCACTGGGGCTCAGCAGAGCCGCACAATGGCTCCCGCCGCCGCACAATGGCTCCCTCTGCACTCCGCTGTGCAGAGAATCTCACTTCTCTACTTCCCTGTAAGTGCTCTGAGCTCCTTTGCAGGCTCCATCCCTGGTGGGCAGAGAGGAGAGAAAGCCCACTGAGTACAGTTCAGTCATCAATTTAATTCCCCCAGCTCTGAGGTCCCAGGTGTTAGGTAAGAGCCCAATTTGCAGGAACTGCCCTTCCCTTCCCAAAATTTGAAGTGGCCAGAGGGGAGTGGCCAAATTATGCAGGAGGCAGGAGGGACTGCAGAACCATGGAAACACTTCTGGAAGCCTGCTCACAGGGCTAGTGACTTCTGAGGTAAGCCCACCCTGGGCCCTCCATTAGCATTTGCTGATGAAGGGCTTAACTTGCAGTCAGCCTGATCAGGGTCTGGTGGTACTCCAGACTGACCAGGACTTCGATCATCTCCCCCTGACTTGTTTCCATGTCCCCTGGCTACTTGACTTTCCCTGGTGGTCCCAGGCAAGATGGCTAGCTCTCCCCTCAGCCGCCTCCAGGGCCCAGACATTCAGAGGGATGCACAGAGGCATACACAGAGTCTCACCCCTGCCACATAACCTGGGGGCTGGGAGGTTGTTCAAAAGCTGAATCTACTCTCCCCTTGTTTACCTGCCCAGCACTGTTGATTTGGGCTTTCTACTTCCTAGACATCATATGGTCCTTTTCTCTGTCCTTGGAATTAGATGAAAGTTTTAAGTCTTCACACACACACCCCCGCCCCCCGGTCCTACTTCTCGGTGTGTCAAAAGTATGGGAGTCATTAGAACTGCTTTTGCCTGTAAGGAAGAGGATTCCTGACCTTCCATGACACAAAAATCAGGATGGGTAGTTACCTCACCCAACAGGAAGTCTGGAGTCAGGAGGTGGCTCCCTGATGTTCTCAAGTTTCCCAGGGCTGCATAACCCTTTGCAGTACTGTCCTAGGAAACCTGACTATTTTCCCCTAAGACTGTCACCTCCACGGTACACCTTAGCCACTGCAACTCTAGATGTCATATCCTCCTCACATGACAGAGTGTGGACTAAGAAGGACATGGGCACAGAAAGATTTCCTTCTGGAACATTCTGTCCTTTATTAAGTTGCAAATCTCTTCCTCGCATGCACAGCAGAATTCTCCTTACCTACACTGGCAGAAACGGGGCCCTCTACTCATCTTCAAACCAATTGCAGGAAGAGAAATGGGGTCACTGTAATGGGAAAATCCATTGTGATTCACTCCTGGAGTCCACCTTCCCAGAGTGTGTGCTGACCAAATGCCCAAATGAAATCAATGCTTGTTGAGTTAGCAAGGAAGAAGAGCAAAGTGTTGAAGAAATTGGCAAGCTACAGTGTCCATCCCAAGGGACATAGGGAAATTCACAATATTCTTTTCTATTTTGGCAAAGCCTACCTTTTACGATTATAGCCTTGCTAAGGAAGTCAAGAAGGTCAACTTTAAGAGTAAAAAACAATCAGTGCTCTCCTTGTTCTTGTCCTCACCCCCTGGGACCACAATGCTACCGGGTTTAGGGAGGGAATAAAAACATCTTGGTTTATTATTTATAAAATTAAAGAACTATTTAAAAATATTTTCAGGCTTCTGATTCTATCATTTATTCAAATAATGAGTACCTATTAGGAACTGACCCTGAACTCTGGGCTAATATGGGAAAGCAGCTTGTTTGAGAAGCTTTGATGGTATAAAACTAAAAACAATAAATTAAAACTAATGGAAGATAAATTTTGATTCACTGTAAGGCAGAACTTTTGCATATGCAAGCCATTTTAAATGTAACAGATTCTCTAGTGAGTTGGTAATTTTGAAGTGCAAGAGATATGATGGATTGTTATGAATTGAAGAAGATGACTTCTGATTAGATTTTAATATTTCAATATGCTTGAAACACACCCTATTAAGCAAGAACACCACAAATAGGCAAACAATAAAAGAACCACACCATTTTATGAAAGTGTTATTTGTATTAAAATTCTAAGTATGATACCATAAAATTAATTAATGTTTTCCTTTGGAGTCCAGAACTGGCAACAGACCTAGTTTTATTACATTTATTCTTAGAAAATTCACATGTGTTAAACATCTAGACCTTATGTTGTATTTTAGCCTACCAATAAAGCTTGACAGATTTTCATGCTATCTTTCCATTATGTAGATATAGGATTTAACATTGTGAAACTGTTTCAAAAGTAAGCACTCTCCAACCCTCAAAAAATATTTTTAGAGAATGAGAAGCATCTATTTTAACCTTATATGAGAGTTTTTGGAATCAAGACACAAATGATATTAAAAAAGTAAATAGTGATCATACATATTTTGTACTATCATTTGCATCTTCTTTCACACACGGAAAGTCTGGGGTAAATTTTTTGATTCAATTGTGAGCAAAAAATGATACTATGAGTTGCTTACCAGTAGTTTGTTTTTATTTATGAATTAGATTTTCTCTATTGGTGGACTTTCCAATCAGCATAAGGATTGCTTTTAGAATTCTTTTATTGGGGCAGCCTGGGTGGCTTAGTGGGTTAAAGCCTCTGCCTTCAGCTCAGGTCATGATCTCAGGGTCCTGGGATCAAGCCCCGCATCGGGTTCTCTGCTCAGCAGGGAGCCTGCTTCCCCCACTCTCTCTGCCTGCCTCTCTGCTTGTGATCCCTCTCTCTCTCTCTCTCTCTCTGCAAATAAATAAATAAAAATTTTTTTTAAAGAAAGAATTCTTTTATTTTCCAACAGCATTCACTCATTTTTATGTCTCTGTCACATTATCATACTTTTCACAATATTTCAAACGTTTTCATTATTAATATGTTTGTTATGGTGATCTGTGACAGAAGATTACAACTTGCTGAACACTCAGCTGATGGTTAGCATTTTCAAGCA
The DNA here is from genome assembly GCA_028533885.1 of Nasua narica. Taxonomy (NCBI): domain Eukaryota; kingdom Metazoa; phylum Chordata; class Mammalia; order Carnivora; family Procyonidae; genus Nasua; species Nasua narica. Next base: position 133,460,595 of record CM052809.1, read on the forward strand.
ATAAAGCAACAGACTTTAAATTAAGGTATGTATGTTGTCTTTTTAGAGAGAATGCTATTGCATACTTAATAGACTATAGTATAGTATAAATATAACTTTTATATATGAAAAATATATATAATCAGGTGCCTGGGTGGCTCAGTGGGTTAAAGCCTCTGCCTTTGGCTCAGGTCATGATCTCAGAGTCCTGGGATCAAGCCCCGCATCGGGCTCTCTGCTCAACAGGGAGCCTGCTTCCCCCTCTCTCTGTGCCTGCCTCTCTGCCTACTTGTGATCTCTCTCTGTCAAATAAATAAATAAAATATTTTTTTAAAAAAAAAGAAAAGAAAAATATATATAACCAAAACATTCATTTGACTCACCTTATTATGGTATTCACTTTATTGCAGTGGTCTAGAACTGAACACTTAGTATCTTCCAGGTATGCTTGTATATACTTTCTAAAATTTATAACAATAGCAAAATATAAGTGAGGAAAATAGATTATGGCAGCAGTAAGAAAATAGATGGAGGACTAAGTTATACCTTGTAAGCTTTTATATTTTATGTGAAGAAATATTTATTAGGGTTAAAGAGTGATAAATAAAAAATGCATATTTTAATTCTTAGAATCACTACTAAAAAATATTCCAGGATATAACTAAAAAGCCAGTAGATGTATTAGATTATAATTCTAATTCTAACAGCAAAGAAAAACAAGATGAAATAAAAACCAGATGAAACAAATTGAAAATAAGTTGAAAAGTGGTATAGAACTATGCCCAATCATATCGACAATTGCCTTAAACATAAATAGATTAAACAGTCCACTTAAAAGGCAGAGATTGGAAGATCAGATAAAAAAGTAAGATCCAATTATATGCTGAGCGAAAAATCACTTAAATCACTTTAAATATGAAGTCTCAAATGAAATGTATCAAGATGAAAAAGTATGTGCCATGCCCAAGTAAGTATAAGGAAACTGGTATAATTATATTAAAATCACAAAAGATAGAATTCAAGATTAGGAGCATTCCTAGAGAGAATGAAGGGAAGTTTCTAATATTAAAAGATTCATTTCACCAGGAACACATAACAAATCACACACCAAAATTAGTGCCATAGATCTAATAGAAGAAAAGACTAGAGCATATTTTCAGGACTTTGGTGAAAGCAACCATTTGTAGGTCACAAAAATACCCATATAAAAAGAAAAATATTGACAAATTGGACATTACCTTAAAACAATTTTATTCCTCAAAAGTCACTATTAAAAAAAAGAGAAAATATATACAATATGTGTATTTGAGAAAGGTCTTGGATCCAGAATTCACAAAGAATTCTTATAGATGAATAAAAGAGAGAAAACAATTCAAAGAAAGGCAAAATATTTAAACAGTTGCTTCACAAAGATATAAAAATGACCATTGAGAACATGAAAAAATGTTCAGTGAGATAAATCAAAATTACATCCACAATAAGATAGCATTTCACACCACTCCAGTGGCTAAAGTCCAAGGCTAACACCAAGTAGAAGTGGTTCGGAGAAATTGAAAGATTTATACATGTAAAACGTTACTTTGGAAAACAGTTTGGCAGTTCCTAATAAATTTAAGTGTATACCAACCCTAGGATCCAACAACCCCACCCTTAGGTGTTTAACAAAGAAAAAGGAAATACCAAAAAAGTCTTGAACAAGAATGCTTGCAATAACTTTTCCTATAACCAGCAAAAACTGGAAAAGACCCATCCGCCTATCAACTGGAGAATTACTAAAAGATCATGGTATATTTCTACAATGGGACACTATTCACCAATTAACCAAAAAAGCAGGAATTATGGATACAAACAACAGCGTGAATGAATCTCAAGAGAAAAAGAGCAGACACAGAGCAAAAGAAGCCAGACACAGAAACATTGCACTCCACATGATTTCATTTATTGTAGTTCCAGAATGGGTAAAGTCTTGACGACACAAATCAAAACAGTTGTTGTCCGAGAGGGATGGGAATCAATGGGATGGGAATTGAACTAGTTAAAAGAGAATTTTTGGGGGGTAATGGAAATATCCTTTTGTCCTGACAGGTGTTTACATTGATCAAACCTCATTGCATTCCATGCTTAAGATCTGTATGTGAAAAAAAAAGAATAAGTACTTGGTGGATTGGAATACTTATATAGAAAAAAATTCCAATAAAATAATGCCAAAACAAAAAATAGATGTAATTAATATGGTACTGGAAGGACTGTTACAGTTTGCAGTGATACATAATACCTAATGTAAAAAATTATACTTTAGAGGATGTATTCCTTTTTTAAATTCCTTAGTACTTTCTTTTTCCTATGTTTTTAACTATTTGTACTTTGAAAATGGTATAGTATGACATTTTAACTTCAGGTCAAAAACTCTGGTCTGGAAATCAAGTTACAATATGGGTAGGGAAGTAATAGTAAAACCATTATTAAGAATAGGAACATCAGGGTGCCTGGACGGCTCAGTTGGTGAAGCATTCAACTGTAGATTTGAGCTCAATTATGATCTCAGGGTTGTGAGATCGAGCCCCATGTTGGGCTCTGTGCTGAGCATGGAGCCTGCTTAAGATTCTCTCTCTTCGTCAATTATCTTATGGTCTCACTTACGTGTGGAGCATAAGGAAGGCATCGTGAGAAGGAAGGGAAGGGTGAATGGGGGGAAATCGGAGGGGGAAATGAACCATGAGAGACTGTGGACTCTGAGCAACAAACTGAGGGTTTTGGAGGGGGGGGCGTGGGCGGTTGGGCAAGCCTGGTGGTGGGTATTGAGGAGGGCACGGATTGCATGGAGCACTGGGTATGGTGCATGAACAATCACTCTTGGAACACTGAAAAAATAAAATAAACATATTTGGGGAAAAAAAAGATTCTCTCTTTTCTTCTCTTTCTGCCCCTCCCCCCTAAAAAAATAGGAACATCTAAAATGTTCCATTTAATATATATCATGTGAAAATAAAAATAAAAATAGTTTTTCTTGTATCCACAGATAGCAAAATAAATGAAAAATGTAACATATGTGAAGCTAAAACATCACGATGATCACAAATGAAATAATCACAATTTTTGGTAATAAAGCCTCTATGATATCAAATATTCACTCAACATACCTCATGTGAAAGTAAATATTTAATTTAGTTGAGCTAGGTAATGACCTGAAGTACAAGTATATTCAAATAATAAAGTCGTTGGTCTCCATAGGAGGTGACTAATTCAAGCAATTAAACTCCAAGTCCTGTAGGATTTCTCTCACTTTCTGATCTATTCTTTTCTTTCCACACCTGTTGCACACCTCTTAAATCAGTAAAGTAGCTTCCTAAAATCACAGAATCCTGAAAATAGGGACTTTCTTCTTTCTAGAGTATTTTTTTCTCAAAAGCCTCAGAAACCTACTTCCGCTGGGGATGTGAGTGGAAGAACGTCTCTCACATAAACCTCCAGCAGCAGCTAACTCTGGAAAGCATCCCATCCTGTCCTGAGTGCCCCCCCCATGTCCCAGGAAGCCGGCTGATGTTCAAGTGGAATATAAACATAGTGTAGACTCGAATAATAACCTAGCCATTCGTGTTACTTCCCTGGGAGAGTAACCATATGCTCATGAATGATCTGCCCCACTTATTCCTGAGAAGAGGTACAGAACTGCCATGGTTCTTTTAGATAGTTCCTTGATGGTCTTTTCCATTAGAGACCTCTCCAGAAATGTATGTATGTGCACGGAGGTTTAATTATTCTGTGGGTATATGTGTTCTACCCACCCCTTATGCCATGATTCCTATTGTGTGCATGTGCACATGCATTTGATTATGTCAGCCTAAGTCATGTATGAAATATATTCCTGACCTTTGTTTTTAAAGAATATGATTTGTTATTTGATAGCAGTTTAGAATTTGAAGGACCAACCAATTGATCATATCATATAATAGCTATGAATTTTTAAACAGCATTTTCTAAGTCATCGGAGCATACGTGTACAGCCCGTTATAATCATTCAATTCACTTGGAGTGATTTAGAGGACTCCAGGGTTAGCATATATTCCACAACTACCAAAATGATCATAATTAATCTTCCTTGTAACCTAACTTAGGAAAAAGACAAAGAACCTAGAGTCTGTCCAAGTAAGGCAATAGAAGTCACTGCATATTGGAAAATGAACAGTGTCTCTCTTTATATGTAAATCACCACCAGCTGTGCAATTACTTGGATTTGTCCTTTCTATAGCAAGTTCAGTAACACTTTTTCATTGTCCTTTCATGAAAAGATAATATACATTTGAGATCGTTTGGAGTTATGATATGAAGTCATGAAGATATGAAAATATTTTCATACGTCAAATGCATGAGGACTTAACTTCAATGCATGACTGCATCAGAACCTAACTTGCTTTGTAAGTGCTGTGCTCTGAATAATAGAGCCACTGGTCAGATATAATTCGAAATGTAGGTCATGATTAACTCTCTGTGCCTTTGTGAAATTGGTACCGCAGTGGTGGGACTCAGCTATCACTGAATTGCTGTTGACTATTATCAGTCCCAGAATGATGGAAAAGAAAATGATTCATTATATGCTCATTCAGTGTTGCCAATGAAGAGAGACTCACAACTGAGTGAGACATGAAAGTGATTGAGGAGAGGTGGCATTCAGTCACGATAGCCATGCCAGTCCAGGAGAAATGATCATCAGCCAACATTGGCTAGCTAGATTTTCTGCAAGGTATTTCAACAGTACCCCCTCCCAATAGGGCTAAACTGTGGTCTTCTTGTCTGAATATGGCTGGGCTAGTGTTTTTGTGTCTGAAGCACATATCCATGATTTCCTGAGAAAAATTTGCATAGAACCACTGACAGCTGGGGAAAGAAGGAAACACGGCAAGAAGGTAGAGTGATGACGGGGGATGGCAGAAGATGGAGCGATGGTGAGGGAAGGAGTCAGGCAATGAGCAGATGTGTGGCAGAGATGGTGCAAGAGGGAAATTAGCCTAAAGCTATATATTTATTTTCCCTTTCTCTCTTTCTTGTTTCTCTGCCCCTGAGAAGTCCCTGTCACTTGCCTTACCCCAAAGCCTGTCTTCTGGAAAGTTCCACAGAGGTTTGAAGTATTTCCTGGGTACTCTGGTCAAGAGGCTTCCAGGGACATCTGGAGAAGGAGTCACGTGTCGGCGTGACTTAGAACTTATTTTTAATATAAGAGCGTTAAGAGTAACACTGGTTTTTGGTTTTGTTTTTTCTTTGTGGGAGGTGGCACACGTGAGCTGGGGAGAGGTGAAGAGGGAGAGGGAGAGAATCCATAGCAGATTCCTTGCCCAGCACAGAGCCCAACTGCAGGGCTTGATCTCACAACCCTGAGATCATGACCTGAGCCAGCATCAAGAGTGGGATGCTTAACCGACTGAGCCAACTGGGCGCTCCAACAGAAACACCATTCTTACATTTTGTCACTGTTGGGGTTGATTTCCTCTTTCAGAAAAGTACTGCGATGAAGAACAGGAAAGAGAAAGGAAGAGAGGGAAGTGGGAGAGTTTCATGAGACTGATCAAGAAAGCGACAAAATTAAAGTTGAGGATGTTACAGAGGTAAGAGATGGTCCAAGCAGGAGAGCTGCAAGGGAAGGAGAATCCTGAGCATTCTCCTTCGGGGGCCGACATGCAGGCTGCGGCGAGGACAGCGGGAGCTTGCCGAGGTTGGATATGGCTATCTTGGAGAGGAAGGGTAGTAGGAGAAGATCATGGGCTCTGGCGTCAAGCAAAAATAGATTCATACTGACTGTGTCACTATTTGTGCAGCCTCAGGCAATGTCTTACCTCTCTGGACATCTGCTGTAAATGGATGTGCTTGATTGCACTACCTCCTAGGAATGTGATAATTAAATAGTTAATGGGTATGCAAAGCATCTAGCAGTATCTCATGGTCTGGCAACAGTAAATTGTTTATGTGACCTCATCTCCTGTACATTTTTATCAGAGGAATAAAGGGAATGAATTAAGCATGCACACAACTTTAAAGCTACCGTTCTGATGTACTCAGCCAAATCCTCTGCAGAATGGGAGAACCCAAGCCAATCCTTCCTGGTCTTACTCGGTCATTGCCATGAATATTTAAAACCACTTGTCACATAGAACCTGGTCTCTGAAGCTGGTGGAACCTGCATCCCAAGACCAGCAAATTGGAAAGGCATCATTTTGGAACTGAAAGAGAGAATACCTATAGTAAGAACCGGAGTCTTTTAGGCTAACAACCAAAGATGACTTTTAGCACATCATATTCACAGAATTTGTTTATTCCTCTCTAATTTTGCATTTTAGCCATATAAGGCAGCCCAAATCCTTTCAACATATGAATGTTATTTATGAATTATCTTGTCATTTCCTGCTGGCAAAGAATGGGAAAATAAAATAAATGATAATAAAATGAGAAGGAAAACTACTCGAGCTACGTCCATGAGGCAGGGAA
>CM052809.1:133467550-133503068 GCA_028533885.1 Nasua narica
AAGAAAATAAAAGAGAGAAAAGCAGGTGGTATTAGCTGCTCGTTGTCTAAAATTTAAAAAGGCACGGGGGCGCCTGGGTGGCTCAGTGGGGTAAAGCCTCTGCCTTCAGCTCAGGTCATGATCTCAGGGTCCTGGGATAGAGCCGGCATCAGCATTGGGGGTCTCTGCTCAGTGGGGGGGCCTCCTTCCCCCACCCCTTCTCTGCCTGCCTCTCTGCCAACTTGTGATATCTCTCTCTCTCTGTCAAATAAATAAATAAAATCTTTTAAAAAAAAGGCAAAGCAGGATTAAAATTAGGGATAACTCTGATTAGATGAGCAAATCACTTTACTGCTTTAGGAGAAAACCCAGTGAAACTCACATTTGGTTCACCCACTCGTTTCCCAGATCCATGGTTTCGGTGAGAAGACGGAACAGGTTCATCAGGTGTGCGGAGAATTTTGGTTGCACAGTAGGAGAAAGATATTGATGCTGGAGCTGCCCCAGACCCAGCAGAGCTGCTGGAAGGAAGGACCTATTGGGAATTCCGGAGGTCCTGGAAACACTCAAAGGCTGTTACTCTGATGCAATTTAAAGGTGAAGGACATGCAAGATTAGGCAACAGGCCAGCAGCTGGAGGATCGGGCCCCAGCTGTGCAGTGAGGGGGGCCCTGTAAGGCCAGACTTCCCCGAGGCCAGAGAGCCCAGGAGGGGTGGTCAGGACCAGAAGCCCGAATTCTGCTTTGCTGTGTTATGTGGGCCAAATTATTGGACTGCTCTGAGCACCCACGTCCTTTCCTTAAGATGGGTAAGAAGCCTAGCATGAGAGATTGATGCAGAATTTAAAGAAGAATGACGGCATCAAGTGCCCAGCACTTGGTGGTGATCAGTAAACATTAACTTCTTCCTGAAACCTGCTTCGCTGGCAGACCCATCGTCCAAATGAATGGTTTTATTGACTCATACATCGAAGACACTAGAAACACTTGATAATTGAGGAAGAACTTAGTGTACATTTTATATTCTCTTCGGTAAATTGAATAAGCATATGGGTATGTAAGGATATGTAAACCTAGGTTTCCCTAAAGACTCTGCATTACATAGTTAACTGAAGGGAAGGCGCCAACCAATCCCCCCACTTTTTGTCTTTGGGCGCCCAGTTCTGGGCTTTTGTCCTAAGAGCCCTCAGTTTAATTACACAGCACTGAGCTCAGAGAAGCCATGTGGCTCCAGTCCTGGGTAAGCCAGCTTCCAGAGCTGTGGGAACGTGGGGTTACACCTCCTGGGTGCTTTCACGGGTTCACACAGGCACGGGGGCTGGGGGCAGGAGCAGGTGGGTACATATGAACTGGGGATGCCCGGGGGCTCCCCAAAGAGGCTAACCCGGTTCATTGCTCAATCCTGTTTCTAAAGGAGGATACAGAAAAGAATGTATTGATAGGAACAGGCATTTGAAAAAAATTATTAATCTTAATGCTAATAGTAGCATCAACGCTTACTGACTGCTGAGTACCTGTTCTAAGCACTAAAGTATTAACACCATCTGCCCAACCACCCAATGGAGGTAAGAGTTATGATCCTCGGGGCGCCTGGGTGGCTCAGTTGGTTGGGCAGCTGCCTTCGGCTCAGGTTATGATCCCGGAGTCCAGGGATCGCGTTCTGCATCGGGCTCCCATCTCCACGAGGAGTCTGCTTCTCCCTCTGACCTTCTCCCCTCTCATGTTCTCTTTCTCTCAAATAAATAAATAAAATCTAAAAAAAAAAAAAAAGAAAAAAGAGTTATGATCCTCATTTTAGTTAGGAGGAAACTCAGGCCCAAGGGAAGGTCAGTGAGTTATTCAAGATCCCAGAGCCAATGGCCAATATCTGGATCCAAGATAGACCAGCTCCTGAGCGTGGGCTCTTGTCTGCTCATTTGCTGCATTGATTACTATCCTACCGATCGTTTGTACAATAATCTTGCTCAGAGGAAAGCCCTTTCTTAATCTCGAGCTTAAACTCTTAGGCTTATTTGTTCCGCATTGGTGTAGGGTATTACATAACTGGAGTAGTCTCAGCAAAAAGCAATTACGGCTTCATTTGAAATTCAAGTTTATTAAGCAGTGGTGATTTTATTTTCAAGTGAAATAACCTTTCACTTAGGTTTATGAGTCCTTATGTTGTTGGCAATTTGTTCAATGGCAAAGAAATCCCACTGAAGTTAGTCATGGTGTGTGCTACCAAGGAAAATCTATTATTTTCATTAATGGTCTCTTAGGTCGTAAAGCGTAACGACAGAGCATTCCACTGATAGGTTCAGAGGGTCAGAGACAGGGTGGGCTTCGGGTCAAAGCAGAGCCTCTGGGTGCCCATTTAACCGTGATTTGGGGAGCACGTGGAAGCAGTAAGGCTTTGTGTCAGATGGTTTTGCCCAACTACAGGCTCATGTCTGTGTTCTCAGAACATTCAAGGGAGCCTGCACTAAGATGTGATGTTTAGTAGGTCAGGCTCATGTCTGTGTTCTCAGAACATTCAAGGGAGCCTGCACTAAGATGTGATGTTTAGTAGGTCAGGTGCATTGAACGCATTTTTTAAAATTTAATTCCAGTACAATTAACATACAGTGTTATGTTAGTTTCAGATGTACAATACAGCGATTCAGCAGTTCTACATGCTAGTCAATTCAACATGCTAGTGCTCATCATGGTAAGTACACTCTTAGTTCCCTTTACCTGGCTTCCCCAGCCCCCTACCACTGTCCCCCCTTGTAACCAGGAGTGTGTTCTGTATACTTAAGAGTTTGTTTCTTGGTTGGTCTCCTTTTCCTTCGTTCATTTGTTTTATTTCTCAAATGCCACGTGTGAGTGAAATCATATGGTGTCTGTTTTTTGCTAACTGACTTATACCTTCTAGATCCATTCATGTTGTTGCCAATGACAAGATTTCATCTTTTATATATATATAGAATATATATATTTCATTCTTTATATATATAATATGTATATATATATGCCACTTCTTTTTTATCCATTCATCTATAGATAGACACATGGACTGCTTCCATAATTTGGCTATTATAAATAATGCTTCAATGAATATAAAGTTGCATGTATCTTTATGAACAGTGTTTTCAGATTCTTTGGGTAAATAGTAGTGAAATTACTGGATCACTTGGTAATTCTATATTCAATTTTTTGAGGAACTTCCATACTGTTTCCACAGTGGCTGTATTACCCGTTTGCATTCCTACTAATAGTGCATGAGGGTCCCTTTTTCTCCACATCCTCGTCAACACTAGTTGTTTCTTGGGTTTTTTATTTTAGCATTTTGACAGGTGAGAGGTGGTATCTCATTGTAGTTTTGATTTGCATTTCTCCTGTGATGAGTGAAGTTAAATATCTTTTCATATGTCCGTAGGTCATGTGTATACCTTCTTTGGAGAAATGTCTATTTATGTTATATTCTATTATATTCTACCCATTCTTAATTAGATTATTTGGGGTTTTTTTTTTTTTTTTGGTGTTTAGTTATATAAGTTCTTTAAATACTTTGGATACTACCTTTCTTCTCCCATTCAGTAGGTTATCTTTTAGTTTTGTTGATTGTTTCCTTTGCTCTAGGAAGCTTTTTATTTTGACGAAGTCCCAATAGTTTGTTTTTGCTTTTATTTCCCTTGCCTCAGGAGACATAGAAAAATGTTGCTATAGTTGATGTCAGAGAATTTACTGCCTGTGCTCTCTACTAGAAGTTTTATGGTTTCAGGTCTCACATTTAGGTCTTTAATTCATTGTGAGTTTATTTTTGTGTAAGATGGAAGATAGTGGTCCAGTTTCATACTTTTGCATGTTGCTGTCTAGTTTTCCCAACATCATTTGTTGAAGAGACAGTCTTTTTCCTGTTGGATATTCTTTCCTGCTTTGTCTAAGATTAATTGACTATATGATCTTGGGTTTATTTCTGAGCATTCTATTGTGTTTTATTGATCCAGGTGTCTAATTTTGTGCCTGTACCATACTATTTTAATTACTATAGCTTTTTTTTTTTTTTTAAGATTTTGGAGGGAAGGGAGTGGGGGGTTGGGCGAGCCTGGTGGTGGGTATTGAGAAGGGCACATATTGCGTGGAGCACTGGGTGTGGTGCATGAACAATCAATCTTGTAACGCTGAAAAAATAAAATGAAAGTATTTGGAAGAAAAAAAGATTTTATTTTTAGGTAATCTCTACACCCAATCTGGGGCTCGAACTTACATACCTGAGATCAAGTGTCGCATGCTCTACCGATTGAACCAGCTAGGCATCCCTAATTTCTACAGCTTCGTAGTACAATTGACGTCTATACTTGTGATGCCTCCAGCTTGGTTTCTCTTTTTCAAAATAACTTTGGCTTCTCAGCATCTTTTGTGATTCCATTCAAATTTTAGGATAGTTTGTGCTAGTTCTGTGAAAAATGCTGGTGGTATTTTGATAGGGATTGAATTAAATGTGTAGATTGCTTTGGGTAGTATAGACATTATAACGATATTTGTTCTTCTAATCCCTGAGCACAAATGTCTTTCCATTTTTTGTGTCATCTTCAATTACTTTCATCAGCGTTTTATAGTTTTCAGCATACAGGTCTTTCACTTCTTTGGTTATGTTTATTCCTAGGTACTTTATTATTTTTGGTGCAATTGTAGATGGGATTTCTAAATTAATTTCTCTTTCTGCTGATTCATTATTAGTGTATAGAAATGCAATGCATTTCTATTCATTGATTTTGTGTCCTGTGACATTACTGAATTCCTGTATCAGTTCTAATAGCTTTTTAGTGGAGTATTTAGGATTTTCTATATATAGAATCATGTAAACTGCAAATAGCGAAGGGTTTACTTCTTCCTTACCAATTTGGATGCCTTTTATTTCTTTTTTTTATCTGATTACTGTGGCTAGGACTTCCACTACTCTGTTCAAGAAAAGTGGTAAGAGGTAAGAGTGGACATCCTTGTCTTGTTCCTAACCTTAGAGGAAATGCTATCAGTTTTCCCCCATTGAGTATGATGTTAGCTGTAGGTTTATATATGGCCTTTATTATATTGTAATATATTCCCTCTAAACCTACTTTGCTGAGAATTTTTATCTTGAGTGGATATTGTACTTTGTCAAAATGTTTCTTTTTCTATGCCTATTGAAATAATCATATGGTTTTTATCCTTTATTTTATTGATGTGATGTATTACATTGATTGATTTGTGAATATTGAACCATGTTGCATTCCCAGAATAAATCCCACTTGGTCATGGTGAATGTTTTTTAAAGTATTATTATTGTATTTAGTTTGCTAATATTTCACTGAGGATTTTGTTGTTGAAGATTTTTGCATTTATTTTCATCAGAAATATTGGCTTATAGTTCTCTTTTTTTGTTAGTGTCTTTATCTGGTTTTGTTATCAGGGTAATGCTGGGCTCATAAAATGAACTTTGAAGCCCTTCTTGCTCTTCTATTTTGTGGAATAGTTTGCAAAGACTAGCTATTAACTTTTCTTTAAGTGTTTGGTAGAATTCACTTGTGAAACCATCTGGTCCCAGACTTCTACTTTTGGGGAGTTTTTTGATTACTGATTCAATTTCCTTGCTGGTAATCAGTCTTGAAATGTGTTATTTCTTCCTGCTTCATTTTTGATAGGTTGTTTCTAGGAATTGATCCATTTCTTGTAGGTTGTAGAATTTGTTAGCATATAATTTTTCATAATGTTCTCTTATGATCCTTGTATATCTGTGGTGGTGGTTGTTATTTATCTCGTTCATTTCTGGTTTTCTTTGTATTGTCTCTCTCTGTCTTTCCCTCTTCAGTGAGTCTGGCTAAAGGTTTATTAATTTTGTTGATTTTTCAAAGAATCAGCTTCTGATTTCATTGATGTGTTCTGTTTTCTTTTAATTTGCTCTATCACTTATTTTTGCTCTAATCTTTATTATTTCCTTCCTTTTACCAGTTTGGGGTTTTGTTTGTTCTTCTTTTTATATTTCCTAGATTCTTTAGGTATAAGGTTATTCTTTTTTTTTATAAGTGATCATTTATTGCATACTTAAGCCAAGATTTGTATTTTTTTTTATTTTTATTTTTTTATTTTTGAGATTTTTCTTGCTTCTTGAGGTAGGTCTGCATTGCTACCAACTTCCCTCTTAGAGCTGCTTTTGCTGCATCCCAAAGATTTTGGACCACTGGGTTTTCATTTTCATTTGTCTCCATGTATTTTTTATTTCTTCTTTGATTTTTTGGTTGACCCAGTCATTGTTTAGTAACCTCAATGTATTTGTGTTCTTTCCAGATTTTTTCTTGTGATTGATTCTAGTTTCATGTAACTATGGTCTAAAATGATGCATGGTATGACTATTATCTTTTTAAATTTGTTGAGACTGGTATTGTGGGCTAATATGTAATCTATTCTGGAGAATGTGCCATGTGCATTTGGAAAGATGTGTATTATGCTGTTTTAGGATGGAATGTTCCAAATATATCTGTTAAATGCCTCTGGTACAGTGTGTCATTCAAAGTTACTATCCTTGTTGATTTTCTGTTTGGGTGATCTATCCATTGATGTAAATGGGATGTTAAAATCCCCCACTATTATTGTATTTCTAGCAATTTCTTCTTTTATGTTTGTTACTAGCTGCTTTATGGATTTGGGTGCTCCCCTGTTGGAACACATAAATATTTTCAATTATTAATTCTTCCTTTTGGATTGTTCCCTTTATGATTATATATTGCCCTTCTTTGTTTCTTGTTATAGTTTTTTTTTATAAAGTCTATTTTGTCTGATTCATTTCAGAATGAAGTAAGAGTCATTCAAAATCTGGAGGATATTGAGGAAGATGGGCCTATGCACTTCTGTTTCAATTTTTAGAGTGTCAGAAACTTTTTACTTTTGTCAACTGTAACTTGTCAGTTGCAGCTCTGTCACCTCCTGGAACACATCCTTCTACTTTGGACTGAAATAGAAATACTGTAACACCTGTTAGCTAAATAGCCAATCATGTGTTAGTGAGTTTTAACTCCCATCAGATATTTTTCAAAAAAATTTACTGACCTTGTGGTTTTTGCTGTTATAAGCCTGCACCCTATACTGGGCTCCCAATTCACAATTCAGAGAATACTTTAGATTTCGGGGTAAGTTTTGTGTCTCCCAATCACAATCCCAAAGACCCCAAATAAATGCTTTTGGTAGCTTTGCAGCTTTGTCTTCTTGACTGTTACATGAAACAACGCAGTTCCTGCCACCAGGTGGTCAATAAATGGGAGGCATTGGTGATATCTGGAATGCACTAAAAAATGATTAAGCCAATTTAGAATTTATTTAGAGTTTTACACAAAACTACATTTTTCCTCTGAAGGAAATGAGACATGATATTAGTTTCCTAGGGCTGCCTAACAAAGTACCACAAGTTGGGTGGCTTATAATAGAAATGTATTCACTTGGAGTTCTGGAAGGAAGGAGTCCAAAGACAAGGGGTCAGCAGAGTCCTGCTCTCTCTGAAGGTTCCAGGGACATGCTATCCCATGCCTCTGTCCAAGCTTCTGGTGTTGCCAGCAAGTCCTGGAATTCCTTGGCTTGTAGCCATAGTGCTCCAATCACTATCCTCCTCTTCTCCCCTGTGTATCTGCGTGTCTCCTCTACCTCCACTAAGGATACTCCAATTGGATTGGAGCAATGTTAATGACCTCATCTTAATTTGATTTTATCTGCAAAGACCTATTTCCAAAAAATGTCACATTCACATGTACAGGGTGTTGAGACTTGAATATGTCTTTATGAGGGACACAATTCAACCAGTAATAAATGTCCTAAATATTTATCTAACATCTGTCACTGATGAGGTAGAGGATATAAATCCACAAACTAAACTATTTCCTATTAGCTCTGTGGAATAAAAACACCAGTTTTTGGTAACTCTACCAGTTCTTGTTGAGTTTATTTTGATCTGCTTCAAAAGTGTTCTTATCAGGAGCTGCAAAATGACAACCTATTTTTTTTGAAATCTCAAAACTATATTGAGTGATTGAATTAAAAAACTGGAAAATGAGAAAAATTTTTAAAAAGAAAGAAAAGAAAGCAGTATTCAGTTATTAACATGAAAGAACCCTTCAGACTGAAAAAAACCTCAGGTAATACAGTAACAATAGAAGACAATCAACTGAATCAACCTCAACGAACTTCGTATTTTGGGGTGTCCCTATTTGTTTTTTGCCTGCCTTCTAGGCAAACCTTGACAGTGGCACTTAGAACACCTGGATGCAATTATCACTGGTGTCAATGTACACATGCAGAGGAAAGAAAAATTACGGCATTGAGCAATTTTGATCCTTCCTGGAATTTATATAATTAGTCCACAGTTACCACTTTAAAAAAAAAATTCAACGCAAAAAGTCTTTCCTCTTCTGCATTTTTATGTTGACACTATTGTAAGAACATCAAAACTGATATTTAGGAGGCCGAGAATGGAACAAAGTTCTGTTCACTTGAGAGACGGTCAGCATAACCTCTTGGCAGGGCTGTGTCTTCGAGGTCGTTCTGTTTTGAGTCTGTCTACTCCAACTCTTTGCTGCAAAACCACAGGAAGGAGAGAAACCACAGGGCTCACTGCTGTCAGAAGGAAGGGATTCTGTCCCCTGGAATCACAGGTGGGGCAGCGATCCCTCGAGACATTCAGTTTACAGGCAGGAAAACCAAAGCTCAATCAGACAGCTGGAGTGAAGACAGGTCTAAAACCTGATTTTTCCCTTTCCCTGCCCCAACCTCCCTTCTCTCCCCTCTATAGGCAACCAGTCATGTGTTTCCTGTCTCTATAGATTTGACAACTATGGACATTTCATACACGCGGAAGAGATGATAAATGGTTGATTATTTGAGGCCCTCTGCTAGGACTGTTCCCAAGACTCAAACATCGTCAATAATGTAATTTTAGTAAAATAAGAAAGCAAAATACACGCTAACAATCCCTTTTCTCTGGTTGCATAATGCACACACATTTATTATATATAGAAGTTTTTAGATGTGAAGCCTACATCTTAAGGTCATTTGGTGTTCCTTGTCCCCCCCGCCCCCGGAAAATTCTTTGTCAGATGTTTATTTGAGGCCCTCTGTCCATTAGAGCTGTTGCCATTTCATGTTGTAATCTGACCTCCCAACTAGTGTTTTCCACATGGCAGTTGCTAATATAAACCATTGCGGTTTATCTGTTTACTATTTTCATATTGGAGCTGATGAATTGTTTCGTTTGGGAAGTATTACAGGAGCTTTTCTTGGAGCCAGGCTCTCCACTGGTCCCCGAGACTCCTCAGTGGAGGAAATGGAGCCCAGTGCTCCCCCCGAGAAGCTTACGTTCCAAGAAGGATGCCTGCACACAATGGAGTGCTCACCATGGCCCAGGGCTTAATGCTCTTTACATCTGTTAGATCATCCTGCGTGGGTCAAAATCCTGATCAAAGGAAACTCGGGAAAAACATTTGAGTGAGGATAAATTTGAATTGTCATCCATTCTAATTGTTTTGGCCTTTTTAATTAAATGTGTATTTTACTTTTAAAGAAGGGAAACAGGAAAAAATGGTAAAATGGAACATACCTGAATTATAGTGATTGTTAACTTTTGAGTGGGAATAAAGGATAAATGAATTAAGATGTTCTAGAAGTTATCTATCATTGATTCATTATGCCAAGATGTATTAAGTGCTTACTAGGTGATGTGTGCTGGCCATAGGGCCCTGTGCTTAGAAGGGCCCTTATGCTTGATTTAATGATCTGCTGTCACTGTCTTAAAACTCTTAATTTTGAACAAGGGTCGCTGCATTTTCATTTTGCTTTGGGCCTTGTGAATTATGAAGCAGGTTCTGGAAGGTAGCAGACTTGGAGGACTCCGCTGGCCTTGGAGGACCTTCCGTGTTAGACACAGTTCCATCTTGGAGAGAGAGCATCTCTCCTGTTGGCTTATCTTTGCTTTCTGATCTCTGATGACCCAAATTGCTTTTATAAAAGTTGTCTTTAACTTAAAATACTTACGCTTTGTAGATACATTCTGACTCAAAAATAGTCAACAACGAATGTTAGTAAAATAAGAATGCAAAAGACACACTAATAATCCCTTTTCTCTGGTTGCATAATGCACACACATTTATTATATACGGTAGTTTTTAGAGGCAAAGCCTGCATCTTAAGGTCATTTTGGTGTCTCCCCCCCACCACCCTCCACTGGAAAATTCTTTGTTGGATGTTTTCTTCATCTTTTCATTCAAAAGAATAACACAGAATCTGTCAAGACATAATTTTTCTTCATTTTCCCCCCCTATGGAACGCTATAGTCCCCTTTATGCATACATAGATATGTTTCAGTTCAGAACTCTCTCTTCCTCTTCCCACACACATTTAATCTCCACATTTAATTCCAATTTAGGAATGTGGAGATATAATTCACATACCACACAGTTCACCTTTTTTGTAACGTACAATTCAATGTTTTCCTCAGCACATTCACCGAATTGTGCAATCATGACCACAATCTAATTTTGGCATGTTTTCAGCCCTGCAAAGAAATCTTGTTCCCATTCTTTCCCTCAATGGTCCCCCCTCTCCTCAGCCCTAAGCAACCACTAACCTACTTTCTAGATTTGCCTATTCTGGACATTTCATATGAATGGAATCATATAATGTGCATGATTCTACCGGCTTTTGTGACTGGTCCTTTGGTTTACCGGAATGTTTTCAAGGCTTCTCTATATTCTAGCACTTAAAGGTACTTCATTCCTTTATGTTGCTAAATAATATTTTGTTTTATGGATATGCCATATTTTAAAATTTAATTTAATTTAAATTTTAAGGGTTTTGTTTTGCTTTGACAGAGAGAGAGGGAGGGAGAGAGCACAAGAAAGGAGAGGGGTGGGGCGCCTGTGTGGCTCAGTGGGTTAAGCCTCTGCCTTCAGCTGGGGTCATGATCTCAGGGTCCTGGGATCGAGCCCCGCATCGGGCTCTCTGCTCAGTGGGAAGCCTGCTTCCCCCTCTCTCTCTGCCTGCCTCTCTGCCTACTTGTGATCTCTCTCTCTCTCTCTCTAATAAATAAAAATAAAATCTTAAAAAAAAAAAAAAAAGAAAGGGGAGGGGTAGAGGGAGAGGAGGAAGCAGGCTCCCTGCTGAGCAGGGATTCCGATTCGGGACTCGATCACAGGACCCTGGGATCATGACCTAAGCCGAAGGCAGACACTTAACTGACTGAGCCACTTAGGCACCCATGCCATATTTTTAACATCCATGTACCCGTTGAGGGTCATTGGATGGTTTCTACTTTTTAGCTACTATGAATAATATTGCTGCGAACACTTGTGTACAAGTTTTCATGCGGATATATGTTTTCATTTCTCTTGAATGTAGAGATGGGAGTGAAATGCTGGGTCATGGATTGACTCCGGGTTTAATAAGCCCCTTCTTGCATTTCCACAGGTAAGGTATGAGGGTTCCCACTTCTCCACGTCCTCACCAACACTTGTTATTATCTGCTTTGTTGAGCTCATACTTAATGGATATGGCGGTGGCTCACTGTGGTTTGCACTTGCATTTCCCTGGTGACGAATCATGTTGAGAATCTTTCATGTGCTTCCTGGTCACTCGTATATGAAATGTCTCTTTAAGTGCATTGCTCTTTAAACATTGGGGTTATTTATCTTCTTGTGATTCATCTTAGATCTTGAAAATTGTTTGTATTTCATTTGTTCTGCTGTTGCCTCCGGGATCACCAGCTATCTCGACCTTGACCTTCCCCTTAGGCTGCTGATACTGTTTGAGACGTTCTTCCTGACACTGCAGTGCACCATTTTCAGAGGGAAGTTTCTTCACTTTGTTCTGCAGGCAAGAGTTAGTATTTACTAGCAGATGGGGTACACTACGTCTGGCTTTCTGTCTACGTGAGAGACGCCGTGATTCCCAAGTCAGAGCTGTTATGGAGCGTCCTGCACCGTGGGGCTGAATCTCATCATCTCCCCAGAGCCGTTCCTGTCACCACTCCTGCCCATTGTCCTCCTCTCTGGGCTTCTCCTTCTCACTTTCTGCCCTTGGAAGGGCAGCAAAGACCTGGTCTGCTGCAAAGACCTGGCACCTCAGGCCTGTGATGTCTCCCACTGGGTACGGGTGGCGGAGGTGGGAAGTGACTCCAAGGTGAGGAAAGCCTAGCAAGGCATTCTCTGTGTCATGGAGTGAACCTCAAGCTGCCATCCCAGAGTTTTGTGCCATCCCAGAGTTTTGGTACTTAAAGTTACTGTGCCATCCCAGAGATTTGACCATTAGACTTTATCTGCATTATCAGTGCCGTGAGGCTTTTCGTCTTTTATTAGTTTTCTGGTGTCTTTAAAGGTATTTGGGGGAAAATTTTAGAGAGGTGCTAGGTAGGAAGGTGTTAAACCCCAATTCAAAATGGAAAGCACATCTTGGTAGTCTATTAAGATAAGCTGAAGGCCTCTAACATTTCAAAAAAAAATTATAACATATTTTGTTTCCTAGGGCTGTGCCAAGGCAAGATGCCTTCATCATTGGCTGTCCCCTCTACCATGGGACAGTCATCCATCTTGGGGAGGTTTTGTAATGAGGTCATTCTGGTCCTTTGAGAGCTAATTATCTTCAGTGGAGTAAGAGAAAGAACTGCTACAGCTTTTTGGGAAATACTGTTGTGATGAATTGCTAATCCTAGGTCATGTTGGGTAAGTACCAGCTGAAGGTTTTGCATCCTTGAAGCCAATCCCTTGGTGTACGGGTTAGGCTTACAGACAAGCCCAGAATTAGAAGCCACACTTCTTTAAATGTACATGGCTTCAGAGCCATTTTCCATCTCCTAAACAAATGTGCTGTCAGCCCCAAAAGGCCACTCTTTCCTGATGGATAATTCTTGGGTCATTTGCTGCCACTGGTAACTGAGTTGTGGCAGCCTGCCTCATTCATCCACCGGTGAGCAAATTAAGTAGTTATGGGAAAGATGAGCGTTCCTCTTCTGAGAACACATGCTCTCTATTCAGCATTATTTTAATTTAAGCTGAAGAGCCAAGGTCCAAGTAACACATATTCATCTGCAGGGAGGGGAGCTGGAAGACACCTTTCTCATTTTCTAGAGGAGCTCCGATTTGCAGATTTCTTCCCTAGCCCAGGGTTTCTGTGACCGGCATCTCTTTCCCACTCCAAGTAGAAGATGAAGATTCTATCTTATAAATGTATATATTGCGCTCCATCAGGGACCCCTAGGTTAAAGCAGAAAGGGTACAGATGTTGGATCAGAATCCCAGCTTCATGATTCACACCACAAACATTGGTAGGTTGGGTTTTCTTGGATGTGGCCTCTGAGATAGAAATTTGTGCCCAGGACCTTTATTTGGGACTGTTTTGGGGTTTGACATCTATGAGAGGGAGGAGGTGGGACTGGGCAAGAGGGAGAAGTTGAGCTACAATGCAGTCCTAAGAAGGTCCTTGCCAGACCCTAGAAGAAGCTGTAAAGATGGGATGATTCCTCAAACTGTCCTGAACTGGGGAGAGGAAACAATCACTTTATTCTCTCTTATTGATTATTCATGGGATGCGGCTGCCCTTGGAAGGAGACTTTTTTTTTTTTTTGGTCCAGGCAATACCCAAAGAGGATTAACAATGGAAAGCTGTCTGCTTGGCAGTATGCCCAGGAGCTGGGGAAAGTCAATGCCAAAGAGGAGTCTGGATGGCACTAGGCAGTGTCCTCTATGCCACGTGACCTTGGGAAGCTCTGTGGCTTCTCATGGCCTCCATTTCTTTACTGATAATGGGATGATTATAATGCCTATCTTGTAGAATGGTGGACAGACATTCTAAATAGAACGACTGTGAAATGTTTAGCTCAGTAAGTACAGACTCCTTCCCCAATATTGACACTGGAAAACGAAAACACAGACATCCTTGTTTAAAAAAAGACTTCATCTTGGGGTAGATCCTTCCACCCCTCTCCTTATAAGGACAGATTCTTAAATGTAAATTACTTCTCTGACTACCAAAATCTTGTCATCAATTGAAGTTCATTTTCCAATAATACTTTCTGCTTCCCTCTCCTGGAGTGGAGTTGGGGTGGGTGGGATTCTGCCTCTTATGTGAAGTCCCTGTGGTAGCTTCTTATGGCTGCGATAATGAATTACCATGAACTTGGTAGCTTACAACCGTACATAGTTATTCTCTTAAAGTTCTGGAGGTCAAAAGTCCAAAAGGAGTCTTATGGGGCTAAAGTCAAGGTGTCCGTTGGGCTGATTCCTTCAGAGGCTTTAGGGGAGAATCCATTCCTGGCATTTTGGGTCTCACAGAGGCCATTCTCGTTCTCTGGCTCATGGCCCCACATCATGTGCCTTTCTCCCTCTGCTTCCTGTGTCACTACAGTGCTGTCTTCTCTTCTGTAGACAAATATCTTCCTGCCTTCCATTTACAAAGGCATTTGTATTGGCCTTTCAGCCCACATAGATAGCCCAGAATGATCTTCTTATCTCAAGATCCTTGATCATACCTGTGAAGTCCACTTTGCCATGGATGGTGACGTTCATGGGACCCAAGATCAGGCCCTGGCTGTCTTTGGGGTCATTATCTGGCCTGCTACATGCTCCTAGCTTTTTCTTTATTTTTTTTTTACATTTTATTTATTTATTTGACACACACACACACAAACACAGTGAGAGAGGGACTACAAACAGGGTGAGTGGGAGAGGGAGAAGCAGGCTCCCCACTGAGCAGGGAGCCCGATGCGGGGCTCAATCCCGGGACCCCGGGATCATGACCTGAGCTGAGGGCAGATGCTTAACAACTGAGCCCCCCAGGCGCCCTGTTTTTCTATTTTTTGAGACTGATGATAATTTGCCCAAATTGGTCTGTGGGCTCCAGGAAGACAGGGAAGCTCATCTGGGTTTTGCCTTCAGGACAAGCAAATATCACACACACAAGATCTTCCAAAAACACTTACAGCATTTAATCCAAAGCTTATTATCCCTTCTCCAAAGCAGCAACTCGTCATGAAGGACTCTTGGGTTGACAAGGGCTCCTGTGTCTGAGAGGCTAAGATAAAAGGTGTTTTTGTTCTTTGCAGATGTAAGAGAGTCGCTCAGGGCCCTGAATTCCCAGGCAGGGACAAGGCCACCATCAGTGAGTAGGGGACTAGTTTGCATGGGGTTGAGTCACTGAACTAGTGCGGATTTGCAGCATATCTCGCTGACACCACCCCCTCTTGCTGTGGACGATTTTACATACTGTGATGTTAGCCTCACACCCTGCTCAAGGCGAGAGCAGGGATTTTTTTCTTCCACAAAGTAGAATTTTTAAAAAAACAATTTTTTAAAAAACAGGAATTTAATTAGCTTTTCCTTCACTTAAAATCGTAAGGACTGAAGCCGTAGCTTTCTCTTCTCTGACTTGTAGCCAGAATCCCTGACTTTGTGCTATTTCCCATTGGGCACTTACTAAACATTGAAAAACGTAAATCAAGGCAACAATGAATTATAAAAAACATTCTTTCAAAAAGGAAAGGCAGAATTAACTTGATGAAGTGATCTAGATCTTTCTGAAAACACAAGGGGTCGTGCATATTGGTCTCGGGCCCAGGCAGGAGGCTCCAAGGTGAACACTCAGTTGCTCAGTTGGCCCAATACGGTGCAGGAACCAAGGACCCACACTACTGGGACTCAGGTTTGGTTCCTCTCGTTTGTTGCTTTTAACTTACTCCTGGGAGTTTAGGGCTATTGCACTTCTGTGTGTTTTAAGACCCTGATTTCCACTGTGACAAAGCACATTGTCAACTTAAAGGGCATTTGGGAGCTTTCCACATTTAAAACACGATTTCCTCTTCTGCAGGTGTCTTGGCAAAGAGTTGTTTTGACTGGAGCCTTGGGTCCAGAGAAGATTTGGATCCTAGGGCATCATACCTGAGCAGGGGGACAAATGAGCAGAAGCACAGGGGTGGGGGGCTGAAGGGAGCATGGGGGCCTGATGAAGAAAGAGCCCCCATGAGAGACCAGGTGGTTTTTCTATAAAGTCCCTAATGCCTTGGCCTGGGCGGCCCCGCAGGCCAGATAGAGCAGATTTTCTTCCATGTGACAATGAGGATCGGGCGCTGCTGATCTTGCCCCCCAGGGTCTGCCGCATACAACTCCTCATGTCACCCCACCAGCGTGTGTTAAGTGCCCGGTGTCTACCGAGCACGGGGTCCTGCTCCCTGCTAAGGGTCTTATTTAGAAAGGAAACAGACCACTTCTGAAATGTTTGCAGGCTGAGGAGGCCGGAGAGGACAAGCCTCCAGCCAAGAGCCAAAACACACAAACCTAGCTTTGCCAAGAGAGGTTTTGGATGGTAAATGTGTCAGATAGACTGGCTTATCAAGCCGAAAGCATTTTATCAAACTGAAGGCAATGGGTTACGGTCCATTTGAAGACGCTTGTGCAAGAGCTTTCCCTTTTTTCCCCCAGGGAGGCAGGAGGTGAACTCGATATCTGAGGCTAAAAGTCAAAAGTAGAAGTAAAACCTGTGAATTGCGAAGTAAAATACAGTTAAGAGAAAGAGGGGACAGGAGGCGGAGGGGAAGAAAGGAACAGACTGAAGATACCAGAGTTAATACAATGCTAATGGGTTTAAAGCTATATTTAATATTATATTCTATAAATTTAGCCTGAGTGTGAACACACATCAGAGGTTCCCCTCGGTGGGGGCAATCACGCCGAGTCCTATAAAACCCATGGCAGCAAGAATTATGCAATTCCAACTCCTGGTTTCTCACGCCTGTCCCCGCTGGCTGCCTTGATCTTGTTAGTCCTCCACCTCCCCCAATGCTGTCTGGTTAAGCACCTGAGGCAGGTCTTCTGAAACAAAGAGCACCAACCCGCAGGCTCTGTTCTCCCTCCGTCTGTGGGGGAAGCACTATGATAAAGCCGGCATGCCAGCAAGCACAGTGACTTTGAAGACGAGCCCCCATTAGGTTTCATAATGAGGCCAACTGAGACTTATCAGACCAATAATCTAAAGTGCTTTTGCCCCAGCAGCAGTAACTCATTCCAGGGCTGCACAGAGACCTCTGCAAAGGTGCCTGGAACCCTGCAGCCCGGCAAAGGGACCACGCACACTGGGCTGTGAGTTCTCCTGCAGACATGAAGCAAAATGGCTTCCAACAGTGACCAAATCGCCTCTTGTTTCTTCCACTGAAGAAAAGGCAGAGCAAGACTGCCTATTGGCCTTAGAGGGGACACAATTAAACATCATCAAGTCTCAGATTCGAATTAAATGCAAAACTTTCAGGAGAATACAAGTCTGGAAAATATTTTCTACAATAAAATAACCAATACTTTTTGTATTGAAGGACCTAGAATCACAACTGGAGGCGGTTGAAGAAAGAATAAAGAAAGCATTTAAGGCAAGTACAAGTAGAAAACATTTTCCACTCTGGAAAATTGGAAGAGAAGTAAGCCACATGTTATAACTTTTACTTTTATGGGCATCGTGCATGTAAAATACACATGTAGAAAATTATGGTTCTTTCTTCCATGAAAATACAGTGTACTCAACAAATAAGAAATTTTCTTTTGTGAGTTCATTTTAAAGGGGGTTCTAAATTTCACCAATGTAATGATTTAGTGGAAATTGTGCTTTTTTTGAATCTATTCTAAGTTTACAGGAATAGGAGTACTTTATGAGAGTCAAGTGCAAAGCAGTCAAAGTCACGTTTATGCCTCTAATTCATTGGAAAAGGACCTCTTCTCCTTAGAGAAGAGAAGAAGAAATTGCCAATGGGGCTGGGAGCCTTTCCAACTGTGTGGCTCACAGTCGGGGTGGCCACTGGGGACCGGCTTTCAGCAGGCTTCCAAGGTACGGTTGGATACAAAACCTGGTGGATACAAAACCTGGTGGATACAAAATCTGTTGGATACAAAACCTGTTGGATACAAAACCCCACCTTCTTGGCAACTTTGATCCCGTTCTGCCCACTCGATGCTCTGGTGGGAGGCTCTGAATTGGAGCGGAGTTACGTGGGGAAGGCCAGGTGCTCCTTCCCTGTTCCTATGAGTTAGAGGGTGACAGTGCCGCTCAGATCTGGAGCCTGGGAATCCCAAGCAGCTGCCGAGGTCTGTGGGTGGCCGATTCGGTGGAAACACTGCCAGTCTACAAGGAGCAGCAGTGCTAACAATTCCTTGATTTACTACAGAAACGGACAGTTTGGTGATATGTGCGCCTGGGAGCCCCATGAGAGCTGCTTCTCCTGCCTCCCGGCTGCCTTTTAAACATGCACCTGCTCGTATTTAATCCCTTTGACTTAACCCTCTCCGAGTGGGTGGTGTGGCCGGCCATGAGACGCTGAGCGGAGTACTGGGGAAGAGCTGGTGAGCAGCAAATTCCAGAAGATGAAAAGAAGTGTCATTCTTGGTGTACACACAGATTTCTTTGTACAGAGAAGAACACTCCTAAGAAGCACACGCCTGTGTAAAGGTCCTGGGGCACACTGACTGGTGCATCTGTGGTGAAACAGACACAGTTCTCATCCCAGCTGAATACGGCCGGGGATCTCCAGGCCTCTCTGGGAATAGCTTGCTTGTGAGGAGAACACCAACCCTTCTTCAGAAGGCTGGTGGCCGACTCAGCGGTTCCCTGTAAGGAGACATCCTCCTGGCAATGTGCTGACCTTGGGTTGGGATCTTAGCGGATTCCAAGAGGCTGGGTTAAAGATGCTGGGGTATTTCAGATAGAAATTATATATGGAGCTGCGAGCAGGAAGTTCTTATAAGTCAACTCATGGCCAATGTAATGCTTTCTGCTAAGTCAGGGATGCCCACTTCCTACCTTTTAGGAAATCACAGTACTTATGGTTGGGGTCACTTTTCCACACCTGAGACTCATTAATGACGGCGATTGCAACTAGCAGAAGCAGTATCCTAAGAATTACCATTGAGCAGGTTTTTTGTTTGTTTGTTTGTTGTTTTGTTGGCCTGGGGAATAATTCCAAAGCCTGGGGTACACGCTGGGAAGCTAGTTGATGTTAGCACACCCCGCACGCTCGTGTTAATCATTATCTGGAGAACAGAGAGATCCTGTCCTCCCTCCCTATTCCCATCGAGCAGAATGTGCGGAAGGACACATTGTTTGGTGTTCAAGGTCAGGGGCTCCCGGGGTGGCCAAGCCAGAGTATCTCCCTTATAACGAAGAGTCCAGGGGGCAGCCTTGATGCCCTCAGGACACCGGCCGTGTGAGGAGGGGAAGAGCCACCGGTAGTTTCCAGGCTGTAAAATCTCGCCAGGCTGTAAAAGCTCGCTGCAGCTAGCGCGCCGCTGCGGGTGCCCTGTCTGGTCTCGCGCTCCGGGCCTCCCTGTGTGTCAGCTCCCCCAGCGAACCTGTGTGTCTGTCAGTCTCCAGGGCTTTCCTCGGCCTCAGCAGACCCCCACCCACCGTCGGCTGAGTGTGCCGGGGGGGCAGCTGCCCATAAAGTACACAGAGATATGAAGTCCCTAGGGCTGTGGCCATCGCATCGTGTATTGTGAATCAGGGGAAGTTGCCATGGGGGTGAGGCTGCCAGGCTCTAGGTGTCGCCCCAAATCTCATTTGATGTGCACTCTTGAGGTGATGATTCACCGCTGCAAGTCTCGGTGCTTTTATTCATAAACTGCTTGATGGACTAAAGCGACAAGACCCCTTTCACCCGCAGCGCTGCAAATTGGTCATGTGTGTACATTTGAAAAGCCTTTGCTTTCTAAACATGCTTCTAAAAGTTTCGATCCCTTGGATGGAAAAAACATAACCTCATCAATTGATCTTGTAGTGAAGAGTAGCATCTCTGGGTAAGACCAATAGGGCCAAGTCATTCGGGAGGCAGGAGGCCTAAATTCTTCACGCTTTTTTAAAAAAAAAACAAGTGTGATATCTTTTTGTGTTGAATAAGTATAACAGGACGGGCAGTCTTGAAATTAATAAAGTTTATTAAGGAACACCTCAAAAGAAGGGGAATATAAGTTACGCATGGGGAGAGGGAATTAGTGACATGCAATTGACAAGCTTTGTGCCAAAAATATATAAAGCAGAAAATCGAAAAAGAAAGGAAAGGAAAGGAAAGAAGAAAGAAAGAAAGAAAGAAAGAAAGAAAGAAAGAAAGAAAGAAAGAAAGAAAGAAAGAAAAGGACAGGAAAACTTGAGATACACTAATCCAATTTAAAATACTAAATTAGGGGGCGCCTGGGTGGCTCAGTTGGTTAAGCAACTGCCTTCGGCTCAGGTCATGATCCCGGAGTCCCGGGATCGAGTCCCATATCGGACTCCCGGCTCTGCGGGAAGTCTGCTTCTCCCTCTGACCTTCTCCCCTCTCATTCTCAGTCTCTCGCTCTGTAATAAATAAATAAAAATCTTAAGAAAAAAATACTAAATTAGGGGCACCTGGAAGGCTCAGTCATTAAGCATCTGCCTTTGGCTCAGGTCATAATCCCAGGGTGCTGGGATCGAGCCCCGCATCAGGCTCCCTTCTCAGCGGGAGACCTGCTTCTCCTTCTCCCCCTGTTTGTGTTCCCTCTCTCACTGTGTCTCTGTGTCTCAGTGTCTCGCTGTGTATCAAATAAATAAATAAATAAATCTTTAAATAAAATAAAATACTAAACTTATCTATGAAGAAAAGTCTAACTGATAAACCTCCTAGTACTTCTCTACTATTGTCTTATAATTATCTTGGTGCTTTAAAAAAAATCAAAAGGAATTTTTGGTTTTCTTCTCAAAATGAAAAGAATCTAGAAACTAAAAGAATGCAGTTGACTCCCTTATACACAATATAATTAAGATGCTAGACGGATTACATATTTTTTAATGTGTCAATTACTTAGTTTTCCTATTAGAACGGGATGGCCAGTGTTTGTGCTTCTAATTAAACTAATCAATATCAAGTGAAGAAGAGTCCATTCGGAAGCTACTTCTTGTAAATAAAGATACTAAAAAGTAAAAAAAAAAGAAAGGAAAGAAGGAATGAAGGAAGAAGGGAAGGGAGGGAGAGGGAGGGAGAGAGGGAAGAAGAAAATGGACTGCTAGAGGAAGGAGCAGATGAAGATGTGTTAAGCAGAGAGAATGGCCAGGAAAATGCAAATCAAGACCACCGTGGGATGTCATTTTGCATCCACCTGGTTGACAATAATTTTAAAATCTGAAAATGCTCAGTGCTGGAGGGAATGTGGATCTACAAGGTCTCTTACCCACGGAGAGGACGAGGTGGACATAGGTACGCGTGTTCTGGAAAACAGCGTGCCGTTCGCTCAGAAGCAGGACGTTCACAAACCTGGAATCCCAGCATGCCCAGCACCATTGCCCACGGGGACACGAGGCACGCGTGCAAGAGAAGACACGCATGAAAATGCCAACCAAAGAATGGACGGAGATGCTCTCCACCGTGGGACCCATTACAGACGTCAACGTGACTGAGCTGCAGTTGCCCGCGACATCAAAGAATGTTAGCCATCTGGTATGAAATTTAAAAAAATAAGTGCCAAAAGTTTACATAAAACATACCTTCTCATAAGGGAAAAAGAGCTAAAATTAAATACACACACACACATATATGTGTGTATGTATATATGTATATAAACTTTAGGAATACATAAGATTGCAATAAAACCACTAAAAGGTAGCCAAGGGGAGATTAAAGGCAGGGTTCTGGTGTGGTTATCCGGCATGGGGGAACCTGGGGATGTTACAGAAAGATTAAAGTCTTAGCTTCTTTGGGAGGATGTGCGGAATTGTGGGGGCTTATTTCATTGTTTAACTAAATATATGTTAACAAAATAGATAGAGGGGGGAAAGAGCAAACCATGCAGGGCTCACGGTGAGAATGTGTCATGAGGCAAATAGGATGATTCATCTCATTTTTGCCCCTGGAGTCGGAGAGAAGGAAACGCAGGTGTGGCCGCGTGCCGCCCCCGGGGCGTGCATGTCGGGTCCAACAGCATTATCATTACCACCGACCCTGACACCATGGCTGCCTTGGACATTTGCACAATTCTGCCAAACAGGTGAAGTTCAATTTTGTCGATGACTTCCTGCCTTTTGTCGAAGTATGTTTTTTCTCCAACCTTATGACTTAAGTTTCATAAGAACAGCCCTCAAGGACCGCTATCGACCATACATGTTCTGAGCCTCCTCCTAAGGGTCTGGACACTGCATGTTTTAGAGACAAGTATGGACCAGACCCGGGCCCCTGCAGCTGGCGTTGGATGAGGGAGAACCCTCCCTTAAAATCTGACCGTGAGGGCACAAGGAGCAGATCAGAGCTAACTCCTTCCAGAGACTTGGATCGCACCCCCCTTAAAAAAACAAAAATTAAGACTTCACTTTTTTTGTTCATTTTCTTTTTTTTAAAAGAGGCTCCCCACTGAATGTGGGGCTTGAACTCACAACCCTGTGATCAAGAGTCACAGGCTCTTTCAAGTGATCCAGCCAGGTGCTGCAAGACTGTAATTTTCAGAGCAACTTTAGATTTACAACAAAACTGGGAGAGAGGTGCAGAGATTTTCCATCTGCCTGCCCCCCGCAACACACAGAGCCTTGCCCATTAGCGGCATCCCTCAGTAGGCTGGTGCATGTTTTACCAGGGATGAACCACGTTGACATACCATCATCCTCTAGAGTTCATAGTTTACCGCAGGGCGTCGCCTCCTTTTAAACATGCCCTAGAATTAAAAGCGCCTCTTCCAAATCAATAGCTGGCCAGTTGGGGGATGTCCCCATTTACACCAGGAGGTGCCCCTAACCTGTGGTGCCCTCACCACTATCTGATCCTTGGGATGATCCCTCTCGTGGGAGCTTTCACTTTAACACTTCTTTGCATGTAGACTCTGCCTGGAGTCAGCCAGGCAGGGCCCTGCAGGACCTAAGAAATGAAAGCTCTCCTCTCTCCTGTGGCTGAGAGTGGAGTGAGGGAGAGGAACACGGGGAGCGCACATTGTCCGGAGTGGTCTTGAAACTCTCGCCAGTCCTATGCTTCCATCAGGAGGATTCCCATAGTTGGATGAGCTGCTCTCAGATCCCATCCCACGGGAGCAGATGCCGGGGTGCTGGCAGCTCCCAAGCAGGGACGCCAGGTAGAGGGGTGGCAGGACCTAGGATGGATGCAAGGGAAAGAGCCCTGGGCCAGCCTCAGGCCATCCCTGCCTGGGCTCTCTGCAGTGCATTCCAATGGGATTGAGGTCTTGTTCGTTCATTTGTTTGTGGGGTTTTCGTTTGTTTGTTTGGGTGAGGTGTTTTGAGGTATGATTTGCATAATTGCACCTAATACATCCAGTAAAATTCACCCCTTGAAGTGTAAGAAAAGCTTACAATCATGAATAATGAAGATATGGAGTCCTTCTCCCATCCCACCAGGGTTCCCTGTAGAATCAGCAACTGATCTGTTTTCTCCCTCTGTAGTTTTGAATCCTTACCACATCTTTATGATGTACGTATTTTTATCCCCATTTCATAGATGAAACACTTAAAGTTGGCAAGTTAAGTGATGGTCCACACTCACTAAATTTTAAGTAGCTTTGGAAGGCCATCCTCTATGTCTGACGCCCCCCCCCCCCGCACATATGCAGAATATGCAACTGATACATTAACCCAAATGAACCCATGTAGGTATGCTGTCTTCCCAAACAGGGCAGGAATTTTCAGCCATCGTTTTATCCGAGCTCCTAGAAATCCTGGATGTCATCTGGTCTCTCCATCCTGAAAGTCGAGGATGATCTTCGTGTCCCAAGTTTTCGTGCCTTCTGGACCCCAGACAGAGAAGGGTCTCCACGGAGCCATTTCCTCTAGAGTCAGTCTCACATGATGCAGAACCCACAGCTCCGTCTGATAATGTCCTAACTTTAGTTGCAATATGCTATTTGGGGAATATTCAAGTTTGGAGGGATAAAGGTCTTTTTCTTAAGATAAAGATCAGAAATTATTAATGTGAAATTGCTAGGGCCCATCCCAGATGCTTGAATGAGGCCTTTGTAATTGAGGGCCATGAAACCAAAGCTTCCTTCATAAACCTCACGATGAATTCATCTCTCATGCTGTTTTACTTAATGGTTTTTGAGCAACATCAATAAATAGTTTGAGAAAATTTTTAATAGAGATGAATTCAGTCAACGTATTTTATTAAAATAACTTATTGTCAACTTACTGTATGGCATCTTTGATCAGTTTTCAGCCCAATCCTCTAAACAGGAAAATGTTAGCCATTCACCCTACGGTGAGGTTTGTTGGGCCAACAGACTGAAGCCATCGGGAAGTGATAAGCTGAACCGCAGGTCGTCTCGGCCCAGCACGTGGGGAAGTGACGGAAGTTCTTCTTAATTAGATCAAAATACAGAACAGACCTAGTGGGTAGAATTTTACCTGGTCACCAGCTCAGCTGAGAAAGCTGTATAACACTTTTCTAATCTTAGTTTATTATAACTGAATTAGTTTTTATCTCGAGCCTTCTCTTCCGGCAAGGATCACAAGGTCATCTTAGTCGATGGTGGACAAAAGCCGGCATTTCAGTTTCTTGCCCAGCCCCCCACAAGATCCTGTGTACATCCCAGCGTGGTGGTGGGGGTTGGATGAAGGGCCAGCGTGGGGTAGACGTCTGGTACGTGGGCGTGGACCATCAGCTGTCCGCACTGAGTGTCCCGGATGCACTTTGAGGACTGTCTTCCCTCCAGGCCGGCAGCCCCTGGACGAGTCTGCTTGCTTCCCTGTCCCCGGGCTCCTAGACTTTGGTCCAGTCAGGGCCAATATAGAGGGGTCGTCTTCGGTGTATTTATACAGTAATCCCTACGCAGCACTGGGTCACTCAAGAAGTTTTCCGGCTTCCTCAGCACTAGCCCCCCCTGCTTTTTCCTTGGGCACTATGCCGAGTATTAAGGGGACCCCATACGTCTCAGCCTCTCCTTGGCTCCAGATTCTGAGTCATGGCTCTTCCTCAATCTCAGTTTCCAGCTGTTCTAGGTGTTTTATAGGAACTCTTTTAGATTGAACCACAGGGTTGGCAAGAAAATAAGGATTCCGCAGAGAATAAAAATGAGCAAAGTCAGAAAACCTTGCTACTCTGTAACAACCCCTCAACCAATCTCAGTGGCACAGATAATCTGATGATCCGTGCCTGGGCACCCAGTCATCTCACGTTCACACCTTGGTTGCGACTCAGTTGCTCCAGCCCGAGAAGTGAACGACATCAGGTTCATATGTGTGTAGATACGCAATCTATCCTCGTGCTAACATGCATTAACCCTAATTACGTTTTAGTATCTGGGTTATCTGCAACAAGTGTGAGAATCTCGAAATTAAATCTGGTCCTGAAAATTAAGTGCCTGGAGTTGTCATCGCTATCAATATTGACGTGGAAATAAAGTAACTGACGTACCCAATAAAAGTATATTAATGCCTTTAATATTTTATTCTTGATCCATGAAAAGATGATGACATTTTTCTAACGCCTATTTAAAAATGTCCAACCCAGCCCAGTTATTGTAACAGTCTTTCTTTTGTATGGGAAAGTAATTGTTGCCAGCGGTGGGAAGTTATCGCCCACTCCACATGGCCAGGGCTGTTTTCTGTAATGGAAAGGTCTCTACGATTTTCTCAGGTTTTATTACTCAATTATTTCCCCTGGTATTCTGATGGAGCTTCAAAGAGAAACATAATGGCAAGGATACCATGCCTAGTATTTGTCTGTTATCCAGGGTCGCTAGAATAATATGCGTTTTATGACGCACGACATAGTCATGTACAAGAATACTGGTTTCCATGTAAGCTTCTAAAATAAAAAAAAATACCTCTAAGGAAAAAAAAAGCCAATAATAACCCATGTAAAATATCTGAGAGCAGAATTTAGATCTAAGAGCCCCTCGTTCTTTGCTAAACCTAGTCTATTTCTGGAGAGGATCTAGAGCACTGGTGTGGAGATGGTTTAGATTTGATCTCAGATTTTTAGAGACATTTTTTTGTTACAGAAAACACATCACCATTATTTAGCAAAACAACGTGGCCATTGGGTCCCAAAACAGTGAGCCTACAACTCCTGGAGTCAGAAACGAAAGTGCAATCTGAAGACAGGCAATCTGGACTAGACCGTACGTGGGAAGCTCACACTTTAGACATCTAATCACAAATACCGAAGGTGTTCTTATGACGTCACAGGTACAGCTTCGTAAAATCAGAAGGGGTCATCGTGTAGAACGTACAATAAGTCAGCGCACGCAGTTTTTTGTTTGTTGGTTTGTTTTTCCGTTCACTTTGGCTTTATTGGCTATCTCCTTTTGTACGAAACATCCTTGGAAAACAAGGCAGGAAATGGAAGAGGACAAAATAAATCAGAGCTTTCTTTTCCCATTTAGTGATGGTGTCAGGTGTTTATATGTGTGCCATCTATACATTGCAAGAGCAGTAACAAAACAATAATTCTTTTATTTACTTAATCTTTTAATTTTAATTTCTTAATTATTTATTTTTTAAAGGATTTTATTTATTTATTTGAGAGAGAGAGAGCAGAGAGGAGAGTAAGAGGGAGAGACAGACTCCCTTGCTGAACAAGGAGCCCCATGTGGGGCTCGATCCCAGGACCCAGGGATCATGATCTGAGCTGAAGGCAGAGGTTTAACCCACTAAGCCACCCAGGTGCCTCAATAATTCTTTTAATTAAAAACAAATTTTAGGGGGGCGCCTGGGGAGCTCAGTCGGTTGAGCCTCTGCCTTCGGCTCAGGTCATGATCTCAGGGTCCTGGGATCGAGCCCCGCATCGGGCTCTCTGCTCAGCAGGGAGCCTGCTTCCCTCTCTCTCTCTGCCTACTTGTGATCTCTCTCTCTCTCTGTCAAATAAATAAATAAAACCTTTAAAAAAATAATAGCTAATACATTTTGAACTTTTCCTATGCTGAAACACTAACTTTTTATGTTAATCTAACTTAATCTTCATTTTCAACCTAATGGCACCTGCTAGTGTGTCAGGGCTGAGACTTAAACGCAGATCTGTGGTTAGCACCTCGAGGCTTCGAGCGCCACACCGGGCTACCATTTGCTTTACGTTAATAACCGCGGTTCTCCTCAAAGCCCTGGTGTGGGATGTTACAGATACCACGTGACATTGCCGCTGCTTCAAGCAAAAGAAAAATTCAGTATTATTGGAGGAAATCACACCTCAGATAGAAACACTGTTTTGAATTTTTCTACTTTCAGCCGCTTCCGCAGATCTGAGATGTCTGTCTATTTTGATAGCTCTACTACAGTCACTTATTTTCCTAAGATAATCTGTTCTCCATATGTGATGTGCTTAGATCTCCCAAAGCCTCTTCCTGAGGGAGTAGACCCTACACTGTGGATTTCACATGGCTCTCGCCCCAACAACCTTGTTCATTTGGCGTTTGTGAAGATGTGTCTCGTGGGTTGTAAGACATCTGAGAAAGTCTCCATCTTCATTACACTCTGACGGCATCCTTCATCCTTGAGGGCAATCCATCATTTAGGAAAGGATGATGGGAGCCACTTGCCTATAATAAATGTGTTTCATCTGTAGGCTCTCTATAAATATCCATTCTCGATTTACTTAGTCTCCCCCACACTGGGGTACTGGGCGTTATTTTTATCAGTCAGTGTTGAGTTTTGTGATCCATGATGTTCCAAATTCAATGTCAAACAATTACTTTTCCAAAA
This sequence comes from Nasua narica, assembly GCA_028533885.1. Classification (NCBI taxonomy): domain Eukaryota; kingdom Metazoa; phylum Chordata; class Mammalia; order Carnivora; family Procyonidae; genus Nasua; species Nasua narica. The sequence continues at coordinate 133,495,168 of CM052809.1, forward strand.
TATCACCTACGTGTTCCTGATAACAAGGACAATTAGCAACTTGAATATACCAAAATATTGCCCACTGTTTTACACATTAAAACAAATGTCATTTATGTTACTGGAAAGAAAGTTGCTTTTATGTAACTAAAAGATGTTCATTTTCATTTTACAAAAACTGTCAATAGAAAGAAAAGAAATGAAAAAAATTCTAGACAATATATATTAATCTCCTTTGGTTTCAGTGTATGATCCTAAAGCTTCAATTTTGTAAATACAATCGTTTTCTGAATAGATATATCTCAGAGGTTATACGTTAAGATTGTTCAACATCTATTGACATTTTTGGCTGGAAAATTCTCTGGTGTGAGGGGCTAATCTTTACATCACAGGATGTTTAGAAGCATCCCTGCCCTCTACATGCTAGATCAGTAACAAGTTCCAAGTGTCTCCAGAGATTGCCATTGCCAAATGTTTGTTTGAGGACAAAAAGTCTCCCCCGATTGACAGCCTCTGAGATATATTTCTTATATATGCTTTTTTTACTTTGACGTTTTTCAGGGATAAAAGATTACAACTAGAAAAAAAAAGATTGTTATTCTATTTAAGGAAAAAAAAAAGGTAGCATTCCTAAATAAGATGACTGCATATATGTACCCAAAAGTGCATTAATAAAGAACAGACATTCCTTTATTTAAGAATGACACTGCATTAGTTGTCTGTTGTTGTTTAGCAAATTACTCTAAAACTTAGCAACTTAGGGCACCTGGGTGGCTCAGTTGGTTAAAATTTAGCAATTTAAACAGCAAACCTGTGTTATCTCAGTTTCCGTGACTCAGGAATTCCAGGGGCAGCCTAACTGGGTGGGTAGTTGGGGTTCCTAAGTCTCTCACCAGGCTGGAGTCAAGATGGCAGCCAGGGCTTCCGTTGTCTCCATTTGACTGGGGCTGAAGGATCGTATTCTAAGACACTCCATGGGTTGAGCAAACTTCTGCTTCTCCCAGGCTGTTGGACTGAGCCCTTGGTACTTCATCACCCACGGGGGCAGCTTCACAGACTGCTCTTACAACATGGCGGCAGCTTCAGCTGGCTTGGGTGATCTGAGGACGAGACAAAGCACACCAGAGATGGAAACCACGTGCCTTTTTTTTTTTTTAAGGATTTTATTTATTTATTTGATAGGGAGAGAACAAGTGGGAGTGAGGAGGGTCAGAGGGAGAAGTAGACTCCCCACTGAGCAAGGATCCCATCATGGGGCTCCATCCCAGGACCCCAAGATTATGACCTGAGCCATAGGCAGTGCTTAACAGACTGAGCTACCCAGGTGCCCCCCCACCACATGCTGCTTATACTCTGATTTTGGAAATAACATCCCATCACTCGTGCCATACGAAGTGACCCAGTATGACCTGCCCACCCTCACTGAGTGGGCAGTACGCCAGAGCGTGGGCATTGGGAGACACGGACCACTGGGAGCCACCAGAGGCTGCCAACCACAATCTCCATCACATAAACAATTAGCTTCCTATGAAATGAGAATCAGAACCCTCTCTTGCTTTGCTGATAACCACTCCCATAGCTTGGGACCTTTCTCTCAGCTGAATCATGTACAACTTCGTCAAGGAATCCCCAGACTCAGTTTTGAGTCAAAAGCCCCTCCTCCGCCCCCTCCAATCTTTGTCAGAATTCCTCCCTGTCAGAGCACGCAGTGACTCACTGAAATTACTATCAGTGACCGAACGGTGAGGGGGGGGTTCCTCCGTCCTGTGGCTGAGACAGTAGCCAAGCAGATGGCTCTCCTCTTCCCTATGGAGCTCTGAAGGCCTAGATGGTCGGGAAACACCCTGCTCTTGGCATCCTGGTTTCCAATCCAAGATCCGCCCCTTACCATGCCTCTCTGAGCTTATTTTTCTGACCCTCAAAATGTTTTTGATAGGATGGGACTAACACTGCCTGCCTCTCAGGATTGTTGTAGAAACGCAGTGAAGAAACACATAGGAAGTTCCTAGGGCGTGGTAGAATATTTTAAATAAAAGTTTTCTTATATTCATGGATTTCTATAAGGAAGCAGTAGTTAAATGGTGCTGCACACGTAGGACTCCATATTGGTCTTAAATTATAGGTAAGTACCATCTGTCAGCCCAGCCTGGGTTGTAAACAGGAGTGAAATCTGAGTTACTTTGGGAAAATGCTTTGAGTTCCAAGATGTCTGATTTGGAATGAATTTTTGAATGATGGCTTATTTTAATTTGAGTACGGCGTATGATAGTTAGATTTGTTTCCTTGTGCTTACCAGCAATTTTAAGCAGAATTCCTGACAGAACTATTCTTTTAGTCAGATTCTTGGAATAGGAAGCCAGAATTCTGGAATCAGGCCTGGTACCAATTGTTGGGGTCATTTTGGGCAGGTGGCTTGATTTCAACTGGCCTAATTTCCCTGAGTTTACAATGAATGAGGCATATGGATGAGGTAATTTCCAAAGCTACATCTGATAAAATCCTATGCTATTCATCTTGTTGGAAACAGTAATGTCATGGGGAAAATCATCCAGTAAAGCAGAAAAGACTTTCTAAAATATGCCTATAACTTTCTCTCGTCATTGAGAAAGGACTGCTAGTCTCCACACCAAGGTTGGTGTATAAATATGTATTGAGCTAAATGATTTTGCCATTCCTTGCAAATTCTGGTGGAAAATTGTAGGAATTCTTTTCTTAGTAGGAATTGGTAGCTGTTGGAATGCTAGTGACCAGCTTATTTTGAAAACAGGTAAATAAAGGGGAAGAAACAACAAAACAAACATTTATTCTTTTTACCGCAGGTGAATAGTACCATTGGCCAGACGAATAGCAGATGAAGAGAAGTTTTTATTTATAAAGCATTCCAGCTAACATATAAGTAAGGTATGATAGAAATTAAAATATGGCCATTTTGTAGTGCCCATGATTGGTGAATCCCGTCAGTGATCACCAACAGCAGCTAATGTCATAAAAGAAGAGAATCAAACCCCATGAACCTTCTCAATAGGGGACCACGGTACCACTGAGCAAGCATTCTTGCCATAAAAATGGAACCCAAATCTGATCAAGTTCATCTAGATTCAATGATCTACACAAAGGACACACAGAGCACAACATCACATGTAAATAACACCACGTGCATGTAAGCAGCAAAACTTTGTCTCTGGCAAACTCTACGGGACCAGCTGATCTTGTTTCTTTTGCAAACATGTTGTAAGGGAAAATGATTTGTAGAGAAAACTCTATCAATTAAAAGAGATTTATCCATCAAGTGTAATGTGCAATTGCATCCAAATTCACACAAATTGTAAAAAAAAATATAAAGAACATTTGTGACATTTATGAGACAGAGCTTTGAATATTGACTAGAGAGTCTCAATGTTATTAAGAATTACATTTTTTAAAAGATTTTATTTATTTATTTGACAGAGAGAGACCACAAGTAGGCAGAGAAGCAGGTAGAGAGAGAGTGGGAAGCGGGCTCCCCGCTGAGCAGAGAGCCTGATGTGGGGCCCGATCCCAGGATCCTGAGATCATGACCTGAGCAGAAGGCAGAGGCTTTAACCCACTGAGCCACCCAGGTGCCCCAAGAAATTACATTTTTTAAATGTGATAATGGTGTTGTCGTAATGTTAAAGAAGTCTGTGTCTCTTAGATACATTCTGACATACTTATACATGAACTAATACATTTTCTTCAAAATAATGCGGAGATGGGAGGAATAACATAAGGTGAACATAGATATGAAAATGGCATAAAGTGGAGATGGAGGAGTCATAGATGGGGAGGGCACAGATGATACTAAAATGGCCAGGAGTTGAAATAGTTAAGGTAGGTAATGGAAGCAGGGAGGTTTATTACAAAATTTTATGTATGTGTTTGGAATTTTTACAGTAAATAGTTATAAAGTAGGTAAATACCAGTGATTGAAAAGAAAAATAGAACCCTCTATCCTCGAATCCATTCCATATTTATAAAAGCAACTGAAAACAGATGTTTGGGCATCCAAGTGTTACTCTACAATGGACTTTGTAAAAACTCAACTTTATAGCCAATAACAAAATGCTAACTTTCCCCCTAGCTTTACTAGCTGGCAATGGGATATAAATGGTGGTATGCCAGCTTCTATAAACTCACGAGAATTGATTGTTAAAATTTTCATTGAAAACTCCACGAAAAACTAAGGATGTAGCATATGTTGGCTAATTGAATCTAAATAAATAAAAGTAAATTTAAAAAAAGAGAAAAGAATAAATAAAAAATTTAAAAAATAGCTTGTCAAAAAAATTTCAATTGTTAAACTCAGCCATTATTAAAATTAAGTTATATCATCATAATTCAATCATACAAGTAAACTATGCATAATTTAATCAACTATATACATATTTTAGAAGATAATAAATGTTCAAAGCTCATTGCTTCTTAGTTATTTTACTATTTTTGTCCATTTCCATTTCCACCCTCCTAAGGTTATTTGCATCTACTGTATTTCTATAGTGGCAAGGCTACCTATGGTCTAGTGCATCTCTTTGCAACTCTATGTTCAGCAATATCACGATGGTTGCTTGCAATTGGCCACGACGGAGTATTCACAGTATAGAAATTGGCCACTACTACAAACCAAGGCTTTTTTTGTTTCCCCTAAGTGCCAGTTATTAATCATTTACCAGCATACCATTGACATAAGGGATCATCCATTTGGTTCTAATATGAATAAAATATGCTTCTAAAGCTTAACGTTTACTTATTTTGAGAAATATTCAAGAAGTAACTGTTTCTACACCACACTGTCCCATTCTCTTACACCGAAGTATGGTATGTCTGTTTCCTCTACTCTCTGGGAACTCCTGAGGGTAGGGAATGCATTTACTCACCAATTTGCTCCAGTGCTGAAAGAGAGGCTGGTGCAATCGGCTGGTTGAATAACGAAGTGACGGATTTCTATTTATTTAGCATCTTCAATGTGATTATCATGCCAGATACTATGGAGCGGCGGGAGAGGTATAATCATTTCTTTTCCCCTCAAAGCGTTTTTAGTCTCATTGGGATACCCCACGGGTAGATTAAACAGTGGTATCAGTGATATGCAATCATTTACCAATTTATTAGATAGAAACGATAAATTCTAAAAGAGATCAATGAACAAGCAGTCAGGGAGGGCAAGGGTATTCAGTGAAACATGAGTTACCCTAGATGTATGCTCACCAAGTTCTTGGTTAAGAACACACCCATATCAGGTACTATGCTAAACAATTTGTATATATTTCATTGAAAAACCTTAATGGTACTGTAAGATAGAAATATTAACCCCATATTACAGATAAAAAAAAAAACTGAGCCTGAAAAGGATTAAGTAATTTTTCAGATTGTCTGTCTTCAAGCATCAGGCTCTTAAGCATTTCACGTACTGACTGAAAGAGGAAAAAACAGAATTAGTTCTTGAAAGATTGGTGTAATTTGACAAGCAGAGAGAAAGAAAAGATAGTTTACATAATAGGGAAAGAAGCATCATCAAGGCAAGATATCAGGAAGAGCAGGATATTTATGAGCTAGCGAGGAGTCTGTCTTGGCCGAGAGGCTGATTCTTCTTTGGGCAGAGTATACGAATATGAGGCTGCCTGGGAAGACCTATTTCCTCGAAGGCTTTGAAAGCCAGGCAAAGACATTTGGCTCTGAAATAGGGAGCCACCAAGGTTTTTGAGCTGGAGAGTACGATAAAAATTACAGAATTTTCAAAGCTCATTAGCAAATCTACCAGATGGATTGAAAGGGCGAGGGTAGAAGTAGATGTTGTCGTAATGAAGGTAAGGAGCAACATTAAACCAAAATCAGGCAAAAGATGCTCTCTTTGGAGTTTGGGAATTTTTCCTAAATTATTGCTCGTAACCAATGATCATAAAACCACAAGAAATTCTCCTAATCGAACAACTAATGACTTTTCCCCTTAGCAATCATAGTACACATCCAATATCCTACCTTAAAGCAGATTGATTACTACTATCCCTGTCTCTGGCGCTCTGGCAGAATGGAGGTCATCTCAGTGTGTTTTGAGGAAAGTGGTCCATTGTATGGGGCATCTAGCAGCTGATGCCCCAGGACACCCAAACCTGGAAACAAACCCACTCCCCTACTCACAGCATTTGCCACTGCTGCCCCGACACATTTCTAAATGTCCTGTGGGGAGGGGACACCCCAATGGGGAAAAGCTCAGATGAACTGACCACCTCTCAAATTCAGTTTAATGTTCTTTTTTATTTTCCCCAGAGGTATCTCATCTGTTAAGAAGGTTTCATATCAAACTATCTGTCTTATTTCCAGGGAAGACTTACACAGGTTTAATTATTCATCACGTCGACCTTCCAAGTCTCTGACTGGATGAATTGTTTGGACTCATTTGAAAAGTCTCTTAATGGCAAAAGGAGAATTGTATACCAGTGCCATGCATACAGCCTAAACAGAATAGGTAAAAACTCTGAATAATCATTCATAATAGGAAAATCACAGCTTATTTAGGTTGTAAGAGATTTGAAGTGAAGATCACTTTAGCTTGCATTCAAGAAAGCAGAGGAGGACAAACAAGAAATAGCTCTGGAGGGAAAGGGAGACGAACGCCAAATTGAACAAGACTCATAGGTTTTCCGTAGTCTGTTACGTTATTCAAGAACGTGTTTTATGCTGTTAGTCTGTGAGACTGATTAGATTTCCAAATTCACATTCAGAAGTTCTGTTTTGCAAAAACGAGTGCGTGGAGATGTATGGATTTTATTGACCTTCTCCAGCCTGGCTGCTGGCTGCTTCAGTCGTCGGCAAATATGGCTGCAGCCCCTGTCCAGCCCAGGACAGCCTCTGACCTCCATAGTCATGACGGTCAAAACCCAAGAGGAAAGTCCAAAGGTTCCTCACCAAATTCCTTGCATGAGCTATCAGTGGGATTACAAGCAACAGAATGGCAGGGGGACAGGGACCAAAGACCTGGGAAAGAAAATCATATTGAACCAAGGGATTTGGAGAAGGAGAGGCTGGACGCCGCCCCCCACCCCCACCCCAGAGGAAAGTGAGAGGCTGAGAGCCATGACAGGTGAAATGAGCTATGGAAACCCACCTTTTGTGGGACTAACGGGCCAATTCAAGGGACATCAGAGAAGGTTCTGTGCAGGGGGTGGGTGCCAGTAGGATGGACATAGTTCTGACATCCCCAGATCACTCTGATTCATGCAATATTTAGGTTTGTTTGATATTTGAATACATCAGTTTGGAACACCAAATGAGAGTGTTTAATAATGGTAAGTTTCTCCGTGACCTGGAAATTTCTAATTGAAATTATTTCTTAACTAGTCTTCTTGCACCACCCCAGCCCCATTCTGTCTTCAACACAGCACTCTGTGATCCTTCTAAAAGACAACTCAGACACCACTCTTTCCCTCACATCCCTCCGATGGCTTCATGCACCGTGGGGAGCAACAGCTAAAGCCCGAGGAGTGAGGAGCCCCCGTGTGACGTGCGACATGGTTTCACCCCTTCCACCCTGCCTCACCCCACACCAGCCTCACTGACTTTCTTGCTGGTCTTCTCACAAGTCAGGCTCAGGATCTCTCAGACCTCGGCATAGACCATTCCCTTGTCCTGTCATTCGCCCCCCAGACATCCACCTGGCTCCCTCCCATGCTTCCTTCAGGTCCTCACTCAGATGTCACCTTCTCCAACCACTCTCCCTGTCATCCCCTCTTGAAAGGGCAGCAGACTGTCCTGTGCACTCCCACTTCTCCTGCTCTGGGTTTTCCGTTTCCTCCCCAGATCATCCCAGCACGATCCTCATTTGTTTATTATGGTCATTATGTACTGTCAGTTTCTACTGACAAGGAAGAAGGAATCTTTTCTGATGTGCCCGTTGGCAGATAGAAATG
>CM052809.1:133503568-133526839 GCA_028533885.1 Nasua narica
GAATGAGGTGCTCGTAGACATCAGTGTTGTAACAACTAATGTCTTTGCAGCTCTGTTTGCCTTTTTCCATCCTCAGGGAAAACCTAGCACTTTTCAAGGTAGGATTTGGCTCATTGACCTTGGCACCAGCCTGGAGAGGTACTGGCAGGCCCTGGGGTGCAGGGTGGAGGTTGCTGGAAAAAAGTTATTAATTTTAAGAAGGTAGTGAAAGAATTTGTGAAGAATGATCTTAATCCAATGTGGAGCACACCGAGTCACACTCTTGAATGTTACCTGTGGTGCGCAGAGTCATCCTCCTCCCCAAAGATATCCACGTCCTCATGCTATTACCTCAAAGGTTAAAACAGAAGCGAAAAGAAAAAAAAAACGACTCAAGATCCAGATTCCAGAGTATAGCCTGCCTAACACATAATTTCTCTCTTGTTGCATTTTATGCCATCATTTATGTTCTCTTGTCCTGCCTTCCTTCCCCAATAAAGCCTGCGCTCTTTAAGGAAAGCCTTCCTTATACTTATTCGTGCATGATATAAAGCTCAAGATGAGTACTGAATTAATAAACACATGGTATGATTGTAAAAGAACAGCAGATTGCCAGAATTGACAAGCCAGCAGGGAACTAGCTTTCTAGAAAGAATTGTCTCTGAACAAATGTAGACCTGCCTATGCTTTTAATGAAACAAACATTAACTCCTTAAAAATACTATTCTAGAAACTATCAGAGAAACACTGTGAACCCCTGAAAACTCATTTTTATATGCTTTTTCCTCTCCTCATGCTGATTATCCTTATGAAAACTGGGGGAATATTCTTTTGATGGCATTCTAAGAGTCCAAAAAGAATGTTTTTACAGTTCTTTAAATTTACACTCAGTATAAATACTTGGAGAAACCCAAGGTTTAGCTAAGAGATAAGGCACAGCAGAATCCCAGTAGTCTTTTGCTGCCACCTATAAAAACATTTTTACCCCACATTAAATAATTCTGTGTATCTCTACACACTGAATTGGGGTTGTTTCCGCACGTGGCTTCTGGGATGGTCGGCAGCGTGTGGTGGATGTGTGTGCTGTAAGCGGGCAATCCCCCCATCCTCTGTCGTTTCTGGCTCTGCCCCTCTTCCAGAATCACTGGCCTCCACCCTGGGCTGCATTTCCCCAAGCAGCTGGCCTTGTTCAGTCCATGGCGGGAAACAAGGAGGTGGGAAGAAGAGTACAGCCGGGGTATTTCTCCCCCTCTGTCTCAGCCCCTGCCCAGCAGACAGGCCTGGGCGCCTCTCCCGTCCTCGAGCCTCCAGACCACCGCCTCCCCCAGGCTGCCGGCTGCCTGCTGTTGCCAATCTCTGCTCGCCCGCCCCCAGTCTTCTGCTGGCTTCCTGACTTCCTCCTTTATCGATTTACCAATCTCCTGAATGAAAGTCCTTCGGTCGTACATATTTAGAGTGGTGCTTACTTTCCTGGTTGGATACTAACAATTACAGCAGCCATAATTCCCCAAGGGAAAGATGGTAGAATGAGGTCGACAAAAGGCTCTAATGGATGCACTTCATTACAGGTTGTATCACTTCTCCCATTTTAAAATAGAAGAAAGAGGGACTCCTGGGTGGCTTAGTCAGTTAAACATCTGACTCTTGATCTCAGCTCAAGTCTCTCTCTCTTTTTTAATTCGGTTAGCCAAGCTATAGTACATTAGTTTTGGTGTAGTGTTCAATGATGAACATTATCAATGATTGATGATCCAGTGCTCATCACATCATGTGCTCCCCAATCTCATCACCCAGTTACCCCATCCCCCCATCCACCTCCCCTCCAGTGACCCTCAGTTTGTTTCTCATGATTTGTCTCCCTCTCTGATTTCTTCCTATTCAGTTTCCCTCCCTTCCCCTATGCTCCTCTGGATTGTTTCTTATGTTCCACATATAAGAGAGACCATATGATAATTGTCTTTCTCTGATTGACTTATTTCACTTAGTATAATACCTCCAGTTCCAGCATGTCAATGTAAGTAGTAGGTATTCATATTTTCTGATGGCTGAGTAATATTCCATTGTATATTATATATATATATATATATATATATATATATATTTGTGTGTGTATATATATGTATCTTTATCCATTCATCTGTTGAAGGACATCTCAACTCCTTCCACAGTTCAGTTATTGTGGACATTGCTGCTATGAACATGGGGGTGCAGGTGCCCCTTCTTTTCACTACATCCATATCTTTGAGGTAAATACCCAGTAGTGCAATTGCTGGGTCCTAGGAGAGCTCTATTTTTAACTTCTTGAGGAACCTCCATACTGTTTTCTAGAGTGGCTGTATCAGCTTGCATTCCAACCAACAGTGTAAGAGGGTTCCCATTTCTCCACATTCTCACCAACATTTGTTGTTTCCTGGCTTGTTATTTTTAGCCATCCTAATTGGTGTAAGGTGGTATCATTGTGGTTTTGATTTGTATTTCCCTGATGCCAAGTAATATGGAAAAATTTTTCATGTGTCTGTTGGCCATTTGTATGTCTTCTTTCGAGAAGTGTCTATTCATGTCTTCTGCCCATTTCTTGACTGGATTATTTTCCATCTCAGGGTGGTGAGTTGAATTTGGCTGAATAATATTCCATTGTACACTCAGTGTGGAACCTACTTTAAATTTTTTTCTTTAAATAAATAAGATCTTAAAAACTGAGAAGAGATCCTAAAGAAAGTAAGTAACTTGTCACCTATCAGGTAAGTGGTGGGGCAGGCGATGGAGCACATGGTGTGATTTTCTCAGTAATGATGTGAATGTCACGTGATCCATGTATTGAGGGAAAGAGATGGAAGTGTTGCAAGAGAAAACAGGAAGTGGGAAGGCAAGGGGAATAAGAAATGAGTGCAGAGTTTGCTCATGTTTCAGATCTCACTTTTGCTGTTAATACAACCTCCCCTGAGGTAAATACTACTTGCTCTGTAGAGATGAACATGCTGGCTTGGAGAGAATGGTTCTCCACCCAAAGTCACCCCACCACTAGGAGACTGAGCTAACAGGGAGGCTCTGAAATCAGGAAATCAGGCTCTGCTCTGATTGCCACTGAGGCATGGATTCTGCCCTTCATGAAGATCCATCGTCCTGATTCGTAGAAATACAGACTTCAGTGTAAGGACATTTCCCTCCATGAGCTTTCTCATCTGAATAGTCATTCTTGTGGGCTTGGGTGTGGGACACTGTTGCAATTTTCCCCTTCCACAGGCTATATGTGTTCTTCAATTCATTCATTCACTGAATCTATCCTGAGTACATTGTATGGGGTCTTGGAGTGCAAACAAGGCGGTTCAAGACAGCGGTCTCCATGGGTTAAATAATCATAGATTAATGTCAGCTGCTGGATAACAATGGTCAATTAGAGTCTTTAATGCCATCGTACTTGTTTGTTGGTGCATCATTTAACAAAAAAAATGCTACTTCATTGGGTTGATAAAATTTGATGAAGATTTTTCTTATTATCTCTTCCTTTGTTGTGCATAATGCAGAAAGCAGTTACCTCATGATGTGGTTTTTTAAAACCGTTTTATTGAGGTATGATTGACATGTGCAAAGCTGTATATATTTAATGTATACAACCTGATGAGTTTTGGGATAGGTATAAACCTGTGAAATCACCACCATTGGGGCCATAAACATATCCATCACCTCCCCAAGTTTCTTCCCACTCTCCTTATTATAATATTTTTTGTGTGTGGTAGGAAGCATAAGATCTACCTTCTTAGAAATATTAAGTATATAACACAATAGCATTATCTAAAGGCACTATACTTATGGTAGATGCTCACAGAATAAAGTTTTAGTTACACACAACATAAAGAACTTCTAGAGATCGGCTCTACAGCATGATGTGATTGCCAACATGATAATAAAGGCTACCCCAACCACATTCTCCTTCTCCCTCTCTCTCTCATTTCCTCATCTAAGGACCATAGTGGCAGAGATATTACCCTTGGGCACTAGTTCCACTAAATTCTGTAATTCCCCATCCTATGCTCTTAAAATACAAATCCTGCAATGATTAGCCTGCTGGATTACCAATTTGCCAACATGGTTCCATTCTACACCCTTCGGTTTATGGCAGCAAATATCAAAAAAAGCCCAAACACATTGACTGCTCAAGAACAAAAGGGGATATAGATAGAGAGGAAAAGATTGCACCATTGGTGTGGTGCAATCTTGTAACACTGAAAAGCTAAAATAAACATATTTGGGGGAAAAAAAAAAAGAAAACTTTTAGAACTCCAATCTGGACTGAGTCTTTTTAGAACAAAGCCTGGGACAGAAGTCACTCCTGGTTGTCCATAGGGCGGATCTGCCTTCCAAGCATGATTTGTTCATCTCAGTTGGTTGTTATATTTGTGTTAATATTTAAATATTACTAGTATTCCCCCCAAAAATCTCTCTGTGTGTGTGGTGTGAACATTTTTTAGATTTAATTAATTTAATTTTATTTTTTCAGTGTTCCAAGATTCATTGTTCATGCACCACATCCAGTGCTCCATGCAGTACGTGCCCTCCTCAATACCCACCACCAGGCTCACCCAACCCCCACCTCCTCCCTTCAAAAACTTTCAGTTTGTTTCTCAGAGTCCACAGTCTCTCATGTTTCATCTCCCCCCTCCTCGATTTCCTCCCATTCACCCTTCCCTTCCTTCTCACAATGTCCTCCATGTTTTTCCTTATGCTCCACATATAAGTGAGACCATAAGATAATTGATTCTCTCCGCTTGACTTATTTCACTCTGCATGATCTCTTATAGTCCCATCCATGTTGATACGAAAGTTGGGTATTCGTCCTTTCTGATGGAGGCATAATATTTCATTGTATATATGAACCACATCTTCTTTATCCATTCGTCTGTTGAAGGGCATCTTGGCTCTTTACACAGTTGGGCGATTGTGGCCATTGCTGCTCTGAACACTGGGGTCCATGTGGCCCTTCTTCTCACTGCATCTGTGTCTTTGGGGTAAATACCCAGTATTGGAAACAGACAGACCAGTGGAACAGAGTAGAGACCCCAGATATGGACCTGCACCTCTATGGCCAAATAATCTTCAATAAAGCAGGAAAAAATATCCAGTGGAAAAAAGACAGTCTTTTCAATAAATGGTGCTGGGGAAATTGGACAGCTATTTATAGAAGAATGAAACTGGACCATTCTTTTACACTATACACAAAGATAAACTCGAAATGAAGATATGGTTTATATATACAATGGAATATTATGCCTCCATGAGAAAGGATGAGTACCCACCTTTTGTATCAACATGGACAGGACTGAAGGAGATTATGTGGAGTGAAATAAGGCAAGCAGAGAGAGTCAATTATATGGTTTCACTTACATGTGGAGCATAAGGAAAATCATGGAGGACATTGAGAGAAGAAAGGAAAAGTGAATTGGGAGAAATCGAGGTGGGGGAGATGAACCATGAGAGACTGTGGACTCGGAGAAACAACCTGAGGGTTTTGGAGGGGAGGGGGTGGGGGGGGTGGGCAAGCCTGGTGGTGGGTACTGAGAAGGGCACGTATTGCATGGAGCACTGGGTGTGGTGCATAAACAATGAATCCTGGAACACTGAAAAAATAAAATGAAAGTTAAAAAATATAAAAAATAAAATAAAAAATAAAAAAGTGGGTGGATGGGTCACTGTCCTTCTGTTCCCCAACCACCACTGTCACCAACACACAGCCCACACTTAGAGCACTGCTCTGTTCACACATATCCCATTTGAAAAGGGTGTCTGTGGGAGGAGAGAGGGTCCATTTAAACATGAATTCATAAGGAATTCGAAATACCACATATTCATTTTTTTCTTCCAGCTTTATTGAACTATAATTCACATATAACATTGTATTAGGTTTAAGACATACAATGTGTTGACTGGATACATTGATATATTGCAAAATGATTACCACTATAGCATCGGCTAACACCTACATCATGTCACATAGTTACCATTTCTTTCTTATGGTAAGAACACTTAAGATCTACCCTCCTAGCAACCTTTCAGTATATCCTACAGTACTCTTAACTATAATCACCATGCTGTACTTTAGATCCCCAGAAAATATTCATCTTTAACTGGGAGTTTGTACCGTTCGACCAACACCTCCCCTCTCCTCCCATACCCTAACCTCTCATAACCACTGTTCTATTTTATGTTTCCATGAGTTTGGCTTTTTAAGATCCACATGTGGGTGACATCATATGACATTTGTCTTTGTCCACTCTTCTTGACGTTGCTGAAGACATATCATCAACTGAGAATGGGTTTTCTGTGCCATAAGATGGGTCACACCATTATATTCCAGCCATGTTATCCCAAGAACTTTCTCTTGGACTCCTGATGGAGATTTGATAAACATCTAAGTCCCATCAGTTATACATAGAAATATTCTCTTAGAGCAGAAGGCTCTACAGATAACCAGACCCACATTTTAAATACTGCTTTCTGCAATGAGTGTTTCAGAGAGTGGCCATTTCTTAAATTTACTGCATCTTAAGGATTATATACATATTCTAAAATATTTATGTGCAGAATGTGCAGAGTTAAATAGGATAGTCTTTAAGAGGAGAAAAGCTACTTCCCACTAGGTGAAAGGGTTAACTTGGTGTCTTTTCCATAATTTGGTATGTGTCTTGCATCAAGAAGTTCATAGGAGTTTATTGAATTATGAAGTCAGTGGAGGCTTCTAACACACTCAAAGGGAGAAATCCTAAATTTTAAAATGTAAACATGCTTATTCGTACATATAATCAATATGTTTATGTGTTTATGTTTATATATGTATAAATCTTATATATATATAAGATTGATTTATTTGAGAGAGAGAGCATGGGAACGGGAGAAGGGACAGAGGAAACGAGAGAATCCTCGAACAGACTCCCCACCAAGTGCAGGGCCTGATACAGGGCTGGATCCCACGACCCTGAGATCACGAGGAAATCAAGACTTGGACACCCAACCAACGGAGACACCCAAGCACCCCTCTATTTATTTCTTAATGAGAAAATGATGCACTCTGTGCGCTTTTATTCAAGGTCGTGGTTTGCTGCTGGCAATGGTAGTGGTGACAAAGGCACTGACATTTCTCAGCCTTTTCAAGGCTTTGGAGAACAACAGTGTGACCTTTAGAAGGGAAGCTGATTCCCAGGTAGCATTAGTCAGGCTCATATTGTCATCTTTCAGATTCTGCCACGTTCGGCTTTTCCTCTGAAAGGTTTTGCAGCTTGTAGTTCTTTTAACCCCTTCCATATTACCCTCTTCCAAGCTGTGCATTTGGGTCTACTGCTGGGTCAATGAGGGGGACCTTGGGCAAGAGGAGTACTTGGGATGTCCGAAAGATGCTCATAGAGCTTCTTCTAAGAATTGAACAATCATTCACAACATTTTGCCTGTAGAATACAGAATGACAATCAACCCTGCTTCAGGATGAGTTCCTGTGAACCAGACACTAAATAATTTAAATATCTTAATACCTTTTATTCTATTTACTATCATAAGTTAATTCAACATTTCACACAACAGTTAGTGGTATCCAAGTGAATTTTGAAAATTAATATTAATTAGTATTTTTAAAGATTTTGTATTTATTTATCAGAGAGAGAGAGAGAAAGAGAGAGCACGAGTACAAGCAGGAGAAGGCGGAGGGAGAAGCAGACTCCCCGCCGAGCAGGGAGCCCACAAGGGGCTCAGTCCCAGGACCCCAGGATCATGACCTGAGCTAAAGGCAGATGCTTAACTCACTGAGCCACCCAGGCACCCCCAAATTAATAGTAATTATATAAGTTCACGTTGAAAAGGTTTTTTTCCCCCTCAAAAACATTGATGTTTCCATTAACATACCTATTCTTATCAACATCAAACTCATTAGAAGAATGAACCATAGCATAGTTAAAGAATTACACCTGAGTGCTTTAAGATTTTTTTCTAATGAAACTGCCTTTTTTTATCATCCACTTTTTAGTAAGGGAAAACAAGTTACTTTTTGAGGTCAAAATGAGAGTTTTTATCCCAAACATATACGGTATCCAAAATATTAACACAACCTAAGTGACTGAGAAGAAGATATTCCTTTCAACTTCACTAAGGAACATCAGGTAAGAGCCAAAGAGAGTGTTGTTGAAATAACACCAGGAAAAGCAAGGCTTCCAATAGCCACATGTTGTTTCACCAGTGGAACTTGGAAAATGGAAGAAAAATGCGAGGTTTACCTCCAATTGCCTTCTCTGGTTTCTTCCTGGCCATTCTTTTGGTTTATTTAACATTGTTCACTTAAAAAAAAAAAAAGTCCAAGGAACAGAGATGTGGAGACTTTATTCTGAAAGCCATCCCCTGACTCCTTTCAGCTGCTACGCTCCAGACATGTGTTTTCCCTGAGGGAATTCTTGGAATTTTTTGCTAAAATTCCAAGGGATTCAGAGAAAAGCAATATATACTTTTCATAAGCATGCTGAAAAGTATTTGTTCAGCTAAGAGTCAGGGTTTAAGCCAATGATCCATGTTAACATTAGAAAATTCATTCTATTCAGCCACTCTATATATTTGCACATACAGATTGTTCTAGACGTGTTTGAAGTGAAGTAAGTCTTGTGGAAAGCCTTTGTGAAGCTGGTATTTAACTCAGGGATATGAATAAATCAACACCCAGAATCATTAGCTGGACCAAGTGCTTTGGCTTTTTAGAAAAGAAGACTCACTGTAATCCAAGTTAGCTTTTCTATCAGGCTGTGTCAGCACAGCATGTGACAGATTTGGAAGTTTCAGATGTTGTGCTTTTGTTCAGTAGGATTTGGGAATGTTTCAATTATTCTGTGCATTGGGAAAATTAAGTACGTTAACTATGTTGGATACTGCTGGGATTGAGAAAGATAATTCTCTATCAATATCAGATCCAAATGGAAAATATGCTAGACATAGATGTAGATAAGACGAGGAGTTTAATTTGAGTTCGTGTCCATCCATTTCTAAATTGATCTGCCAACTATACTTGAGATGTTGTACTTCTCAACAGAAGTACCAACTGTACTTCTATTTTTTTTTTTTTTTTAAGATTTTATTTATTTGACAGAGAAAGAGACAGCCAGAGAGGGAACACAAGCAGGGAGAGGGGGAGAAGGAGATGCAGGCTTCCCGCAGAACCAGGAGCCCAACGAGGGGCTTGATTCCAGGACCCTGTGATCATGACCTGAGCCAAAGGCAGGCGCTTTGTGACTGAGCCACCCAGGCGCCCCTGCTGTCATTTCTAAAGGGGAAGAAAATGGGAGTGTGTTGGAAATGGTGGGATGAAGCGAATCTATTGAGTGAAAGGAGAAGGGGTCTATTTTCTCTTGAGAGTGCAACAAAGGACGCTCTTGTGGCAGGGACAGACTCACAATCCCCCTTGTTCCCTGTTAGCCTTGCACATCACTGCCAGAGTAAAGGGATGCATGTGTTCTGGTCACCTACGAGATCAACCCTGTGTGGACCCCTGAGATATGCACAGCATCGTATCCTATGATCACAGCATCCAGAGAGCCGTCAGGAGCATTCTCTGGTGTCCCTGTGGCCAGGACATGTTACTGGGATGGGCGGGAGAGCACTGGTCAGTGACTAGTAGATGAGCTAGGTCAGGAGGGATGTTCGAGGTAGAGAACAGCAGACTTCGTCACTGGATTTTAGATGATCTAACATCTCCCCGAAAGGGCCAACCCTTCTCATATCAACAATGGGTGGGTAGTCAGATACGCTGCCAGCTTCTTGGGTGACATTCGTGGGTGAAGTCTTGAGGGGAGAGTATGACTTACCAAGAGGGTGTATGATGATTCAGCAGAATCAGCAGGAACTGGGAGAGGAGTCTGACCTGCTGCCATTGTGCGGATTCATTCCATCAACGTCTTTCCTCATCCTTTCTTTCCATCTGATGTCTTGTCTTCCTTCCACTAACAACAACGAAAAGTAACAACCTTATCCATACAGAATTTAAGATTTTTTTTAAAGAAGTCATTAGAAACATTGATTTTGTCACCAAGAGAATCACTGATAATTATCTTAAAGTAACTAATGTTACCATAGTTCAGAGTTTGGGGTTTGGAGTTCGAAAGATCTCAGTGTGATTCTTGACTCTGTCATTTACAGACTAGGACCACAGAAAAATCACCCCCCCTTTATTTCCTCCTCCTCCTTCCCCTTCTTAAGGGGGAAATTTTCTATCAAAATATTCTTTAAGAATATTTTACTTCTATCTTTTAGCAAATCTCAATTGTACAATACAGTGTTATCAGCTAGAGTTATTGCTAATGGAAATGCATTGTTAGTGGAAATATAAAACAGTATAGCTCTTTGGAAAATAGTTTGGTTGTATCTTAAGAAGTTGAATGTAAATTTACCATATGACTTAGTACTTTCACTCCTAGTTACCTACCCCAAAGTATTGAAAACACATGTTCATACAGACTTCCATGCTAATGTTTACAGCAACATCATTAATAATGAGCAAAATGTAGAAAAACCCAAAAGTCCATTAACTGGTGAATGCATAATTTATGCATGCAATGGAATGACATTCAATAATAAAAGGAAACAAAATATTTACATGTTGTGATATGGATGAACCTGAAAAACATGATATCAAATAAAAGAAGCCAGACACAAAAGACCACATATTATATGATTACTTTTAAATGAAATGTTCAGAAAAGGCAAATCTACAGGGACAGAAATTGCTTTGTTGATTGTCAAAGGAGGAAGGAACGGAAGTTAACTACCAATAGTCATGAGGGATCTAGTTAGAGTGACGGGAATTTTCTAAAACTGGTTTATGCCATCAGTTGTCCACCTTGGTAAATTCACTAATAGTGATCAACTGTAATTTAAAACAGGTGAATTTTACAGTCTGAAAATTATACCTTAATAAAACTGTTTTAAAAAGTTAATATAATTTGGGTGCCTGGGAGTCTCAGAAGTTTGAGCATCCGACTTTTGATTTTGGTTCGGGTCATGATCTTAGGGTCGTGAGATCAAGCCCCCTGTCTGCCTCTGTGTACAGCGGGGATACTGCTTGAGATTTTCTCTCCCCCTCTGCCCCTCCCCCACCACACTCTTCCTCTCTCTCTCAAAATGAATGGATAAATCTTAAAAAAAAAAAAGTCAGTGTAATCAATTGAAACTATTAAATCCTATGAATAAATTCATTGTAAAGATTAGGTAAAAGATTGATATATAAAAATCAATAGTTTTTTAATAGACCAGTAATCACCAGTCAGAACATTTAGTGGGAAGAAAGGCCTCAATCTCAAGAGCAACAAGTGCTCTCTGCTTCAGCTTCATCACCTATAAACAGGAATGATAGTATCTGACTCTTAAAGCTGTGAAGGTTACATAAAGTAAAATTTGCCAAGTGTGAAGAACAACGTCTGCCATATTAGGAAGTGCCTAGAAGGCTATGAAATGTTCATATTCATGCTCAAGATATAAAAGTGTGGATATTTACTATAACATTTCACAGAAGTGAAAAATTAGCAATTACTCAACATTTATTAATTTAAGAATGATTATATAAATAAGGCTGTTACCATGAATTCTATATAGTCTTTTTTAAAGAATGACATAGATCCATATGTTTTACCCTGAAAAAAATCCCCAAGATTCACAACTAATTGAAAGAACGATAGAAATAGGATGATTCTATTTAAGTCAAAAACATGTTGTGTGTGGAACCAAGAAAAAAAGAGACAGACCAAAAAGCAGACTCTTAACTACAGAGAACACACTGATGGTCACCAGAGGGGAGATGGCAGAGGGATGGGGGAAACAGGTGATGGGGATTAAGAGTGCACTTATCCTAATGAGCACTGAGTAGTGTTTAGAATTGTTGAATCCCTATATTGTGTGCCTGAAACAATATAGCACTGTATGTTAACTACACTGGAATAAAAAAAATACATGCTACACGTGTATGCATGTGCATAAATTAGTAAAACAATAAATTCTGAACTGATACCAACTAATCTGGACTGTTGGGGAAGAGTTGGGGAGGGGCTTTAACTTTTTATTTTGCATGTTTGAGTAACTCTTTAAACCTAAGAATATATTCAATAACTCGCTTATGATTAGACTGGAGAATGAAACAAACAGGCCATCCCGCCCACCTCAATGAGAAGGGTGCCATGACCCAATGGGCCTTCATATATAAAGAACCACACAGAGAGCATAAGATGTCTTCAGATGTGTTCAGTGGGTTTTTTGAGTGATTATCCATACACTTCTAGGAGCTGACAAGATGGAATCTTGCCTCACAGGTCAACTTTAGAGCCACAAAGAACAGACGTCAAACATATTTGGAGAAACCCGAAGTTACAGAAGTATTTGTCTGTTGTGTATTTTCCCAAATTGAGTAAACCCTTCCTTTCAACTTGTGTTGCAAAGATGACTTTTGTTCAGAAATTGGAAAATGCGATTCATATTGGACGAACACAGCTGTCAAGGACTTGCTTTTTATACAGCGTTGTCCAGAGCTAAAATAGAATATTCTTGCTCCCATATGGGGTGTCTGGATAGGGAAAATCTAAGAGATACACAGATATAAACAAAACCCCAGCTTCCATTTCTCTGGCTTTGATCTAATTTGAAATGTTCTGAGTGGTAGAACTTCTATCCATCCTCTTGAGAGCCTTTCTATTAATCAAATATTTCCTATAATCAGGAAACATTTCCTGAAATTCAGTCTAAATTTTTATCTTTCCTATGGCATTACGTAATTTAGTTAATTACATTACCCTATTAGCAGATCAGAAACGGTAGTTATCTGGTTACCCATTTTGTTGTTGTTGTGTTGTGACCATGTGGACCTATGGCAAATGAGAAATAAAGTGACCACCACTTTCAAAACATAAGACATAGAGAAGCAGATGAATAGAAGACAGAGTTCAATGTGATTGTGTGCCCCAACGTAACCTCACTACCCAGATCTATGTGTGAAGAGGACACACATTTGACCAGAAAATTTCCGCCTCAACAAGCAAACTCTTTGGTTATTTACTTCTGTTTGCCCGAATTCCTTCTGCTGTTACTAGTAACTGCTAGAGGAGAAGAATAAAGAGCAAATAAAAAGAATCAGTCATAAGACCCCGAAACTAATAGCAAAAAATTCATTTCCTATTGCTTGCACGTCATACTAATCTTAAGTTTGCCCAGACACGAATGAAAAGTTAGCCTCTGAAAAGGCAGAGAGAAGCTACAATTCTCTCATTATGCTGCACAGGAAGGAAAAGACCCCAAGGTTATGAGTCACATGGGCTGTTCTGGGAATAGGTGCCTGCAAGCAACTATTTTCCAGTTGGTGGATGATAAAAACAGGAGATGGGAAAATCAATACTTTGGGCCCATACTGGTTACAGTTCATTAAGACAGCAAGCTTGGGACAAGGGAAGGGAAAATATGCCTTGTCTCTGAAGCATCTGTATCAAGATTCCCCAGGCTCCGTCTTTCTCTCCTGAGTCACTGAGTCTCCATAGTCTTTGACACCCCAATAACTGGAGAAGTAGCATCACTTAATGTGCTTCTGGGCATCTTTCACTGGATAAAACAACACAAAGTCACACTGAGAAATCTTAAAAGATTTCTCCCAACATGCCCCATGAGGTCACAACTCCACCGCCATGTGATCCCCCCTCATTCCACCTTACTCCTCCACAATCAGATGTGCTCCTTGAATTCCATAAAAATCATGGTGAACGCAAGGACACCTCGGTGGCTCAGTTGGTTCAGCATCAGACGACTCTTGATTTCAGCTCAGAGCATGATGTCAGGATCATGAGATCAATCCCCACATCAGGCTCCGTGCTTGGCGTGGAGCCTGCTTAAGATTCTCTCTCTCCCTCTGCCTTTCCCTCACTCTTTCTCTAAAAAAAGAAAATCATGGTGACTGCATTTTTGAGATGACTTGAATACATGTTCTTTTTATCTTATTAATTCACAAATTCCGAGAAAATGACTTAGCTCATGGGATACGATGAGTCAAAAAGGATAACTCTTGGGTGGGCATACCTCTATCAGATTCTATTACAGAGAAATAGGTAATCTGGGATCACAGTATCATGGACAGTGTTTGGGGTAAAAAACAGAGGCCAGCCAACACTGGATGACGGCAGTCAAAGCGCTTCTCTGACGTGTTACGGGAATGTGAAGAACTGCATCGGAGATTTTGTATACTAAGGACTACGTCTTAAAAGGAAAGCCCAGGGCAATTTTGTATATTCCCTTTGTAATCAGCATTAAAGACATTTAAAAAGTATTAAGTCGAGGGAGCTTTATTTAATGCTCAAGTCAGTCTAATCTCTTACCCGCCCACCTCCCACTGCCTTCTTCCAGCTCATCCAATAGTAAGGATAATACCTTTTAAATTAATTTATCTGTGGGCACCACTTCCTTCCTTGACAACAATGCATCCTGTTCGGCGAGCTCTTAGACTTCAGAGCCTTGTAATCTAACAAAGGCAGAATCAGCTCCACCCAATGCAGCAATCTGATTATGAGCAAACTCAACCAATGGTGTCCCTTCTTCCACGTCCAGCCAGGGTACTTCTGGAGCCGTGAGAGGTGGGACGTCAATTTGGGGGAGTCTGAGTAGAACTTCCCTGAGAGGGTAGATCCTGGAGCCACTAGGGGGTTCTTCTGAGTGACTGGGGTGCCTATGGGAACATAATACCTTTAGAGGGATCCCAGCCCTGGGTTTGGAGGAACCACCCTTCCAGAGTTCTCTTGTAGGCCATCTATAGGATGTCCCAGTGTCCAGTTCCTGTCTCCTATTGTCTATATTCTGTGCCCCCACCCTACCCTGGAGGATGCCTTTCCTGGGGTCCTGTAGCCTTAAATGAAGGACAGTCAGTACAGGGTACATGCAGTGTCTTTTCAAAGAAGGTATTTCTAGATTCTGTCTCCATGGCATGCAACCTTTCATCTTCTGGGGGTTATTCCAGGGGTCTCTAGGTCTCTGATCTCTTGGTGGCACCATCACCAGGGAAGCATTTTCTAAGGTCATCTTGCCCAACCCGATCTTTACTTTCCCTTAGAGAAGAAATCACTATCACATGATCCGATGAACAGAACTTTCATCCGTATCTTATGAGAGCATGGTCTCATCCTTTTAAAAGAAAACATCAAAGAAGCTACCAACAAACGCCAACACTGGGCCTTACAAAAGGCCCCAGTGTTGTCTCTCTAGGCAAGAACAACTTTGTATTGTTAGAGACTGTCTTTTTCTCTTGGTCATTCTCCCCTGGATCTTCTACCTGCTGCCCATCCACCAGCCTTTCAGCCCCTTTCCTCACTCCACCTTTCAGGGGGTGGCAGAGGCCAGCTGCATCCATAAAAATACAACACATGTCTCAAACAAAATCTTTGCTAGCTTAGCCCTTGGAGCTCTCAGGACATTCCAAAAAAGCGAAAGGCCAGCCCAACCTGATGATTTTGGAAAACCCAAGTAAAAAATAAACTGTGCTCTGGAAAAAGGTGAGATGTATCCAGCAAAAACAAATTCAGCTCTGTCACTGGTACAAAAGGATTCATGGCGAATCAAAATACCACTTGTTACAGAGATTGTTATGTCCACTTGGTCGAACACAAGACTGATACCTTCTGCAAAGTTTAATTGCCTCCACGGCTTGCTCTCTGGGATTGGGTTTGATGTTTGTCTTATCACAGCAGTAAGGTACACCGTGTATTCTCCTGGCCGGGCATATCTCATTTCACCAGCTAATTGTTGAAATTGGGAAAAAGGTCAGCTAAGCTTATCGAAACACCGACTACAAATAAAAACATTTTTGAATGCTTTCTTTCCTAAAAGATAGCATAAATCAAAATGCATACTAATTGTAAAATATCAGTCTGCCTAATAATCCCGCCCGAGGAATTTGCATTTCAACAGTAATATTAATGCACTCATGACATTTTTATTCACGTTTTACAGATTAGAAAGTATGTGTATATATATAATCTTATCCACTTTTTAACAACATTTGGGGAAAAAAACAGCATTTGGAGATAGGCAATATTATTTTTCTGGTTTTATTATAGGTGGCAAAATTGTAGTTCAATCCGTGTACGTAACTGACTCACAAACATCTAGCTCGAGTGGCAAACCAAAGTTTGTGTTATACCACATTGCCTATCATGAATTCTTAGATTGACCAATGGAGAATTCGTGGACTCATAATTAGTAATAAACACAAGAGAAACAGATGGACTCTTGATATTGTATCTGAGGCTTGATCCTCCCTTTTCTTTCCAGGCTGGAACAGAATGACATCATGCCCCAGGCTTCAGGAGCCCATAAGCAACGCTGAATGATGACCCCAACTTACAGGGAGAGCCCAAAGGTGCCATCCCCACCGTGTGTCCCTTCATGGAACATCAGACCGGGAAACAAACCAATGGTCTAGGCCATCTTGAGAATCACGGTAGAGGGGGACACAAAGAGAGCCTCAAAATTAAGAATTTTGCCATCTCTTTGTTTTGTTGTTCAAATTTGACAGATACAGAATTTGAAGGCATTCAATGCAGAGATTGGAGAGGGTTGTCTTTATATATTTTCTGAACAATATTCTTCTGCCCATGAAGCTGCCCGTATCAGAGGGCAAGATATTCTGATTGGCCCTGGGATTGCTAAGTCAAGGCACAGTGCTTCCACTCCTTGTTTCAGTCACAGAAGGACGTAGCTTGTTCACCCTCTGTCCCAGTTCTCGTTGAATGTTGGCCTGACTGGGGCACCTGGGTGGCTCAGACGGTTAAGAGTCTGCCTTTGGCTCAGGTCATGATCTCAGGGTGCTGGGTCGAGTCCCGCATCGGGCTCAGCGGGGAGCCTGCTTCTCCCTCTGTCTGCTGCTCTCCTCACTCATTCTCACTCTCTAATAAATAAATACAATCTTAAAAAAAAAAAAAAAAAGTTGGCCTGATCCCAAGGGTAAAAACAGCTATCACTTGTTAGAAATTAAGCTCTGTGAAGTTTTGTGAGGACAGGGAAGTTTTTTGTTTTTGTTTTTTCTGTTTTGTTTCCTTATATTGCTTCTAAAAGTGCCTGGTAAAAGGGATGCCTGGGTGGTTCAGTGGGTTAAAGCCTCTGCCTTCAGCTCAGGTCTTGATCTCAGGGTCCTGGGATCCAGCCCCGCACCGGGCCCTCTGCTCAGCGGGGAGCCTGCTTCCTCCTCTCTTTCTGTCTGCCTCTCTGCCTACTTGTGATCTCTCTCTCTGTCAAATAAATAAATAAAATCTTTTTTTAAAAAAAGTGCCTGGTAAAAGATAGGGCAGAGTATATAAGATTTGGTTAGAGTAAATATCTATCCATCTATCATCTATCTATCTATCTATCTACTCAAATCTGATCATCCTAATTTTAAGGGGCATGTGTGGTAGGATTTATCATTGCCCCTCATACTCATTCTCCCCATTCCTCCCCGATCATAAAACCTTTAATTTTTATCAGGGTGCCTGACTATTTAGAAGAAAAACTGCATTTCTCCCTTTCCCTGGCAGTTGGGCTCTGGACAGTGAGTGGGAGGGGAATGTCCTGCCCCAGTTCAGGCGGGTCTGCCTGCCTCCTTTCTGCTGACGGGGATGCGTGTGTGATGGCTGGAACGCCAGAGACCATGATGGAGAGCTGCATACGGAGGACAGCGGAGCCACCTCCCGGATGGGGTCTGGGATCCTGACAACCACGGTGCTGGGACAAGCCCCACAAAGCTTCCCTCTGAGTTCTTTTACACTAGATATAAATAAGCTGATCTTGAATAAGCCACTGCTATTTGGGGTTTCTATCCCTCACAGTCGAAATGAATCCTAATGGATACAAATGAACTGGCATACATCTTAGCGACGGGGAAATAAACCCGTCTTTCCAAAATATATTTATGAAGTTAGCCAACAGTTGGATTAACACAGCATTTTATTTTATCGATATATTGTTAATTTTGTGTTTCCTGAAAATAAGCCGAACGACGGGCTGTCCCGGCTTGTAGTCAATGCCGGTGGGTCCCTAAGAAACCCCGTCGCTCAACCGCATTGTGTGGCGGAAGCGTCGACAGAGCACTTGGCATCTTCTCAATCTGACTTCTGCATCAGAGCTTTACTCTTCGGTTTGGAAGAAATTCAGATTAGTCCTGCGCATTTTCAGAGGCATGGGGGCGCGTCAGGCCCAAGCTACAGAATAATGATTTTCCCATTAATATGATGTGCTTTCTGTCAGCAAACGGACCCCTACCCAGACTGCAAGTATCACCTCGACCCTGGTGACCCCACACTCTATTCTCTATCTACCTTGTGAAAATTCTTAAGGCCTTAATTTCATTTATTTATTTATGCATTGCTTTCCAAAATTTTAATTTCTGACTCAAAAAGCAAGTTAGAATAAATTTATTTATTTATTTATTTATTTATTTATTTATTTATTTATTTAGTATTACATTACGTTAGTCACCATATGGTACTTCATTAGTTTTTGATGTAGTGTTCTGTGATTCGTTGTTTGTGTGATTTCATTTAATTTAAGGTAAAATGCCATAATAGATAAGTTTTTTCACTATCAGCCCTTGTCATGATTTTTTTCCTCCAATCGCAATGAGGTTGCTTACCATCAGTACCTTTTTCTTGTTGAGAATTCCTGCTTTCTTCTTGAAATGTTCTGTTGTATCTTAGCCCATAGGTTTCTCAAGCTCAGCATTTTCCTGTTTGAAGCGATGGATCTCACTCTCCCCGTCCTCTCCGTTCTCGACACACCGGCTCCCGGTCCTCTGTTCTTCATGGTGATGAATCCACTAGAACCGTCTCAGCGACCTGAACAGGAAACCTGGGAGTTAGTCAAGACTTCTGGTCCTACATTCACTTGGTCACCAACTCATCTGTGTCAACCCACATGGCTTGCTTTTCATTCTTTTGGCTGCTCCCTTATTTGATTCCTTATCACTTATTACCTGAACACTGCTTCTGAAATGAGCCCACTTCAGTCTGTGCTCCAGCCTGGAGTCCCAGAGTTCTGTCGGCGATGGAAGGCTGGATGGATCGCTCATCTTTTAACTCCTGAGCTGAACAAGGCTGAGCAGAGGACCTGGCCACTGCCTCACTCTTCTGCCCCATCAACAGCCTTCATTTTACGGCCTACACTTCTGTCTCCATGGAAGTGTGCAGCCGTGGCCATCTGGGACATGGAATTTTAACTTATTAGGTCTGCAGCCGCCTCTATAGGCTCATTTTTATGTGGACGGCCTTCGGAACTGAGCAGAATGGGATATTCGGGGACGTTCTCTTGACCTCTGACCCTGGCTAGGTATCAAGTATTAATCCATGGAATCTATTCGAGCAGAATGAACAATATCATAGCTGAGACTACCCTTCCCTCCATCTCTAGCATCAGTATCCAAAGTCACATAAAGTGAGTTCTTAAAAGTTAGTTTCTTGAGTGAATGCTTATACCTCCATTCAAATCACATGTCTCTTAAGACGGAGCCATGGATTATAAGAATAAGCTTCTTTCTCTCCACTCCCCACTTATTTATTCAACTGCAGGAAAAAACAAATGGTCCATGCAGATAGACTAACTCATTTCTAGAGCTAATTTCTTAAACACATAGTGCCTTCAAGTTCTACCTGATATCTCTTCCCTCCAAAATGTGGAACAAGGCAACATTGAAACCATATTCTTTTACATTTTTATTTTGTTTTATTTTTAAAGCTTCTAGTTTTGTGTGCAGATAATTTAAAGATGATTAAAAATTGAACATTGGAGAATTTCTCTCTTATGGGGCAACCACATGTGACATGGCCAAAATTATTTTAACAGTTGATCAAGTACTTCAAATCTAAAGAAAAGAGAGAGCATGACTAATCCTGTATTGAAAAGAAAGTTAAAAGGAATAGGAAAGCACTTTATACTAACTACTTACTATGTGTAGACATTGTGTGGAGGTTCACCAATGTTGAATTAAATCCTCAGAGACAATCTGTGAAGTAGTTGTTATTATGGTGAAGTAGTTATTAGTAGTCGTTAAACTACAGTTTGACAACCAAATACAAGGAGTTTCAGAGAGATATACAGCCATGGAAACAGACTTACTCTTTCCAGTAAGTACCTCAGACCACAGATGCTGTTGTAACTCCTGGGAATCGCTCACATTAAAGCTGTAGTAGGTGCTTGAGATCATAATCATTTGTGAATGTTTTTCTTTAATTCCACCAGCTAATCTACTTGTTTTCATTTAGTCACATAGCTTTTTTAAACATAACCTTTTTATTTCAGAAAAGCGTTGGATCTACAAGAGAATTATGAGGGTAGGAGAATTCTCCTACGCCCTACACCTCATTTCCTCTAATGTTAGCATCTTAGCTCAGTGACGTATACTTGCCACAATGAGCCGATATTGAACTGTTTTTATTAACTAAAGTCCATACTTTTTTCATATTTCCTTAGTTTTCACCTGATGTTCCTTTTTGGTTTGAGACCCCATCAAGGACCCCACATTACATGGAGTCATCATGTCTGGTTAGGCTCCTCTCAGTGATGACCATTTCTCAGACTTGCCCTCATTGAATGACCTTGACTGCCTTGGTCAGGTATTTTATGGAATGTTCCTCCGTTGGTACTTGTCTGTTTTTCACATAGCTCTTCCACCAGTGAAACATGAGGATGGGACTGAATATGAAATGGGCAGCTCCCATTCCCCAGTGCCCGTGCTTGCGTGTACAGAGAGGGTTACATCGTGAACTCTTTCTGGAAGTACGGAATATAAGGAGGGACAAACACTGTCCCAGGGACTATTGTAGCTTGGATAAGTAGGGACACATTTCAGGGAGAGCCTGAGCAAGGGGCAGGGGATGGGCAGTCACCAGCCTTTTCCTCCCAAACACATTTGGGCAACTGTATGTGCCCGACAAGAAACATGACAGTTCCTCACAGCTGTTATCAATCCAAACACGCATTCGAACTTTAAAGTCCTTTCTTTTCCCATTTCTTATTGCATGCTTATAATGCTATTGAACTTCAGTGGCTGGTTACCGAGTAAGAGAGCTCTTGTAAGATGTTCCACTGCTCTGAGTTTTAAGCAATTCACTATTTTTGAGTGCTGATGATTGTGCTTTGGGTTTGGAAGCCCCAGAGATGAGAGTTGGTAAGGACAGAGGTGAAGGGAATGTTCGGAGCCGTGGCAGCGAGCTTCGGATATCCTGCCTATCTTGAGGTTTGGGGGACTTTATGGATTAATGGCTAGAACTCAAGGAAGAAGTTAAGTAGACCGGTGTCACACGTGTTAGCAAAACAAAAGCTAACCTGCTCAATGATACAGAGAGAGCTGGATTTCAATAAATGTTTGCTGATTTGAAGAGACAACGGCAGCCATAATATAACAACAGTGGTAAATAATAAGGATAAGGCAAACACTTATTGAACGTGCTATAGTTCAGGGCCTGTACCAGGTGCTTTCCAAGCATGCTTTTCTTTAATCCTTGTGAAAATGGTGTGTAGCAGGCACTGTAAGGACTCCCATTTTAAAATGAGGAAGTGGAAGCTCACGGAAGTGACGTCCCGGAGGTCACACTGCCAATAATGAGTGAAGCTTCCGGGATTTGCTTTCCTTCCCAAAGAATATTGCTTGCTCTCCAAATAAGACCAGGGCAGCTGATCAAGAGCACAAACTAAGGGTAAGGGAAACTCCTTAGAAAATCTCACATCACAGAGATGAACACTTCTTTCCAGACCCAAATCTAGGGAGCCACACTGTTAGCCAAAAATGGCTCTAGAGTTTTACTCAGCTTCCAACATCACAATCCAAAGACCCAATTGACCTGCCTTTCACAGGACATGCATGTTCCACCGCAAATCCTGGATCATTCTCTGTATACAGAGTTTTAAAATTTAACTGTTCTCAATTTTTGTGAAAGACAAAGCTTCTCATAGCATTCCATCATTAGCTGAGAGTCTGTTTTCTGACCCATTTTAAAGTCTGATGTGAGGATCAGATGTCTAGCAGGACAGCCCAAGACTTTGAAGAACCAAAATCTTTCATGTCTTAGGCTACAATCCAACCCATATTTGCTTGTCACACAGAAAATTGCATTTGCCATTTCCTACTTGTTTAGCACAAACTGTTGGCCAGTTTCCACATCTTGCTAAGGTTGATAATATTATTAATCTTGTGGCTTAGTCTTAGATGGAATAAAAGGGGTGGTAATTCTTACTACTGTCAAAACCCTAAATGGATGGGCTTTAAATCTTGGTTAGTGGAGTAAAGGCAGCCCCCATCCATATAACTTGGATAGCTGTTTTGCACACTGCGGCGAATGAGCTGTGACGAGTGAGTTTCCACACTTGGAAATATTATGTAAATTTTAATAGCCAGTGCAATCATTTGTAATAAATTTGGCAAAACAAGATGCTCTTTGTTTAATATTTGAGTACATTTAAAAACCTGGCATCAATGCAAGAGGAAAGTTTGCTCTCTTGAGCTTCAGTAGAGAGATTCAGTGTCCAATAATCATTCCAGAAATTTCAAAAACAGTTTCTTTGTATGCAATGCCAAGAAGTACCACCCTTTAAAACCTTCCTATGAAGTTTTATCCTGATACTCCAATACATTATTTTAAATATCAACATGGACAGGACTAGAAGAGATTATGAGTGAAATAAGTCAAGCGGAGTCAATTATCTTATGGTCTCACTTACGTGTGGAGTATAAAGAAAATCATGGAGGGCATCGTGAGAAGGAAGGGAAGGGTGAATGGGAGGAAATCGGAGGGGGCAATGGACCAGGAGAGACTGTGGACTCTGAGCAACAAACTGAGGGATTTGGAGGGGTGGGGGTGGGGGGTTGGGTGAGCCTGGGTATTGAGAAGGGCACATACTGCATGGAGCACTGGGTGTGGTGCATGAACAATGAATCTTGGAACACTGAAAAAATAAAATAAGCATATTTGGGGGAAAAATAAATAAATAGCACAGACATCTCTATTGTCTGGAATGTTGGAGTTCAAAATTATGTTTCTTTTGAAGCACTACCAATCACCTTTGGTGTTCTTTACATCTTCCTATGTGTGCACATTTTTGCCAAATTTACCATCCTTAAGAGGAAGATACAAGGTTGTGCTTAGTTTTACAATTCTGGGCTCATAAAGATTGAACCGGGCTTCCTTTCTGAGAACATAGACTGGCTGGTTTTGTTTTCTTCTTTCTGTCCTTGCCCATCCTTCATAATGCCTTGTCCTCCACAGAAGCCCCATGGCGTACGTGGGATGA
>CM052809.1:133527339-133547826 GCA_028533885.1 Nasua narica
CACAGAGAATTCTCTCCAGGGTTTGAGATACATCATTTCCGCACATATTTTATATATATATGTATATATATATACACATATATATAATATAAGTGATATATATTAGATATGAACATATATATGAATATGCTTATATCTATGATAGTAATTGTGATTATATACACACACGTATCTATATATACATATATAGATATATAGAGAATTCAAGTTACTCTATAAATTTTTAAGCTTTTTTCTCTGTGACACCTGATAATTTATGAATTGTGCAAACAATAGAATACTGAATGGAAAAGAAAATAAATAAAGAACAGTAGCACTTATCACAGGGGTGACTCAACAGATTTTATCTGGGTTTCACCAGTTTTTAAAATTTATGTTCCTTTTCCATTCCAGGACCCAATGCAGGGACACACATTACATTTAGTTGTCATCGCTCCCTACTTTCCTTTAATCCTCACAGGTCCTTGGACATTCTTTGTCTTTCATCAACTCGATACTTTTTTCAAGTTGAAAATCATTAATCGAAAAATTAATTTTTTACAATTAATATACAACATTATATTAATTTTAGTTGCACAGCATATTGATTCAACAATATGAACTCAATACTTTTGAAAAGCAACAGTTTTGTTTTTAGAGAACTTCCCTTGATTTGTTTGTTTCAGAATTGCTTACCAATAGTCCTGTGAGAAACCAAATTACTAACTGGTGTGAAGTAGTTAATTTTCTCTCTCTCTCTTTTTTTTTTTTTCATAGTTTCTTAAGGTGGAAGCTTTGAGTACAGATTTGAGACCTTCCTTCTTTTCTAATAGGAGTACCTTTAACTTTTCCATCAGCGACTTCAAAATCAGCTTGCTAGCAATGTTTATTCTCAGTTCCTCACCCGTCACATCTGCGTCAGATCTGAATTTAGCTTTGTTTATTGTTTTGTCTCTCGGGAGCTTGTTGCTCTTTTCTCTCTCTCTTTTTGTTGCTGTTGTTGTTGTTTATGCTTTGTATGTTTTGCTGGAAGATTCCCACAGTAGGAACTAGGAAATGGTTTCATGCTCGGAAATGGGCACATCTTTCCTTTTCCTCGTTCTTTCCCGTGGAGTTTTGAGTTAATCTAGTCAAACAGTCTATGCAGAAGGCCAAGTAGCAAATATTTTAAAACTCATGAGCCGTAAGTTCTCTGCGACTCTTCCACGGTAGCTCAAACGCTCCCAGACAAGTGGGTGTGGCTGTGTCCCCCAAACTTGGCCAAGCCCGCAGTGGGCTGGACATGGCTTGTGGGTTGTGGCTTATTGACCATTGACTTACTGAGGAGTTGAGTGGGTCTGCGGTGGTTATAATCATTATCTTCAGGGCACTGCAGCCTCTAAATTCTTAGAGCAATACTTCGTGTTTTGTCTGGGAGCTGGTTTTCTAGAGGTTTCTCCTCGTGTCGGCTCCATATTCAGCTTTTGGATTTCCTTTTCTCTGACAAAGGCTCTTGTATCTTTCCCAGCAGTATGTCATGAGTTCTTTCAACTGATCCTTGTGATCTGTTAGGGGTGGAAGGAGTTCTTTGATGTGCTGGTTAACCCTCAATCTTAGAGGCACTTGTGTTCCCGGGGCTCAGGGATGAAGACTTCGTGAGAGTGCTTCTTCCGGCTGTATTCCTGTCTCCTTCCTCCAGCTACAAGACAGTTTTGTTGCCTACCCCACCCCCAATGGATCAAGACTTCTATTCAATAGGGAAAATGGGCAGCGGGATCCAGGGTAAGTTGGTGCCATAGTGGCTTTCTTGGCACTCCCCAGTCTCTCCCTGAGCATCTCGTAGGGGTGTGTGTTAAAAAGCCTCCTGCCCCAATTATCCGCTTCCCCCAGAGGCTGCCTGCACTTGGCCTTCCCCAATTTATAGAAAGTTCTAGAGAAATTCTACTTACCAGGGTCCAGCCTCTTCTGACCCAAATCAACAACTACTAGAGTCTTGGCTCTTCCTGTAGGCACTGGTCCCTACAAATCTGGGCTTATTTCATTGCTCTGTGACCTTTGCTCTCTAATGGGTGCAATTCGATGTGGCGTTTGTGTTACTGTAAAAATATAAGCGACATTTTTTCCAGCTATTTACATCCCTAGGTAGGAATCAGAACTGTAAAAATTTTAGTTTCATAGTTACAAGTAGATTTTTTTTCCATCTAGATGTTTGATATTGTATGAAGTAGAGAGCTAATTTTTTGTCCCCTTACAGTTAACTTTGTTGTCTTAGCACAATTTTTTTTCCTTTTTAAAAAATTGGGGCTTTTAATGGTTTTTGTAACTTACTTTCATCTTCTTAATGATTTAAAGCCTAATTATTCAAACATTTTTCAATTTGGTATTTTACAATTTCAGTCCCTCACCTCCCTGACCCCTCTCCCCTCCCCCGCCCAGTGCTAAGTGCTCCCCCTACTAGCTCTATTTTCTACAGGATTTTCATAGAGGAGTTTGCCATGTGTGTTTTAAAGTTTTGAGATGGTACTTGTTTTGATTGTCAATCCACAAACCACCAATGGATAAAGCATCCCTCCATTTAGTTTTGGCGTTCCATTTGATTCTTCCAGATGGCTCAGCAGGATCGATGGCTTAAAACCAATTTTTATATTAATCCCTCTAATTAGATTTTCCTTCACCTCATGTGTACAGTAAATTTGGAGTCTTCATTCAGGCAAAATTCTGGCCTGGAGTTTTCCTTTCTCCAAGAGATAGTGCCCAGAGGCACGGCGGGCACGAGCAATTCCCCATCCGGATGGGCAGGTCGTCTCACCCCCCCTTCTCAGGGCTTAGACCTCCCAGCATCTTTGGTTTGTACACAGGCTTTAAGCCTGCTTCCCCTCCACTACCCGGGCATCCGCCGCGAGGACCGCTGCTGAGCCCGCTCTGGACGCTGCTTCGCCTCTTTGTCCCTCTCAGCTTCAAGGTCGTTGTGTCCTCAGTTCTTTCTTAGAAACACCCTCATTTAAAACCAGAAATGCAGGGGTACCCGGGTGGCTCAGTCGGTTAAGTGTCTGCCTTCAGCTCAGGTCATGATCTCAGGGTCCTGGAAAGGAGCTCTGCATTGGGCTCCCTGCTCAGTGGGGAGTCTGCTCCTCCCTCTGACCCTCCCTCTTCTCATGCTCTCTCAAATAAATAAATAAATAAATAAATAAATAAATAAATAAAATTTCAAAAATATAATTTCTTTTTTTTTTAAAGATTTTATTTATTCGAGATAGAGACAGTGAGAGAGAGCATGAGAGGGGAGAAGGTCAGAGGGCGAAGCAGACTCCCCGCGGAGCCGGGAGCCGGGAGCCCGATGCAGGACTCGATCCCAGGACCCTAGGATCATGACGTGAGCCGAAGGCCATCACTTAACCAACTGAGCCACTCAGGCACCCCTAAAAAATATAATTTCAAAAAAAACCACAGGGGCACCTGGATGGCTCAGTCAGTTGGGTGTCCGACTCTTGGTTCTGGTTTAGGTCATGATGTCGGGGTCCTGGGGTGGCGCCCTGCAGCTCTGTGCTCAGCAGGAAGTCTGCTGGAGGATCCTCTCTCTTCTTCTTCCTCTGCCCCTTCCTCCCGCCCCCCCCTTGGTCCCCCCCTCCCCGTCTCTTTCTAAAAATAAATAAAAAATAAATAAAAATCTTAAAAAAATGGAAACACACACATTTACTTTGATAAAATTAAAAAAAAAAAAAAAAGACTATCTCTAAAATATTTCTGGCCAGACTCAGTGTTGCTAAGGACACCCCACAGGAGACCATCCAGGGAGCTCTCTTCTGGCCTCTGTGTCCTCAGTTCCATCCTCCTCCTCTGTCTGTCTTCCCAGGAATCCACCACAGGCACTTCTGACCCCCAGGCATCTTCTGG
This sequence comes from Nasua narica, assembly GCA_028533885.1. Lineage (NCBI taxonomy): Eukaryota > Metazoa > Chordata > Mammalia > Carnivora > Procyonidae > Nasua > Nasua narica. The sequence goes on from CM052809.1 coordinate 133,531,192, forward strand.
ACCTGGGCACCACATGCCACAGCTTCCGAAGCTGCTCCCCTACTGCCGCCGTCTGGGCGTGTGTGAAGCTTGAAGCACTGATCTGGATTCTGTTTACCACCTGCCACACTCAGTACAACCCCTGCCGCCTCAGCTCCTCCCCCCATCCCCCAAAGTAGGACTCACAGGTCCCCCACTTATGTACAAAGATAGGTTTCCAAGGCAACTCTCTGCCAGAGGCAAAGTTTTCAGTGGGGAAGGGGGTCACTCTCTTCCTTCCTCTTACCCGCAACCCCCCACACCCCGCCGTGTTCCGTCTGCACTGTCCCCCATCCTGCCTGAGTCTGGCTGGACTCAACCTTCGGGATGAGCTCTATTGGCCCTCTGGGATGACACGCACCCATTCCAGGAGGGGAAGTGCTGGAGAAGGAAGGACCCAGATAGGGTCTTGGCGGGTGCCTCACCCATGGGGGCGAGGTATGTACCAGGCTGGAACAATGGAGGGAACACTCATCCCAGATCTGCCTCTGACGGAAATTTCCTGCTGGGAGTTCTGCATTAAATCTGTAGATCAATTCTAGGAGAATTTATATCTTTCTTCTGCTGAATCTCTCAATCCACAAACACAATGTATGTCTATTCCTTTAAGGCTTCTTTGATTTTTTTCACCAGCATTTGCAGTTTTAAACATAAAGCATCTTGTATGTATTTGAGTGTGTATCTTATTAATTACTTTTTATTGAAACAAAATCAGCAACCAGTTGGAAACGGTTATCAGAATTCTATCAACTCTAAAATCATTAAATCAAAACTGTAACAGGATTTCAAAACATCAGTTCTCTAACCTGAATGCTCTATAGTGATTAGTACTTGTTCTAGGTCCTAGGGCTCAGGCTATACACTTAGATGACTTTGAGCTATGAGTCTTGTATCTGTGTGTCTGTCTACCTACCTGCCTGGTATCATCTATCATCTACTTATCAATCTATCATCTATTTCCATATCTATTGCCATCCTTCTACCATTCATCTACCTATCCTCTTATTGATGTGTCTATCCATTTCCTGATCATTCATCTATCTTCAACTTTATTCTTTAAAGCACTTTCATCAGCAGTCCTGGATAAATGGAGGGATAATTTGCATTTCATTCACTTGTCTTCTGTCACCATTATTATTCTGCTTTCCCAAACCTTTATACCTCATCTAAATTATTAGTATGTACATTTTTCAAAAACACACACTTAATTGGAAAGTAAAGGTCATTTGCCTCCACATTTTGACAGCAGGAACCTTAGCTAAGTCAGTGTTTATGCTCTTTGAGTTCACAGGAAGACATGTCCTGTGATGGAATGCTTCTCCCGTGTTCAAGACCATGAACACAGGAGAAATGACATTTTAATTCAAATATGTGGACATTCACGGAGCTTTCATTTAATAAGTGACCCACTCAGATGAGACACTGTATCTTAAACAACATAAGATTAATTAGAAATAACAGAGACTGACTTTTTTGTGTTACGCAGTGTATTCCGGATGGTCATGATTTCTTAAATCCCAGCAGGGATGTTACTAGTTCCGTTACTGAGAATCTACAACATGTGAAGCAATTGGAGGCTTACAACAAAGGAACAGGAAAGAGTAAATAATAGATTCGTTAACATCCAATAGAACTGAGAAGAGGAAAAAGCATAATAGGCGACCTGGAAACACTTTTTTTGTTGAGTAAATTCCCTATCTCCCAGTATAAAAAAATTCTTATTCACATTATTCCAATATTTTCTTTTATAATTCATGCTAATGCAAATTGCAGTAGATACATGTATTTATACATTGTGGCCAATACTGGATAGGATATGATCTTTAAGGTCTAAAATAAATTTAAATTGAAAATGAATTAAATTTCTATTATCACAGTCACCTCTCCAAAACTTCCAGATACTTTAGGAAATGGACTGAATCCTGAAAAAAAGCTCAAGATACATTGTGTGCATGTGTTTTGTTTTGTTTTGTTTTGAGGTTTAAAAGTTAAACTATCTTGGGGCACCTGGGTGGCTCAGTGGATGAAAGCCTCTGCCTTTGCTCAGGTCATGATCTCAGGGTCCTGGGATCGAGCCCCGCATCGGGCTCTCTGCTCAGCAGGGAGCCTGCTTCCCCCTCTCTCTGCCTGCCTCTCTGCCTACTTGTGATCTCTCTCTGTCAAATAAATAAATAAAATCTTTAAAAGAAAAAAAGCTAAACTACCTTGAACTGAGAGAGGTATAAAGCTTTGTTTTCCTGGAGAACTCAGATATAGTTTGATGCCTTCTAATTTAAAAATAAGATGTTATAATACATTATAAACAAGTAACACTACTATTTGGACATTGCACACCCTCTTCCAGATTTCTTAATTACAAACTTATGACCACCTATCAATTAAGCACTTCAAATATAAGATGCTCTTTTTAGTAAAGAAACTGACCCTCGAGCCATATCCACACTCCAGCACAAGTTTTGCAATGGAGTCAAGGGAGACATGTAGGTAGGATGGTCTGTTCCCATTAGCTGGCATTGTGATTCCCTCAAGGCCAGCATGGTGCTATTAATTTTGATTTGCTAACCCCCAGCATCAGTTTGACAACTATGGAAGGTCCTAAATTCCTATCTGTTGAGCAGAGAGAGCCCAGATGGGTGAAAACCAGCAGTCATTGGAGTCATGCAAACATACCTGAATGTCTGTACAAGCAAAGCGGAAGTCAAGAGACAAGAACACAATGGTAGGGTATTCACAGAATGGTAGGGTATTCACATTCATAGACAACGAATGATAGAGAAAGGTTAGGAAGAGCTTGATGAAGGAAATGCCATTCTTACCTAATGTTGAATGTGTTCTGAAAGATAAGACAAAAGGTTCTGGCAACCCTGGAAGGAAAGAGTATATAAAAGAAAGTTTAATCAATGGCTCTAGCTGAGATGAAGTCACCCAAGGGCCAAGAGAACCAAGTCATGAAGAGGGGCAGCAAGAAAAGGCACCTGGATTCAGCGGCATTGAGATGCGATCTCTGAAGAGAGGCGTTGGACAAAATTAATTCGATCACAGAAGTCTTTTGTATTTACTTCAACATGTGTTCCTTGAGCACCCATGACAAACCTGGAGACAGGATGGAGAAAGGAAGCATTCCATTCTTCCTACTGAATCACACGGTTTGGTGGATGAGACAGGTGACAGAAACTGCTGATAGTGTAAGAAAGAGCCAGAAGCCACACAAGAGGGCAATGGCGGCTCTCAATTGAGTCACAGAAAGCTGCTGAATACGTGGAAGCTGCGAATGGTGAGAGTCAGTTTGTACTTCTGAACACTCACTACAATGGATCAGGGAAGGGCAAGGAAGGAAGGGGGCACCCAGGATGCTCATGGCAGTCCAGGCAAGACGGGAAAGAGGGGTACAGAAGAAGCATCTTTGTTAGAAGGTACATTCTGGAGATAATCAGCAGGTATTGGTAACGTACACAAGAAGATAGGGGTGGCTTCGGAGTGTGGGGCCTGAGAAGCCAGGGGTGCCATTTTCTGAGGAGGAAAAGTCTGGAAGAGGAACAATTTGGGGCAAGAGAAAAGCATAACAGCGATACTGGGAACAGCCAGCCCCTGGGTTAAGACCTGCAGTTCTGGACGGCTCTGGGTACTTGGCATGTTTTCTTCCTACAACCCCACTGCCATCCCCATTTTACAAAGAAGAAAACTGAGGTAAAACAAAGATAAGTAATTTGCTTAAGATCACACAGCCAATGAGCAGCAGAGTCAGTGCTAGCCCAGAAGGGTTGAGTTTGTGGTAGGAAACAATGACTTTGAGGTCCATGTAGGACGTGGAAGTGGAGAGGTCAGCTCAGCAGGTAGATGTGGGTCAGGAGCTCTGAAATCATCTTCAGGGGAGGTAGGCAGTTGGAAATCTCTGGAATGAGTGAGAATTAAGGACATGACACAGGTGTTGTGGAGTCTTCTTTCAAGAAGAAGACATGAGGCATAAGGTGCCCTTCCAGGGTGGAAGGGAAGGTATTTGAGAAGAGAGCAATTAGAAGGAACAGACCCGTTCCCGGGACAAAATTGAAGATGCAGGGTGTTGGGGAGCCCCGAGGCTGCGGAACACAGGGGCGGGCACCTCGGAGCTGTGCCTTCGGATGAGCACCTCACAGAAACCTGTCTGCACAGGGATTGAGGGTGAACGAAGGAGCTCTTCCCCTCACTGCTCCCTTCACGCTGTCCCGTCCGCCAGTCTTGGCAATTGTGCCTTGCGTTCTGCCACATGTGAGGTCACCCTGCAGACTCCTAAGGCTTTTAATGCACCACGAACCTATTTATATAATCTATTTATGCAAACAGGAAAGATATTATATCATCAAACTTAAGAGCATTCAAACAAATTCAATCTGACGTTCCATTTCAAGGAGGATTTAAGGCATTCTGACAATTATTTTTAAAAACTACCAGTATTCATGACAGTTCAACTGGGTCAAGACATAAAGGCTAACTTATTGTCCTACCTTTATCCCCACAGAAGGAGAAGAAAATCGATTATGGAAGAGTGGAGGAGAAGGGATGTTATTTGAAATGCTGGGAATGAAAAAAATCCCTAACACGACTTAGCGTTTTTTATCAGCCTGGGGAGGTATCTGGGGGGCTGTGCATAGGCGACCTTGTGTAGGAGAGGAAGAATGGGATTGAGCTGTGTGTCCCGCGTCACCGATAATGAGTTTCCTCTCCCACACCAGCACGGGCACTGGATCACAGGGACCACCGGGGCGCTGCACACGGAGCCCCCCTGGGCTGTGATCTGTAATGCCGCCCTGGTACACGGGACCCCCTGGTCTCGCCCTGCAGATCTGCTGAGGTCCGCGGTCCTCCTCTTGGGCTGACAGGTGGAGCACGTGCCCGGCTTCCCCAGCAGCTCGGCTGCAGCCACAGGGGATCGGTTGTGGCCGCCAGAATGGAACTAGTGCAATTCAGTTTTGGGGTGACCACAGCTCCTTGCCGGCAATCTTCTTTCTCACTGTTTGCGTGGCCGGAAGTCAAGAAATCCACAATTACAAAGGAGCAAGCGGGACACTCTAGACGGCTGAATTATAGTGAGATGAGGCTGCCCAAGCTTCGCCAGCCGCAGCAGGAGCAAAATTGTGCCACACCATGGAGACTTCCAATTTTTTCTCACTGCAGCATTGCCCATCCTATCACGACCCATGCAACTGTAGTTTGAAGCTGCACATTTTACACTGTGATACTCTGCTACTGTATCCAATGTATGAGGATATATTTCACTGCGGTATTAGGTCTTCCTTGTGCTATCATCCTGCAACATATATTATCACATAAACACACGCAAAGCACTGATTACATGGATTTAGATTATAGGACACAATTAGCGGGCAGCCCAGTTTTCAATAGCCCTGCCTTGCCTCTCTGGTTTATGTTTCTAAAAATACTTGAAAATGTTCCTTTAACTGTTACCACCAAACACTGCGGAAAGAGGGAAACCTATAAAACTGCTGGCAGATTCATCAGTAATATTCATTCATTCATTCATTCAACAAACGTTTATTGACTTTCAATCATACGCATATCAAGATTCCAGATAAGGTAAGCCAACAAAAGGCACATTTCCTGCCCTAAAGGAATCCGTGTACCTTGAGGGGACAAGAGCCACTTAAAATCATTATCATGAAATAAAATAGCAGTGCCAAGTATACATACTTGGGGGAATGCAGAGAGGTAGTATTGTAGCCAGGAGGGGGTGGATGCAGGAGAGTAAGGAAGTTTCCTGGAGGACATATTTTCTGAGCTGAGAGTTTTAATGGTTGGGTAAGAGTAACCAGGCAAACGAGAGAGAGACGTGTCAGGAGAAGGGAGTTAAGGCGACCCATTAAGTGGACAGGAGCCTGGGACGGACGTGTGGCAACAATAAGGTGTTTGATGCGCTGTCTTGTAAATTTCCTGCAAGGCAGAGGAGGAGTGGCTGGTAAGGTAACAGAGGGCCAGATCAAAGGAAGGTGGGTTAGGAGCTTGATTGTTTTTATTTTATAAGCAAAATGAAGTCACTGGAGAAAAGGTTTGCCAGGTGTTATAGCTACAGTAAGATAATGCCTTTTTTTTTTTTTTTAGATTTTATTTATTTATTTGACAGAGAGGAGAGAGATCACAAGTAGGCAGAAAGACAGGCAGAGAGAGAGGAGGAAACAGGCTCCCTGCTGAGCGGAGAGTCCTATGCGGGGCTTGATCCCAGGACCCTGAGATCATGACCTGAGCCGAAGGCAGAGGCTTTTAGCAAGACCTGCTCTTTGGTAAACAATCCTTAATAACAAGCCAGATAGTGGAATATCCTACCAAGTATTTTACTTTATTGAGGTACAAGATTCAGATTCCTTTGCTGTGTACCTCTACCAGCCCGAGAATTCTTTCCTACTGTTCATTATTTCCTTTATTATATCTAAGGTGCAAGAAATTGTCGAAGTGACTTACAGTTTATAATTAGAAGCTATAAGAAAACGGCTCTAACATTACCCTGGGGCTTTCTCTTCAATGTGGAATTCTTTCTATAAAAGTATCAGTGGGTGGTTATGTTGGCCTTCACTCTGGAAACTACTCCACTTACAGAACTGCTCAGATTTAATGGGAAGAATCCCTAAAGACCCGGCTCTGTTAATTAAATAGAAGGAAACCATCTTTCACTCCAACTGTTGGGCGTTCACTCACAGACTAGCCAAAGGAGAGAAGAAGGAGAAGTATCAGCAGTCAGTTGCATTTTAAGATCCAAAATGAAAAGGATTTAAAAAAAAATTTATAATTCCCTTAATAGAAGTCTTAGGAATTTTTCTAAATTTTTACTTATATATAAAAATTAGCTCATGGTATTATAAATGACACTCCCTATAAAAATTTGCATTTTTATTTAAAAAAAAAAACGAGCACAGACCGATGTTCAACCTTTTCCGTGCTTTGCTGATTCCCGCAAAAGAGCACAAGAAAAATGACGTTTCCCAAAGCAGTGCTGTCTCTTGATATCCCTCGAATGGGAGAGAGTGGTTCACAAGCAAGAATGAAAGGGAATGAAGAAGCCACATGCTCAGAGAAAAGTCTGCTTATTTAGACTACTATGTGTTCGATCTGATTCCTTAGTCCTGTGATACTTGGCATTTTTATTTGTCAGGATTTAAGAAAACCAATAACCAGTCAAAGGAGGGGAAGTGTCGGGCCCTCAGCTATGGCACATCTAGGTCATTTTTGCCCTCTCACCGCTTGGCTGTAAGGGCGAAAGGCAGTGAGCTGGCGGCAGACCCCGTGATTTGGCTCTCCCGGGGGGCCGCAGAGGGACTCTCAGTGGGATGCTGGAGCTGGGGGGTGGGATTGTTGTCAGGAGAAGAATTAAAATTGGAACTGTGATCGTTTTGCTCAGTAGCCTCTGATGTGGCTTCTTAGCGACTGAGAGACCGTCTGTCCCCATAGCTGGGTCGTTTATTCTTCAGGATGCACAAGAAAAGGCACACTTGTGCTCCCATCAAATTTTCAGATCCACGAAAAATGATTTGCTCCAGAAAGAACAAGAAAAGAAGAATCACCAAGATTGCTTTTAACCTGATGAGTCCACCACCACGAGAAAATATTTGTATGGATGCTTCTATTTTCTTAATTTCTGTTTGACCGCTCTGCAGACCCTGCAAATAATTCTTCACTGTACTTTCTTTCCGCCCTGGCTAGAGACTCGCCACAGGGGCAGCAAACCTCTCGTAGAGCCCGAAGAGCTGAGAGGTGCTGGGCAGATCTGGGGGGTGAGTCAGGGGCGCCCCCTCGCCTCCCAGTTGCGGGGCTCCAGCCACCTGAGAACAGGCCCCAAAGGAGCAGAATGAACTCCGTGGTGTGCATTGTTTTGGAATGTTTGGGAATCCACCAGTCATTGGAATAGTTACTTTAGAAGATAAAAGAGAATAAAACACCGTGGTCTAAGACCCTTACGTTTAACAAAAATTTGGACCTGTTATCCATCTTTTAGAATGAAAGACATCAATTAAACTATTGTTATCCAATTGGCCACCAACTTGCTTAAGAAGCTTTAAGAAATTAAATACTGTGTTTCTGCAATAGGGGCATTAAAACTCTGAAATCCACCTATTCAAAATGGACTTTGACAAACAACCTCATAGTAAGTAATTCTATGTGAAATGGAATTTTTGTGCTTATTAAATATGGAAAGGAATTGTGTTCTTGTCATTTTTTTTTTTCTGACTTCAGCTCTCAAAGCAGTCTCCTTATAAGGCTTTACTGTTTAGAATTTGATCTCCTTCTGCATCAACAGACCTGCCCTTGCCTGTCAAGAGTTCCTCCAAGCAAATAGGAGGGCTTAATGTTTTCAAGACTTCTAGCATATCACAGAGCATATGACCTACTAGATATAGTATTTTTAATAATAAGAAGGATAATAAGAGTTTCAGGCAGGTCTATGAAACCTGTGATAATCTGCCTCTAAAAATGTAAGGCTATTTGATTTTTCGTTCATTTTGAATCCGCCATTTTGTTGAGCCTGAACTCTTAAGTACTAAGTTTTTGTTTTGCGTGAAATAGACCCAACTTCTTTAGGAGACATCTGCTCACCTCCCCCTTTCAGGGAATAAATAACAAAGATTAAAGAAGCCATCTAGATTCCCCGAGCCAGGATAAAGGATTATAACCCATCATCCAGGAAGGTTAATTCTCAACGTGATAAAAGGCTTTGTGGAATATTTTAAAGTAGGAAGCCTAGTTTCTCTCTATTTGGGGTGAAATAAGAGGGAAATAGGAAGGAAAGCAAGGTTTGTGGCAGATGATTTAATTTTATCAGATGAGAGGAAAGGAGGTGAAACTACTTAGTGAGTGGCTGTATTTCTCCATCTTGTCCACCAAGCCGCACAATAAAATAGAGGAAGTAAGACTAAGAGGCAAGAAGTCCTGCTCAGGGAGGAAATCGGATGAAGGTGCCCATCCCTACCCACATTAGTGAAAGATGCAGATGTGGACCCAGAAGTTCCCATTCTTTGGAAACCACAGGAAATGCAGAGTTCTGGAGTGCTAAGTACCAGGAAACAGGGTCCCACCATTTAGTGGACAAAATCCCAGACTCCTGCTGACTGGAAACCAGAAACAAGATTTCCCATGATAAATCTAGAAGGTTTGATTAAAATCATACACAAAATGATAGCCCAAACTCGCATGGCACTTTAAAAGAATCCATGACAAAGAAATCTCAGGTTTTCTTTAAAGAGTCATGCTGATGCGTTAGATGTCAGACATCACTTACCTGGATCTCTTTAAAGCCTCTTGAAAGTGTGGACAAAATCAAGAATTACATGCAGGTTCAAAGCTCATGGAAGTTGTATTGAAATCAGTAAGAAGAAGCTATTGATTCACATGTACAAATACAAAGATTCTTGGGCTCTGTGCTTCCCATCCCCACTCTCCTCCCACGCCCCACCCCCAGGAAAAACGTTATAATAAACAAGCACAGAACTAAGACGTGAACTCCCTTCCCCCTCCTGGGTAACACCGTGCAGTCCGCACTAGCCACATCACGTGACAGAGCCCTTGAAATGTGCCTGGTCCAAACTGAGATGTGTGTAAAATCCACACCAGATTTCAGAGACGTAGAGTGAATAAAACAATGAATATCCTATTAATTTTTAAATTTTGATTACATGTGGACATAATAATACTTTAGATGTATCAGGTTAAGTAAAGAATATTATTAATATGAATTTTGAATTTCTGAATGTGGTTACCAGAAAGTGTAAAATCCCATCTGTGGCTCATGTTTCCTTCCTCACAGACATGCTGGTTGAAAAGTTTGAGACTTGCAGGGAAGGAGCATGGCTTCTTCCCACACTGTGTGGCCTCTTCACTGTGCTAAAAGCATCAGGTTGGCTACGGCTACAAACCGCGTTTTACCTCGAAGATCTGTTTTGCTCAACAAATTTTTGTTGTTCTTATACAATTCCAGATTTTAAAAAATATCCTAAAACTGAAATATTTTGTAGAGTGTTCCTGAGACCTGTATGACATCCATAGGCTACTGTAACTTTGGGGATAAAGAAACAGATTTCTGGCGCTCTTGGAATGCCGTATGCCCCGAAGGTAACCACTATTCCGGCCTCTGTAAACATCAATTCACACTGAGTTTTTGTTTTGTGTTGATCTTGTTTGTTTTGCTTTTACTTCATATGAGTGGAATCATAGAGTATGCAATTTTATTTATGTGATCTTTTTCACTCAGTAATATATTTGAGAGTTTTCCATACTCTTCATTTACCAATAGCTAATTTTTTTCATTACATAATATTCCACTGGGTATTGGTTTTTATCCACTCACTTGTTGAAGAATATCTTTTTTTTCCCACTTGTTGAATCGTAGGTATAGAGTTGTTATGAACATTTCAATAAATGCCTTTTAGAATATACTTTCATTCACTTATATATATTTAAGAGTAGATTTATTCCAAGGTATCTTATGGTTTTTGGTGCTATTGTAAATGGAATCAATTGTCTAACTTGGATGGGACTGGAGGAGATTATGCCAAGTGAAATAAGTCAAACAGAGAAAGTCAATTATCATATAGTTTCCCTTATTTGTAGAATATAAGGAATAGCATTAGGACATTAGGAGAACGGAAAAATTAAGGGGGAGAAACCAAAGTGGGAGATGCACCATGAGAGACTATGGACTCCGGGAAACAAACTGAGGGTTTTAGAGGGAGGGTGGTGGGGAGATGGGTGAGCCCAATGATGGGTATTAGGGAGAGCATGCATTGCATGGAGCACTGCGTGTTGTACGCAAACAATGAATCATGGAACACGACATCAAAAACTAATGATGTACTGTATGGTGACTAACATAATACAATAAAAAAAAAAGAGGAGAATTTCTGGGTCAATTAATGTTAATATCATTTTTAATGAAAACTGCCAGACAGGGATTTCCAAAGAGATTGGGTATTTCCCACTCCCGAGGGCACTAGGGAGAGCGCAAGTGCTCATGATTCTTGTTAACATTTGTCTTTGTAATTATGGCCTTCTGGTGCTGTGGGGCTGTGACCCTTGCAACTTTAGTTTGCATTTCCCTAATGAGTATTGAAGCCAACCCCCCCTTTTTTAATTTACTGATTTATTGCATCATTTATTTAGGTTTTCTTTATTTGTCCCAATGATATTCTGTGGTTTCCAGTAATGAGATCTGACACATTTTGGTTAAAATGGATCCGTAAGTTTTTGAATTTTTTGATTCAATTGAGAATATTATTTAACATTTAAAATATAAATATTTTAATTTATATTTTAAATGTTTTATTGCTGAACTTCAAAATACACATTATTTGTATATGCTGACCTTGTAGCCTCTAGCCTTGCTAAATTTTCATATTTGTTTTAGCTGTTTTTAGATTATTTGGATTTCTATGTGCATAGTCATATCATCTGAAAATAAAAGGAGTTTTGCTTATTTCTTTCTAATGTTTATACATTTTATTAACTTTTGTCCATGTTTGAGTGCACTGGCTAAGATAACCTATAAATGTTGGGGTGCCTCGGTGGTATGGTCAGTTGAGCCTCTGATTCTTGGTTTCAGCTCAGGTTGTGATCTCATGGTTATGACATCATTTGAGGCTCCCTTCAGGCTCCATGTTCAGCAGGGATTTTGCTTGAGATTCTCTCCCTCTCCCTCTGCCTCTCCCACTCCTGCTCTCCCTCTCTCTCAAATGAATAAATAAATCTTAAAAAAAAAAAAAGAAAAGATAACCTATGCAAGTTTGAAGAGACTGAATGATAGTGAACTTTCTCGTCTTTTCATCAACTTAGGGAGAAAATTATTGAATATCTCATCATTAACTGTGATGTTAGCTCTAGAGTTATTGGATATGCCCCTTTATCAGATTTTTATTCCTACCTTTTCTGAGAGTTTTATTATGATTGGGTATTAAATTTTATCAACTTTCTTTTTTTTTCTTTTAGACTATTTATTTATTTGACAGAGAAAGAGAGATCACAAGTAGGCAGAGAGGCAGGCAGAGAGAGAGAGGAGGAAGCAGGCTCCCCGCTGAGCAGAGAGCCCGATGTGGGGCTCCATCCCAGGACCCCGAGATCATGACCTGAGCCGAAGGCCGAGGCTTTAACCCACTGAGCACCCAGGTGCCCCTCAACTTCCTTTTCTATATCTATTGAGATTAATTTATAGATCTTTTCTCTTATCTGTCCATGGGGTGAATTATATTGATTAAATTTCAAATGTGAAGCCAAGCTGCTATTCATGGAATAAACCCTGCTTGATCATGAACTGTGATCCTTTTAATTTATCCCTAGATCTGATTTGTTAATATTTTATTAAAAGTTTTTGCATCTGTTCACAAGATGTTGATCTATAATTTTCTCTACTTATAATGTCCTTGTCAGCTTTTGCTATGAAGCAAAATTTTGCATTATGAAATAAGCTAGGAATTGGTTCACGTTTTTTTTAAAGATTTTATTTTTTATTTATTTGACAGAGACAGCGAGATCACAAGTAGGCAGAGAGGCAGGCAGAGAGAGAAAGGGAAGCAGGCTCCCCGCTGAGCAGAGAGCCCGATGTGGGGCTCGATCCCAGGACCATGACCTGAGCCGAAGGCAGAAGCTTTAACCCACTGAGCCACCCAGGGGCCCTTGGATCATATTTTCTTTCTAAACATTTTTTAATTAAAGAAGCAATGTGGATACAGGAATATATGGAGTTTTAAATTTCTTTTTGTGATATTTTGAAGAAAGACTAGGAACCAACTAGACCTGATTAATTTCTATAGAACAATAAAACACAACAGAATACATATTCTTCTCAATTGTACATGCGAACTTACAAAGATAAGCCATAATACTGACTATAAAACAAGTCTCAATAAATTTTATAAGATCTGAGTCACATAAAATATGTTCTTTGTGGGGTACCTGCATGGCTCGGCGACTGTTGATTTCAGCTGGGGGGTTGTGGGATCAAGCCCTGTGTGGGCTCCATGCTCAGTGTGGAGTTTGCTTGAGATTCTCTCTCTCTCCCTCCCTCCCTCTGTTCTTCCCCACACTCACACAGCACACTCTCTCTCTCAATAAAAGAAAATCATAAAATATGTGTGGTGTATATATATATACTCTTTGACCACAATAGAAATAAATTAACAGTTAATAACATACGGATAGATGGAAACTTTTCCAACATATTTGAAATCTCAATAACATACTCCAAGATGGATCAAAGAAGTCAAAAGGGAAATAATTAGAAAGTATTTTAGTCTGAATGAAAAGAAAAACTGAGGCGTGCCAGGGTGGCTCAGTCAAAGTGCCTGCCTTCAGCTCAGGTCATGATCCCAGGGTCCTGGGATTGAGTCCCATGTTGGACTCCCTGCTCAGTGGGGAGTCTGCTTCTCTGCCTCTCCCCTGGCTTGTGCGCTCAGGCTCTCTCTCTCTCTCTCTCTCTCTCATGTGCACGCAGGCTCAAATAAATAAATAAACCTTAAAAAAAATAGGGTCTCAAATCAATAATCTCAGTTTCCACCCTAAGAAATTAGAAGAATAAATTGAATGTAGGCTGGCAGAATTATGTACATGGAAGTGAAAATCAGTGAAATGAAAAAAGATAAAGAAAAATCAAATGAAACCAAAGGCGGTTCTTTGAAAAGATTAATAAAGGTGATAAACCTCTAGCCAGACAGATGAGGAGGAGGAGACCAAAGGAAGACAAGAGAGAGAACACAAAAACACATTACCAATATTGGAAACCAGGAAGTTGACATCATAACAGATTCTACAGATGTAAAAATGATAGAATGAACACCTTCAGCTTATAACTTCATCAACTGAGATAAAATAAGCAAATTCCTTGGAAGATAAACTGCAGAAGTTTATTTGAGAAGCAATAAGTACTCTAGGTAGCCCTGTATCTTTTGAAGAAATTGAATTTGTCCTTAAAATCCTCCCCACCCCCCCAAAATTCTAACCCCGATGGCTTCACTGGTGAAATCTATTCAACATTTAGAAAACATGGAGAATCTTATGGGACTGACAGAGTTACTAGAACTTCTATGTGAGTTCAGCAAGGCGGCAGATTAGAAAAATGAAGACACAAAAACCAATAGTATTTCTATACACTAGCAACAAAAAATATAAATTAAATTTAAAATACCGTTTAGAGAAGTGTTGCAAGTACAAAATACCCAGGCATAAATCCAACAAAGTTGTCTAGTCCAGTGAAAACTACAAATTATTTTGAGGCGGTGAGGAAATCCTACATAAATAAGAGGAGAGATACATCATACAGACACAGCCATGAGTGGATGCCTGCTGGAGTTCAGGCAGCTGATGAAGGAAACAAAAGTGATTGTAATAGGCAGTAACATGCAACAAGCTTTTTTGTGCCATGCTTGGACACAGCAGCATGAGAACATCCTCAGGTTTAATGTCCCAAGGGCCACCATCCAGATGGGGTAGGCATCAGCCTGGAGAATGAGGGACCAGGCTTACTTGTCTAGGTGGTGTCACCCAGTAGCACAGTAAGGATTCTCGGGGACAGAGAGCTCAGAAGGGTATTCCTTGTTTGGGGTCTAACAATCCCAAGACTCTTCTCATCAACAGCCAACAGATGTGGGTGAGGCTTTATTGCATATGCAAAGCAGGCAGGCTCTAAATGGCTTGTTTGCTATTTGGGGTTATTTTTTAAATAATAGGCTATGTAAAATGTTGAGTTTGGTGCTAGCAGGCTTTTGGGCTAACAGGTCTCAGCCTGCAGCAAAGAAACAACCTAAAGGCTTGTTGGGGTATTTTAAAAATAATAGGCTACGTGAAATTTTGAGTTTGGTGCTGGAGGGTTTCTGACCTAACAGGTCTCAGCCTGCAGTGAAGACATGAACAACCTAGGGGCCAATAACCAGAAGTCATTTTTGGCTCGGTTATGTAACAAAGACTCACTATGATGAAGATGTGTATTCTCCCAAATTATTCTGTAGATTCATGACAATCCCTATCAAAAGTCCAACAGGTTTATTGTAGCAATTATCAAGCTGATTATAAAATTCATGTGGAAATGCGAAGGACTCAAAAAAGTTATAACTAATGTAGGGTAAAGAACAAAGCTACAGAACTTGAATTCTCCTGGCTTAAAGTCTTCAGGTAATTAATAAAGTTGCTTTTAAAAATGGTACATGTTTATTGATTTTTATTTAGTTGATCACATACACATATCTGAAAATAGTTGGTTAAACTCATCAACTCTGTACCCTCCTAGCCTTTCATTCTACCACCATCTTCGCTTACATACTCTGACGCTTTGTGTAAGGTACGTGCCTATTTAGGATTACTACATCTCCCTGTTCAGTAGACCGTTTTCTCCTGATAAAGTGTTCCTCTCTTCTGCTCCTTGACTTAGAGTCTTTGTCTGATAGGAGTATGACCTCCGTCACTATCTCATGGGATATAGTTTTTATTCCTTCAACTTTCGCCCTGTGCTCTTATACAAACAGTGTATCTTCTGTGAGGGTCACATAGTTTGAGTACACTTTTGCATCCAAATGAAAATATGCGTCTTTGTTGGACTGGTGAGTCCAGTTACATTATACTTCATTCCTGATATGGTTAAGCTTCGGTTTGCTCTCTCGTTATTTCCCAACTGTCGCAACTTTTCTTTGTTCTTTTGATTTTTCTCTTTCCAATTTAGAAAATACCTGTTAAATTCCACTTTATCTCTCCCTCAGCCTTTTAGTATCAATTTAGTACTAAATTGACTAGGAAAAAACCTGGCTATTTTTCCCTGCCTATGAAAACAACAGATAGTTAATTACAGGGAAAAACACATTAAAATACAGAGGGAAATGGATACCTTTTAGCAGTATTATTTCCTGAAAATGGGATTTTATTGAAGTTTTTCAACAGTTTTGCATGATTCCCATCTTTGTTCAAATATCATTTCTGCCTCCCACTCTTCCTAGTCTTTTTCCCCAGTATTCCAATCATACAAACATACTTAGAGTATAATTATATGGCATTAGAATGTATGTGTTTTCTTTCAGTCGTGATGGGAGAAACGGCCATGCACCATATCCTACTCCCTAGACAAATGTGGAAATCCTTTCATATACAACTGAAATGGGCTCTTATCTCATTTAATTCCCTAATACCTTATCTGAGCAGAGCAGATTAGCTAATTCCTTTTAAAAGCCAACCTTTAGGGTTTTCAATGGTACTTGAGAAAATTTCTATTTCTGTCAGCAGTATGATACTTACCTATTCTGGAATGTGTTGGAAGGAACCAGAAGTAAACTTCTTTGGACATACTTAGAATTTTTGCTTGACTCAAATCACTTCAAAAAGACTTCAAAATTCTAAGAAGGAAACAAGATATTGTTAATTATAAGTTTTATGGTCACGGGATTGGCATGATAGTTCTTGACAGTAAATATATCGTAATAGCATTGAGGTATCGAACAATAGCATATATTTTTCATGCAACTTGAATGCTGTAAAATGAGAACAGCCTGTAAGTATGTGACATAAGCCCTGCTTATATTAATTTTGGAAATATCACTGTGTCTCCATTTTCTTTGTAGCAAATAGTCCATTTTTTCATTGCTATCGGACCTCCTTTGACAAAACCTCTTT
>CM052809.1:133548326-133567193 GCA_028533885.1 Nasua narica
AGAAAGGTTACCTACCTCATGGGGTCACTTTGAGGAATAATTTAGAGCATCTTTGTGAAGTACTTGGCACAATTCTTGGACTATAACGATCAGACGATAGACAGTAGTCCCCATTATTCACAACAGTAAGTGGCAGACTGCTTATCCAGAGGAAGTGTCCAATACCATTATGGCCATAAGGTCCATGATCCTGCATAATAAGGAATACTATTTTTCATGGGTATAAGTGAAGACTTAGTTTTCCTGCCCCAACTAATGGGATACAAGACAAGCCACTACAACATAATAGGGCAGAATCCTCAGGGGAGGGGAGCAGGCTAGGGAGACCACAAAGAATGCCATTTATCCCATTCACTCATTTGTTTGACAAGCTTGTATGGTATGCATACTCCATTCCGGAGTACATAGTGGAGAGGAGGGGATAAGATATGGTTCCCGGCCCTGAAGTACTCAAAGTCTAGAAAAATCTCAGAGGTTAAGAAAACTTCAAGGTCCCATAGGGAAGCTACCTGGTGGCAGGAATTTTGAGAGGTTCCTTAGAAGAAAGCAAAGACCCCCCTAGACTGAATGCAGTAAAGACTCCTGTGTAAATTCTGAACTCTGGGTAAGTACAGATGCCTCGTAGGTCTAAGAGGAAGTAGCCATCTGTAGTGGGACACGAATGACAGGTCATTCTTTGGATTTCTAAAGTTGCCCCCTTCTTTTGCTCATGCACTTTGGCCTTGGATAAACTAACACACCAGGGTCATGGCTTGGCAAGTCCACAAGAGTCAGGACTCCATCCAGAAATGCAAGAGATTGGTCTCTGTACGGTAAACTGTAACTGATGGGAAATGGGAGAGGCGGGACAGCTGGGAGCACAAACCCGCTTTCTCTTCCTTGCACCTTCTGGAGGAGTGCTAGGCACTGAGGGAGCACTCAGGCTGGGTGGCCCATGGTGTCCCCTTGTGGCCGGCTGGGAAGCTGCGCCCAATCAGTAGGCAGTCGGCCAAGGGCTTAACACCTCCCCTGCTCTGTGCACCTGCCAATCTTCCTTTCAGGGTCTGTTTTTCTCAAGGAATGCCGCTAATACACCATACATCCCGAACTGACGTGATGAGAGCAGCCTCAATCACAAAGAAGAGATTCAGTAGAAACTGGATGTTGAAGGACAAATTCAGTAGGATTTGCCTTAGCCATATCTGGCTTTAAAAAAAATTTTTTTAAACCAACTCACGGGCAAGAGGAATTGGATGTTAATATAAAGGCAGTATTGAGTATTACTTATAGGTTATAGTACAAAATCACAATTATATAGGTATTGATATAATTTAGATAGGTGAGCCCCGATCATTTCAGATTCTGGGCACATGAGTGGAACCTGGGCACATAAGTAGAATAATCTAATGGCCGCCCAATTAGGGATTTTCCTTGCCTGCGTGTGTCACAAGTGCCAGTAGAAATATCTAGGAAGCATAAAATCCAGCAGGAAAAATCATTCCCCCTCCTCAACTCAGTGGAGCCTGTCGGCACTAGATCGGCCTTGTAAATCAACCCGATTTGTGAGACAAAACTGGTCAGCATTCAGGAGTTAGTTGGAAAATGGTTACACACAGTTTTCATCTTCCCTAGCAAAAAAGAAATGTGAGCCTCTTGTCTGGGGTATAATAGTCTGATTTTACAGTGTTGCAGCGAAAACTCTTTTAGGGAAGAGGAAAGCTGTCAGGTAGGTCAAAGATTATTCCCGAGAGATTATGAACCAGCAAAGACAGAGACTTGGAGGGAGCTCATTCTTGTCTTTCAGAAGAAACAAAGACTGCAGCAGGCTTGCCGAAGCTGCATTGGCAATGGGCTGCTCTTTTAAGTTAAGTATTACCTGGATCAATGTAGCTCATTTTTATTAATGAAAGGTAGGGAAAATTGTCCCTGATATTATTGATCTAATTCCTCAAATACTTGAAAAAGAAGGTGGAGGTTTTGAAGAGAAACGCTTAAACATCAATATGTCCTGAAGACTTAGAGAGATCCCCTTGCCACGATGGTGAGACATAGCTCATTGGTTATAATAATGTTAGGTATTCGTAACAGACATGAAAAATATTTTTAGAGCATGCATTCACGGTAAGGATGCTATTACCTTAACAGGAAGAAAAAATGTTTTCTGGGGGAGAGCAAAGCCCAGATATATGTGGAATACATCAACATATATAAAAGGGTATCTGTGGTATTAAAATTCCATAAGAGGGGCAAGTAGAGGAAATGTATGTAAAGACTTTGCTTAGGGAGGTTAAAATGAAACTAGGGGCACCTGGGTGGCTCAGTGGGTTAGGTGGCTGACTCCCGATTTGGCTCAGGTCGTGATCTCAGGGTCCTGGGATTGAGCCCCACCTCCGTGTCCCTGCTCTTGGAGTCTGCTTGGGATTATCTCTCTCTCCCTCTCAACCCCTCCCCATGCTCAAATGCTCTTTCTCTTAAATAAATAAATCTTTTAAAAAATAAATAAAATGAAAATGATAGGTTCAGAAGAACTGTTTTAGGGCACGAAATGGGTCTATAAGGAAAACAAATTCAATTCAAAATATATGTATTGAAAATATATATTACAATATATATTGTATATTATATTATATTATATTATATATCAAACGTATATTGTATATTAAATCACACATTAAATTAAAGTATATTATATATTAAGCAATAATAATTATTAAAATATATATACAAAATCTATGTTTACAATGTCTATTAAAAATACACTGCTGTGCTTGCCCTGTGCATGGCACAGGAAGAAAGAGAACTGGAGCTCTTTTCAGAACAAACACATCATTTTGCACGAAAGTGTGCCCCTGCAGACGCCATAGGTGTGGGGGAGGCCGTGGGCCCAGAATAAGCCTCGAAAGATGAGGCAAGGAGAGAGAGACAGATATGTGCACATGTGTGAGTGTGTGTCTGTAAGTGTGTGAGAGTGTGTGTCTGTGAGTGTGTGTGTGTGCGTGCGTGTGCGTGATGGGGAAAGGGGAAGGGGGAGGAAGGAAAGGAGAGATGACAGACAGGCGGAAAGAATAGACGCCAATGGAACAAGTTCTTGTCTAGGAGAGCTTTCTGGAAAAGGTAAGTCACCCTGAGTCTTGACAGCAGCACAAAGTTCAGAATTCCGTGAGAGGAGAGAACGTCCTGTCTGGAGATGAGGGACAAGTGCGTGAACTGGGGCGTGAAGGTCAGAGCCAAGGGCGTGCCTGATGGCAGCGGCGGGCAGCGCACTGCATGTCTGGCTGGGGCTGGGGCTGAGTGCTGGCTGACAAGGGGGCCTCGAGCTGGGGACAGGCTGGGAGCTTCAGTGCCAGGGGAGAGCCAGCCTGGGGAGGGCGCCGTCTGAGGGGCCAGGGAAGAAAGGACACAGGGAAGCCAGCACGGTGTTGGGCAGAGGGCCCTGGCTGTCCGGGAGCTCAGGATTCACACAGAGCAGGGACAGCGTCCCAAGGAACCGCTTCAGGAATGACTGAGCAAAGCGCTGGAAGCCGGCTGCCTGACATTTTGGCTTTCGATTGGGTGACTGCTGACTCCAAAACAAAATCAAGAACACATGGAGTGCGCTTTGGTTTGAAGTGTGGCAATGCGACGATGAAATCAAAAGCATCAGGGAGCTGATGAAATCATTTTCCACCAAACCAAGAAACCAACAGGGAAAGAGAAAGGATTTTAACCACTTCTTCATTAAAACCACGATTTCTCTTCTCTACCTGTGGTCTCCATCTCATTCTGAGGAAAATAGAAACAAAACTAGACATCACCTCTTCTGACTAAAAAAAGGACCCTTCATATAATTAAGCATATAGTGTGCGGATACATGCTAAGGCACACACTCAGAACACAGCCACTTGTTTTCTTTTTTTTTTTTCCCAAGGTCATGCTTTCTGCCGAGATGCAGGATAATCACATCCATACGTTGTATTACAGAGCTCTATCTATTGCCTATTTCTAGATCTGGTTAGAAAGAACAACTGTCAGGAAATCTACACCAAATTAACTAAAAGAGAAAAGAGAAGAATCCAAGAAACAGAAAAACCATAAATGGTGTCTACAGCACTCCCTGAGTTAAGGCACACTCTGAAGTGACTCTTCTTATACCCCAAGTTTTGTCACATTTGTTGTCCCCGCAAAGCTGAGGACTGTGGGGATCGGTGACAAGTCCACTGTGGCCGAGGGAATGAAGTAGGCTCGGAGTGCCCGGTCTTGTGTCCCGGGAGGTACCTGCAGAGCTGGGGAACAAAGCCAGTGGAACGGAGGGTAGGAATTAGCATCCTAGGGAAACCACAGAGACTTACCAAGTAGACACGGATTCAAGCAAGATCGGTAGCTAGAGACTACCCATATGGTGAGACTTGAAAATCACGCTACAGAGAGCTAGAAAACAGGACAGATTACCTTCCTCTCCCTTCCCATGTGGAAGACTTGGAATGAGAAAAAGCAGAGGGATCTCAGGAGACAGAGAGGGCAGGGCGTAGGCAAACACAAGGTCTAAATAGCCTCTTGGAGACATTGCCTAAGCCCTCTCAGGCTATCAAAAGGAAGCAGGATCATTTGGGGCCGTTGTGAGGAAAGATGGGACCTCTGGAGAGATTCTCCAGCCTGAGATCTGGAATTTTTCTGGTGCATGATTTTCTGGTCAATTAAGATCCTCCAGAGTAAGAAAAGTCCATCCAGATTTTAGCCGGACATCTTAATTCCCCTTTCTTTGCTTTCTGTCTGTGAGAGAAAATGTATTGGATCCTGTTAGGAATTCTCACCCTGCATGAATAAATCAGAAAGTGTATTAAAATTCTTATAAAAAGAAGCTCAGATCTACCTCTGGCAATAAGAATGATTCATTGACATCATAATCTTCTTAAAAGCTAACCTAGAAGGGTCAGGAAAGAGGGGAGATGGAAAAAGCTTTTATTCCGGGGGAAAAAGTCTAAAATAGACAACTGAAAAAAATTTTAACTGACAAATTTTGAACACATCATTTTTCTATTTGCCTTAGAGTAGAAACTTCTTTAAAGGCCCAGCAGTGTTGAAGGCGATGTGTTTGGAAGAATCTTCCCTAAGAGCAATGGAGCGGATACACGCCAGATCCTCTGGAGGGGAGGGGAGGGTGCCCTGCCTCTAACAAAGACGTTCAGTGCACCAGAGGGGAAGGAACGAAGAAAAGAATCCCAAAGCAAGAAGTTCTCGGTCAACAGTGACCCTAGTCAAGTCAAATGAATATTCTGAGCTTCTGTGGCCTAACCTGTTTATTCGAAATAATACTTGGTGTTTGTTTTAAAAAATAAAATGTGTGTCTACCAAGTCTTCCATATTTCTCCCTTTCCAAGCTGGAGTCGGCTTCCCCTTCACTGGAGTTCAGGATGGACTTGGTGAGTTGCCCCCAGCAAATCCCATGTGGCACATGTGATGGTGTGTGAGTCCTGAGTCATGAAAGTCAGCTTTCTCTTTGTGCTCTCTCTGGAATGACTTGCTTGGGAAAGCCGGCTGCCATATTGGGAAGACACTTGAGTAGTGGGCCCTCTCAATGGAGAGATTTAATGATGGGGAACCGAGGTGTCCCCCTTAGCAGCTGTGAGAGGGATCCCTCTGGAAGGGGCCCTCCTGTTTAAGTCAAATCTTCAAATGATTACAGCCCCAGCCAACATTTTGAGTGCAGTTTCCCAAGAGTTTTTGAGTCAGAACCCCCCCAGCGAAGCCACTCTCCCAAAGTCCTGATCCACAGAATCTGTGAGATAATAAATGTGCATTGTTCTAAGTCACTAAGTTTGGGGGTATTTGTTATATAGACAGAGAGGAAAGCATGAAGACTCGGTGAGATGATGCTGGTGTAAGGACTGTAAGGGCTTGTGCAAATCTGTAGTGACCTCCATCTGGCCCTCATGCTCCAGTGACCACGGTTTTGAGCACGCCTGCCACACGGGCTTGTCCCAAGACTGTGACCCAGCAAGGCAAAGACTGAGTGCTCCCTATTCTTCCCCAACACTGTCTCTAGCCACTGACGCTGTTTCCGAGACCGAGCAGCTCATGACCAAGGATCTGCTAACAGAATGAATCAACACATTTCGAGCCAATTATTCATATCCTCCAAACTCCAGCTGCCTCCGTTGTAAATTAAAGGAGTCAAACAAAACCATCTGAGATATTTGTCCTGGTCCTGCAATAATTCTGAAATTCAGGAGGCAGAGGTTCACATAATGCCATTTATTTTAATTTATAAATAGAAGTACTTATTTATGGATGTTTTATTTATTTATTTTACACAAGTGAAAATAAGTAGCTCTTGCTATAGGCTCTGGGCCAGGGACTGTACTAAATGTCATGCAAGTAGCATTTTATCTCATGCTCTCAGCAGCCCTACAAGGTTGGTACTATTACTGTGCTGATTTTAAAAATAAGAAATCTATGGCACAGAAATGTGACATATCTTTCCCGAGGTTACAGGGATGGTCACCGTGAACCCGGTTTTGAACTAGGGTGACTGATCATTATAATCCAAAGATGAATCTGTTTGAAACCTTTGACGTTGTGGTATGGCAAACTGATCTGTCTTCAGGCTGGATGGTAAGCCAAGGGCAATTCCTTATGAATATTCATATCCCCGTGCCTAACACTCAGCAAATTCTCAAGCAGTGCTCATTCAGTGAGTGAGTCGATGGTGAATGAATGAACAAATACACAATGTGGTGGGGAAACACCTTTAACTCACCCTTGATATGGTTGCAAAAATTATAGAAAAATTCAATTTGGGGGATTCTGTGGGTTCCTCATTTATTATTCTTCAGTTACTGGGTCTTCTACTAAGTGTTACAGGGAAAGCTCACCTCTTAGCCCCCTCTCTAAACATCAGAGTGTTACTTTATACTCTATTTAAATAGATGAGTAATGTATAGAATTGCTAAATCACTATGTTGGACACCTGAGACTAATATATGCATCGTGAGAAGGAAGGGAAGGGCGAATGGGGGGAAATCGGAGGGGGTGATGAACCAGGAGAGACTGTGGACTCTGAGCAACAAACTGAGGGTTTTGGAGGGGAGGGGGTGGGGGGGTGGGTGAGCCTGGTGGTGGGTATCGAGAAAGGCACGTACTGCATGGAGCACTGGGTGTGGTGCATGAACAATCAATCTTGTAACACTGAAAAATTAAAATAAACAAATTTGGGGAGAAAAAAATTGTAAGCCAATTATACTTTAATAATAAAAATTAAAACTACATTTAAAAGATCAATGAATTAAAGTTCAGAGATCTGTCATAACTAAATTTTAAGTATAAGGGATGGGGTAGTACCATTCATAGAGTTGTATGATATTGGGGATTTGATCTACTTCCTATGAGATCTAGGACAGATTTGCTTTTCTATCTGACCTTCAGTTTGAGGTCTGGATATTAGGGATATTATTTGGTTTTCTGTGGCCCAACGGTTCCAAAACAGCCACTCTCTGAAGTGAAAAGATCCCCTAAACTGCCCTTAGTCAAGGCTATTAGCTTTAGTGGGAATTGGGAAAATTAAGAATTGATGGGAACTTATACTAAGAGTTTGGGAGTTTGGGGACACATTCGACTCTTGATCTGAGCTTAAGAGTTTAAGCCCCACATTGAGCTCCACAAAAAAATATATATGTATATTAAAAAAAATTGGAAGTTTTAAAGTAGCTTTGATTTAAATATTGTAATTCTCTTAGAATTACTAAATTCCATTTTTATGGGGTAGATCATTAAGTCCTCGGAAGAGATGGCTTCCAAATGACTTTGTAATAGCAGTTGTACCACTACAATTTTTTTTCTCTCTTTCAAAAACATGAGGGAAGATACACAAGAAAGCCTCAGATGAATGGTTTTGGGGCGGGAGAGCCATCAGAGATGAGAGAAGACTGACAAGCTAGAGCCACATGTTTGCTAAGGTTATGAGGGCCAAACATAGGAGCCAGTTCCCAGAAGACAGCACAGTCCTGGAAACAGAAGTGGACACATCATCTTGAAACAAAGAAAGAATGGTGCCAATTAACATGAAGCCCTAGTCCACATAGTGAACAGTATTTCCATAATCTTGTTTTGTACAAAATGTTCATATCCTGTGTTTTAAATTGTGGAAATGAAAACATACCACATCCCAGCCCTGACCCTGTAAGTCATTTTTGCTCAGTTATGTGGATTCTCTGCTTTTTCTATGGTTTCTCTGTACCTGAGTTATTTACTTTGCTTCTTCATTAATTTGGTAGATTTTGTCATTTAAGTTTTTGCTCAAGTAGTGCTTGTAGGAACTGTATATCCTAAGTTGTTTCATGTTTAAATGACTTTATTTTTCAGTGACAGTGGCAATGATGGCAGATGTTAATAGTATTTCATAATCTTGTTTCTTGGGTACTTTGCACATATCAAACCCTGCCCTGGATTAGTCAGCCCACTCAACAGGTTGGGTGGTTTCTCTTTCAGGTTGACTTATTCTCTTTTGTCTTTTGTCCTTGAACTTCTCCTCAGAATGGCCTTGATGGAGAAGAGTGCACATCAGTTTGTGTGAACCCAAAATGTGATTTTCCAACCTACAGATTCACTTCTTTACTGATTCAGAGTCTATGGTGATTTTACCCCCCAGGTTAGCAATTATACTAGCTCTTTGCAGTCTGTTTTCCATATCTACTAGCTTCTCTGATTATAATGAAATATTTGTTTTAATTATTTGCTCTTCTGTCATCTCTGATCATCTCAAATCTTCTTGGTGAATGATGTGGCTTTAGCGTGAGTTCTGCTTCTTCCTCCCTGTTCTGTCTTCTTTATTAATTCAGAGAGAATATTTCGTTCTTCAAGTGTGTTTCCTTGGGCGTGCCATCTTCCTTTCCATCTTGTTCCCTTGTTTGTTCATATTGCCTTTGAGCTATTATTTCTTTGAATGCATGTTTCATTAAGTTGTCATGCAGCATGACACCATTGTGACAAATTCTCTGGTGCTTCCTGAATTTTGTTTTCCTTTTAACTTCTTAGTCTGTCATTTACATGGTGTGCTCCTTTCTTGTATGTTCTGTGATGCGAAAGACTGTGCCAGCACATTCTCCTTGCTCTGACTTGATATTGGTGTTTTCATGCACTTCCTATCAGATCTAGGATTTTCCAGATCAGATTTGCTTTTCCAGCCGAGCTTTAGTTTGACGGCTGGGTATAGGGGGTGCTATTTGGTTTTCTGTGGGGCCCAAGGGTATAGAAAGGAGGAAGAGGATCTGGCTGAGGTCCTGTTCTCTCTTCTGCCATGTTGCTCTGTCTCTTAAGTGCCCTGTACCCACTCAGTGCTGGGAGATGCCCCAAAGTCTTAGACTTGGACTCCAAAGGGGTGAACTATGGAGTTTTTGCTTCCTTTGCTCATTTAATCCCCTCTTGCCCATTTCTCCTCAGCAGTTCTTTCCAGTACCTCTCAGTTAAGAAAGATAAGTTTAGGGAACCTGGGTGGCTCGGTTGGTTGAGGAATTGCCTTCGGCTCAGGTCATGATCCTTAAGTTCCAGGATCGAGTCCCACATCAGGCTCCCAGCTCCATGGGGGGTCTGCTTCTTCCTCTAATCTTCTCTCCTCTCATGCTCTCTCTCACTTTCTCCGTTATCTCAAATAAATAAATAAAATCTTTAAAAAAAAAAAAAAGATAAGTTTGCCTCTCAGTTTGAATTGCCACATATTTGGAAGACAAAAACCAAAAACTCTCGAGATTTGTGAAATCACCACTCGAGTTTCTGAGGAATGGAGCAGAGTCAGGAGTGAACTGTTCTGTACTTCACTCAAAATCCAAAAAAAAATTTCTTTGGTTTCAAGTTTAGGGGTTTTTGGAATCAGGTTATATCCATCTCTGTGTTCGGTGTTATAGATACTTTGCATTTATGGTTTCTACTAAATTTTTGTTCTTTGGGTACAAAGGGAGAGATTCTATAATGCAATTGCAATTTTCTGTCTTAAGTTGAAAGTTTATCTTTACAGCAAACCTCCAGTATATTTATTAAACAACAACAACAACAACAACCCTTCCTTTTTACTTTACCATAAGCATCTTTTTGCAGGCTTACCTTCTTCCCCCCCCCCCATCAATTGATTTTTTTTTTAGATTTTATTCATTTATTTGACAGAGAGAAGAGAGATCACAGTAAGCAGAGAGGCAGGCAGAGAGTGGGGGGGAAGCAGGTTCCCTGCTGAGCAGAGAGCCTGATGTGGGGCTCAATCCCAAGACCCTGAGATCATGACCTGAGCCGAAGGCAGAGGCTTTAACTCACTGAACCACCCAGGCACCCCCAAATGATATTTTGGGGACAATGATTAATAATAGTTGCCTTGGTTGATTTAAATAAATAGCTCTTTTTTAATTTTTGTGATTGATATAAATATAATAAATGTCCATTATTAAGCCTGGAAGGGAACACAAAAGATTAAGATGCAAAAGGTTTATTTATATATGTTTTTAAAGATGTAATTGAGAGGAAATAGAGTCTAACTGCCCCCTCCCTCATTGTCTTTGGGGAGGAACCTAGACATGTGAGGACAGAGTGGGCCAGCAAGGTGGTAGAAAGGAGCATCGTTTCTGCTTCCCCAGCCCAGCCCTGCCTGGCACTCTTCAGCTCCAGCAAGGATGGAGGGTAGCAGGAGCCCACATGAATTAGCAGTGATGCCCTAAGGCTTTATCTGCCGTCATCTGTATCATGGCTGACCTTCCACATCCAGTCCACAAATTCCTCACTGCTCCTCAAAACTGCCACATGCCCCCAACCCCCAGCCGCAGCTCCCTGGCCCTTCCTCAAAGATCCCCTCCTGCCCTGGCTGAAGTAATTCCCCTCTAGAAACCTGTCCCACCACCCCCCACCCCCCGCCATGCACTATCCCCTTTACCTCCCCGTCAGCATCTACAGCCCTTAGCAACCTTGCAGGTGTATGGGTCACAGGACTAGAACATAAGCTCTATGATGCAGGAGGTCTGGTCTGACCCGTCCAGCTCTGAATTTTTACCACACTCAGGATTTCCTCACTGCATGAATCAGATGCTCTTCTGAACTGTCACTTGGCTCTGCGGGACTGGTCCCCAGCCCCAGATTCATGCTTGGCATTGGAGTTTTCTTCCGGTACCTGAACTCTGCCCTTGAACTCACCTCTGCCTTGAGACCTTTTCAGTCTTCCTGGTCCATGCTGTCCCCCTCGGGGCCCTCTGAGCCCTGTACACCTATCCCAGCCAGCAGCCATTCCCATGAAGGCAATCACATGGGGACTCCCCAGCCACATGTATCTTGGTGGCTGTGCTCACCCCACCGTGATTCTCCAGATACACTCTGACCTCACCTTGTCTTGTTGCACTCAGCAAACCTACCAAGATAATGAAGATGGGATGACAAGCAAAGGGCAGATCATAGCGACCCATTGCTCTAAGTTTAGCTCACTTCTGAAACTCGTTATTCCTATCCACTCTGGAATAGCATGGGTAGTCCAAGTCGGAATCCTGGAAGGTGCCATGGCCGAGGAGAAATTGTGCCAATGTGCAGCTCAGTACTGTCCACTGCTCCATTTCTTCATTTCACTCCGAACTCCCCAGTGCTGAAGGAAGGCAAGTCAGCCACTCTCCTAGAACAGAATTATGTATCCATTTGATGTAAGAAAGCTTTAGGAACTAAGTACAAACTCTGCTTTTGTTCTCCTCTGCAGCAATTCTTCGCAGTAGTATCTGTTCCTATGTGGTTGCTTGGTGGTTGTTGGGAGTATTCTTCAGGATTCCTTTTGCGATCAAGCGCAGGACAGGCCCTTTCCTGCTCAGACCCCACCCCCAGAGGGAGTGGGAGAGCTTTGGTCTCTGAAAGTTGCCCTTGTTCCAAGCAGGATTCTGCATGTCAGACTTGCTAGAGAGAGTGACCGACCACAGAGATGAGATCTGAGAGTCCAGGTCTAATTGTACAGCTGGATGGGAATCCTTGGAGGAAAATCCCTCCTTTCTTCCCTCTGCTCTAAATGACAGGCAATTTCCTCTTGTAGAGTCAGTCCTATCTCAGTAAATCACTTCCAGACCGGCTCACCTTGACTCTACAGGACTCAAATAGAGAGGAAAGAGGCTTGCCTTGTTACTCTGCTGTCACCAAGAGATCAGATGAAATTATTTTAAGTTCACATGTTTAAACGTGTTCACTTGCCAGCAGGAAATAAGCTTCAGAAGGAAGATTCAGGTGGAAAATACAGGATCAGACAGCAATAATGGTCAGGCCTGACTGATACAGAGTCCTTGCTCTCTGTGCCTAGAGAGCGAGGTCACCTTTGCGGTTCTTTTTATAAAACTCACTCCTGCAGAAATCACTTTTAATGCCTGATATAAATTGGGAATTGGATAATTTCTAGTGCTATTACCTCTCAGCAATCAAAAAGGCCACTTTTCTATAGCTTTTTATACAAGTAAGGATGGGTTCCCAGCTCGACAAGAAGCAGAGCTTTGTATCATAAGGATTTATATGGGCAAGTCAGCAAACACACCTCACAGAGCCTTCGCCGTGTACCTGGTCCAATGCCAGCAGCTAGAAATCAATAGAAAATTTCAGTTTGTCCTTACCCCAAGGTGTGCACCATCTAGCGGGTGAAGATTGCTCAAGGTGACTATAAATGATGAAAGACAAGGAATTTCAACCTGAATTCTATTGTGAAAGGAGAGCTAAATGTTGAAGTACTATTTCATACTCTCTATCTCTTACTACTTAGAATATTATTTTAAAGATCCATAACCTGTGAAGATTCTTCAGGAGCTATTGAAATTGTCAAGTCTCATTTTAAAATAGAATATTTAGTTACTGGGTCATAAATAAGTAACTTTGCAGATACTAGTAACCTGAGCAGCAATGAACAAAAAACCACTAAAGTAAATAAATAAGATCTAAATAACTAAAGAAGAAAATAAATGAGCTTGAATATTTATTTTAAAAACACTGCCACAGAGAAATTTCCATGGTCAGACTTATTTTAATTGGATGGAAGGCTGTCATTCTTTCATTAACAGTAATATTTGTTAGGATTCAATACCACTACTTTCTTTGGATATTACCTTTTAAACATTTCTTTTGAAATAACTATAGACTCACAGGCAGTTATACAAACAGCACATAGATTCTCATGAACCATTTATTTAGCTTCTTCCAATAGTGACATTTTACATGAATGTACAATGATATCAAAACCAGGAAGCTGACCTTGGTATAAACCTGTTCACTAGACTACAAACTGTATTCAGTTGCCACTAGTCTTTACGGTTTTAACACGCACTTTTGTGCGTGTGTGTGCGTGTGAGTGTGCTCGAACGCGTGCGCAGTACCGTCCTGTGTGATCTGATCCCACCCGTGACCCCAGCCAAGATGCAGAACCACTCTGGCACCATGAAGGCATTCTCTCCCACTACCCTGCAGATACATACACCCCCATCCCTGTCCCCTGGCAACCACTAAATATTCTCCTACTTGGATTTAATTTTAACAGTCCTGTTTGGCCCACCACACTGGCTTGGATCTTGTTGATGAAGAGTTTCAGCCAGATTGTGCTTGGCATCCAGACAAATTAAACATTAAGGGAGTATCAAAATGGGGCACAGTGACCTTCTAGCAAACTGAAGAAGGTAATTCATTTACTTTGTTGTTCTTTTCGTTTCTTCTAATAAAATAAATTTTGGTTGCTCCTTTTGTAAGTTCAGAAGGCAGAAATGCCTTCAGAGACAATCTAGAGGAAAAAGTTATCTATCTATCCATCCATCATCTATCTATCTATCTATTTATCTATCCATCTATGTATCTATCTATCCATCCATCATCTGTCTATCTATCATCCACCCAATTGTCCATCTATCATCTATTCATCTATCCATCTATTATCTATGATCCATCATCTATCTATCATCCATTCACCCATCCAAATATCTATCTATCCATCTATCTAAAATAAAAGTACAACCTCATTTAAACTGAAAACAAATCTACTTCCCAGTAATTTAGCAAACAATTTAGCTAAATATCAACTTTAGGGATTGTGAGGGAAAAAAAAATTGGGTCCAGTAACTTAACAAGAATTTCTTAACATCCTAATTCTCTAAGTGGTTAGCAATAATTCTAAATCCTGTTCTGATCTTCAAGTCTTTTTCGTTCACATCACCTCATAAATTTACAAATAGTTACATGAGAAGTTCCCAAGGAAATTTTTGACATTCATTGACCAAAGAACCAAAATGACATGAAACATCTGGAAATGTGTAACTAAATGAGTGGTTTTAAAAATGCTTACACTTGGGCCCCTGGGTGGCGCAGTTGGTTGAGCGACTGCCTTCGGCTCAGGTCATGATCCTGGAGTCCCGGGATTGAGTCCCGCATCGGGCTCCCAGCTCCATGGGGAGTCCGCTTCTCACTCTGACCTTCTCTCTCTCACTCTCTCTCTTTCCTAATAAATAAATAAATAAAATCTTAAAAAAATAATAATAATTACTTTAAAAAAAATGCTTACACTTAAGTATTTGGCAAAGTTACATTTCTAAGATATAATAATTTTTATTTATATTACATATACAACAATAGTATTATAATATGCATATTATATATTATTATTTATATTGATATTATATAACCATATAATATAGTCATATTAACACATAATATCCTTATTATGTATTATTGAATATTATTACTGTATATGCTTTGTTATATATAAGACAAGTATGTAATATAAGTCACTATTATATATGTAGCACATGTATATATTATGTTAACTTTATATTGTTTTTATTTTATAGATTTATTATATATTATTACAGTTTTATCACACAGGTCATTTGGCAACATGTGACTATGAGGGCCTCATTGTATAGATTTTTCATTTAACACTCAGAAGGATGTTTAGGCAGTTACCCTTACAAGTGACACGAAGATTGTACTTCACATTGAGGCTGGAACTTGCATCTCCTACAGGGTCTGGAGCACATAAGTATTTAATTTATATGTATTCATTTTTCTATTTGATTGTAAGCTTGTTTAGGGCAAAGTCCTATTGTTCTTTGGATCCAAATAACAGTTTCTATAAGATACATAACATATGGGCAAGTTGGAAAGGAGCTGTGAGAGTATTTCTACTGGATTCAAAAATAAAACCTAATCTAAATATTGGGTGTTTTCTTCTGTAACGGCAGTTGGTTTCCAGTGTTGGCAGGAAGGGCTGAAGAAAAATTTCTTTGGAGTTGGTCCCTGTCCTTGGTGCTGAGCACGGTTTACTCTGCTGGTCCAAAGACTAATGCCTAATAAAAATATTTTTCTTATGCACATTTTCTAATAAAAACTATTGGTTTTTGCAAATTTCCTAGACCTGAAACCATGAGATACTTACTCATCAGTGTCAATTTGATTCAGCTTAACTATAATATAAAGTACCTTTTCTCCAACATTTTATTTAGAAAATATTCAAACATAAAGACAACTTAAAAAGAATTGTGTAAAAAAATCAACACAGCCACCTCCTAAATTCTAATTTTTTTACTATTTTTTACTACATTCATCTCATCACATATGTATCCATCTACACATCCCTCTATCCATCTATCAACCTTAATTTTTCTGCACAACATAGTAGGTTTTTGCCATCAGTACAGGTCAGCCTGAATCTTCGAAGAGCATTTCATCAACCAATGTTCCATATTTCTTCATAATTCTTTTTTCCTAGAAGACCTCACTTTTAAAGAAGAAAAGAAAAGCCATTTCCCCACAATTTGACATTCTGTTATGAATATTACAAATAAAAACCCATCCAACACCACTATTGTTGACATATGCTGCTAGGTGAAATTCTATGGTTATAATTCCAGATAAAGTAGTTTGCACATCTCCTGGCTGCAGACAGGTGGGAATGTTCTTTACTTTCTTGAGAGGGAAGTCTGGGACATTTTTTCCAAAGACTCTCCTCACCAAGTCTACTCTGGGTGAGGTTACCTTGAATCTGTCAGGAGGCATAATTCTTCTTTCTACTTGAAAGAAGAGTTTCCACCTACTTGGTCCCAGGGAAATTCTAGGCACTAATGTGCTTTCCCCCACCCCAGAGAAATGGACTCTGAACAACAGTGTTTTCTGCTCTACACTGAGCTCAAGCTTTCTTTATGTGTAACAGATGTGTCTCCTTATTCCCTCTGGCGTGTCGCATCTGAAGTTTCTTATCTCTGGCCTGATTTTTTTATATGGGCTTTCCAAAGTGTTTCCTTACAAGGTTGTTTTTCTAATTTGCAATTACATAATAGGAATGAAAATGTGTATGATTCCTTGTCATCTATGACAGAAATTGGCCTTCTGATGAAATTTACTTTGGATGCTCAAGGGAGGCCCTTCTCCCAAAAACACATGGTTCCCTGATAGGAATTCAGATCCACTGAATTATATGACTTTCTCTAAGTTCTCTAGAAGGAATTAAAATATATAATTTATAAAATTCTCAGCTAATTCCTTTGTGTATTTGCTTTGAACTACTTGTTTTTGTGGGCCATCTTGGAAAGGGTCTAAAGATTACCATAGACTTTGCATTAAAAAGATTATTTTAATAGCACCAATACTGTGTAATATACATTAAGGGCTAAAATGTACCAAACACTAAGGGCCTTATGTATATCAACCTACTCCTTTTAGCAAACCTATGAAGTGAGTAGTCTTATCTTCAACACTTTACAGCTAGGGAAACTGAGGCCAGACTAGGTAGGATAATTATTTACTGAGGGTGACAGAGCCAATGAAAGACCAGCTGTAAACTGTATTATTGCATCCTAATTTGCTCTCAATGCACTATGCCACATCTAAAACTAAGTCATATGGAGACATTTCCTGAGATAGAGTTTCAAGTATCTCAGTTTGTAGTGTATCATTTCATTATTTTCCGGCATAGTCCACCAATCATACTTACAAGCGGCTTTAAGGTAGGAAAGAGGCTGTCTCCATTTTTTATGTGTCACCACTGACTTCTTCCTAGGCCTCACCCTACTTTCCTCTTTTGGTTACAACTGGACAAACTGATAATAAAGATTCAATATGCCTTTATCCTTTGGCACTGGTAGGAGATCCAAATCTCCCACACATGGGGACTTTCCTCCAGTCCCAACCCCAGCCACTCCAAAGGTCGACCTCTCCTTCCCCTTTGTCCAAGCCAGCCCAGACTGCCTGTGTCTGCCCAAATACTTTCTCCCAGATTCTCTTGACATGTAGAGTGTCATGATCCTCAGTACCCAAATCAGGTTCTAGGTGAAGAGTCCATCTCTTTTCTGCGGAGTGATCACAAAATAAAGAATTTTTATTTAGCCTAACTTTTATGTCCTTATTAGTTCCATCATCTTGTATGATGCAAAAAGAATGAACTAAGACAGATTAAGATCAGAGACATAAAGTGGAAACTATCCCAAGATTGTTCTTTATTACTATTTTCACTAAAACGCTTTCTGTTATTTTATTGTTTCAAGCCCTAGGTCCCTATGCATCCCTCAATTTCTTTCTTAGGTTTTCATCTGCTGACTGACGTGTGATCCTGGAGTGAAGGGAAGGCTTACATGGTAACCACAGCCCTCCTTGCCTTACACGGCTGTCCTTTGGCACCAGAAGGCCAAAGCTCACAAGCTGAGGGATGGCAAGGCAACAAAGAAGGAGGAACCTGGTCCCTGCACTACTTCATGGAACACAGAACCAACCTTGGTCTCCCAACCTGCCTCCAGGACCATCTGGGTCACCTCTGGATGGCCACTGGTGTCCAACAGGTAGAAACCATCCACTCCTGTTCCTCCCTTGGCTGTCACCTTGTTAAGAGTGTTTATGACCACCTCATGGCTCAGGACAAAAATTAGAGTACATGTCTTTAGTTCATGACCCACATTTGGTCAAATTATATTCTAATCCATGTCCTCATCATGTCATCATGCCTTAATACTCCAGTGGCCCCCTAACTGGTCTCTGCTTCCTAGCCACCCTTTCCTCAAATCCATTCTCCACTTAGCAGCCAGAAGAATCTTTCTTAAAAAATATAAGTCAAATCACCACTCCCCTGACAAGACCACCTGAAAATTTAGGTTTTATGTCAACTTACTTTGATATGAATTTTTTGATACGTCTAAGGATATCACTTAGACATTTTGATGTCTAAGGATATCACTAGACATTTTGAAATGTCTAAGGATGACACATTTTAAAACTCATTTTTCCTTAAGTTTTTAATGGCCAATTATAAACCTAATTAAAAAATCTAACAAAATAAAAACAATCACTTTCTGATTCTGATCATCATCAATTTTTATGATTATGATCAACGTTAGACTGGCTCAAGTCCACACCACAATAAACTCCTTTAAATGATTTATTATTTGCAAACTTATTTAAATAAATTTCTATAAAATTTCCACTGTGTTTATAAAAATAATGATCTACATTCACCATGAGTACTTCTAACCACTGGGTAAGTTTAAGACCATAGCAAGTAAGCTGTCCAAGAATTAAGTCTCATGTGCTTAATATTGCACACAGCAAACTCTGGCCCACAGGCCATGCCCACACGGCTACTTGTTTTTGTAAACAAAATTTCACTAGAACACTAACACACCCATTTATTGATGCATCATCATCAATGGTGGCTTTTGAGGTACAGTTGACAGAGCTGAGTAGTCACAATAGAAACCATCTGACCCATAAAGCATCAAATCTATACTATCTGGTCCTTCAAAGAAAAAGTTTGCTAAGATGGCGGAGAAGTAAGAGATCCTGCAGCAACCAGTCCCCAAAAGTGAGCTGGAAATCTACCAGAACATGCTGAACACCCATGAAATCACCCTGAGGAGAAAGATTTCTAACCCCGGGATCTCTCCGAGAGCAGAAGACAGCAGT
>CM052809.1:133567693-133604889 GCA_028533885.1 Nasua narica
AAAAGAAAAAGTTTGCTGACCCTTGATCTAAGATACTAAAGTTTTTTTATATTTTTTAGCACCATTGGATATGTACCCCATATATCCACTTATAATAGACTTATACTCTTTACAAACTAAATCCAGTTCTCTTAACACTGTTCAACTTAAAATGACAAGTTTAACATTTTGACACATTAATCTTTTGCCAATATTTTCTTCTAAAACTTTTCAAACATACAGGAAACGTAGAGCTGTACAGCACTCACCACTCTCTCCTCCGTGTGACATCTTGCTATATTTGCTTAACCACATCTCTAACCGTCCATCTATTCTCTTAACTGCCCATTGGTTCATGGCTCTCTTCTTTCTCTTTGGATGCATTTCCAAGTTACAGATTAGTAAATTTCACCAATAAAGACTTCAGCATGTATATCCTTAACTAGAGTTCATTATTTCTTACAGTTCTTTTTCTTTTTATTTAACTTGCATATTAAAATGTATATACATAAAACATATCATTTGAAAAGCACTGACAAATGTGCATGCATTCATTTGAAGGAGATTATTTTTCAAATTTTAATTGATTTATAAATTTAAATTTAGTAGCATTTACGCTTTTAGTATACAGTCTTACAATCTTTTTTAAATACATAAAGCTAAGTAAATATCATCATTTGCAGCTACGGAATTCTATCACACCAAATTTGCTTTGCGCTGCTCCCTTGAACCAACTCGTCCTGCCCCACAACCTTTGTCAACCACTGGTCTTCTTTCAGGGATTCTTTTCCCTGTCTGACCTCTGTCTTCATAGTTTGTCTCTTTCAGAATGTCATGTGTACAGAAGGACAGATCCCACTTGGCTCTCCATCTAGATGATGACGTTTTAGAATATAAGTGAGGTTCACTGGGGGTGGGGTCTGGAGCCAATGACCAAGAAAGAATTCTTGAGACATGTCTTGAGACATTCTAGAGGCTTGCCATGGTCAGGTTAAGATTGTTTTTCCCCTCTAGCAAAGTATTAATATTAACATAGTTTCGAGATTCCTGGAAGAATGTTACACATGTCCTACCGAGGAGTGGGGTGGGGGGAGGTCGCAGCCTGTCAGTTTCTGCTTTGGCCTCGGCTCCTGTTCCTTCTGGTATTTCATGGGTCCTCTTTAGCATATGAAAGTTCTATTGAAACCTCCCTTTTTCTTACCTCCTCCAACCGCATTGTATATAGTCAACAACCCCTCACAACCACAGTGTAGTAGGTCTTTCTGCCAACGGGTCCTGTCCCCGTGCTTTAATAAGCCACCATTTTGCACCAAAGATGTCTCAAGAATTCCTTCTTGGTCGTCGGCTCTGGACCCTACCCCCACTGAACCTCACTTATATTCTAAAACTTCATCATAGAGCGGTCATGCTGAGCAGTGGTGAGGTGCCCAGTCCAGCATTGGAATTCCCCAGCCCAGATCCCAGTTCTACCCATCGTGCAGCCCTGGGCAGTTCTTTTTCCTCTCTCTTCAGGACTCCAGGCTTCATCTGCAAAGTGTAGATCAAAACAGAACCTGCGGGCGCCTGGGTGGCTCAGTTGGTTAAGCAACTGCCTTTGGCTCAGGTCATGATCCCGGAGTCTCGGGATCGAGTCCCATATTGGACTCCCAGCTCTGTGGGAAGTCTGCTTCTCCGTCTGACCTTCTCCCCTCTCATTCTCAGTCTCTTTCTCTCTAATAAATAAATTTAAAAAATCTTTAAAAAAAAAAAACAAAAACAGAACCTGCTTCATAACATTTTCTCTGATAATAAATAAGAGGTCTGGGGGCCCCTGGGTGGCGCAGTTGGTTGAGCTACTGCCTTCGGCTCAGGTCATGATCCCGGAGTCCCGGGATCGAGTCCCACATCGGGCTCCCAGCTCCATGGGGAGTCCGCTTCTCACTCTGACCTACTCTCTCTCTTTCCTAATAAATAAATAAATAAATAAAATCTTTTTAAAAAAAAATAAATAAATAAGAGGTCTGGGAATAATGAGAGACACCCATTAAGTGCTACAGAAATCTTGGGTATCATCATTATCATGGACCCATACTGTCCTATTTTCTAAAATGCCAAATTCTCCTCAATATTTCCCATATTTTGAATAGCTCACATATATAAATTATTTGTAAATTTAGCACATAATACTGACATGGTGTTAATTAATTTCATAATAATTGGAAACCCTTCTGAGATAAAAAAAAAAAAAAAAGACACTTACCTACTAAGGGAAGGGTTTTCTCATTTCAAGGGATCTGAAACCCCCCTAGGATGCTCATGTCTGGAGAGCCACGGGTACTTATAGGCCTTGGTTTTTGAAGCTGGGAAATGGAACACAGGACACGGCACATCCTGGGTCATGCTCCGTACCGCAGATGGGCCTCTGAGCTCATTTTATAACATTCATGACAACATGACCACATAACTCCTGTAGGGGAATTTGATGGGGTTCCATTGTTCTTGAGCTAAAGTTACTCCCTGATATAATTCTGCTGTAACTTCTTTTAATCTTATCCTCTAAGCTGGATAGCTGAAATTGAGCAATATCACCGCCCTTGATTATAGATGATGTCTTTCAGGGAATCTCCTTCCTGTCTGGTGGAATCCCGTACATATCTACCACTCTCATAGATGTTGTAACAACGTAGTAAGCTTCGGAGGGTTTCTAAATCCTGAATATTCCAGCCCCTCCCTGGAGACCTACCTGGCTTCAGCACCTTGTGCCAGTGACTCTCCTTACTTAACTCCCCAGGCTACTCTTTGTAGCAAACCAGTGAGTTCCTGGTCTCCATTTCTTCAGGCCAGTGGCTCCATCTGGAACGCTCTCCTAGATCTGTATTTACAAGAGTGCTTTCTTGTCATAATTTATCCCACCTCTTCAGAGAGAACTGCACTGACCCGGCAAAAAGAAAAAGGAAAAAAAAGAAAAAAAGAAAAAAACTGCAGCCGCTCACTCATGCTGCATTATGGCCCATTCTTTTTCCTTTGGGTTTTATGTGTATTTCCCATCTTTCTCTCTTCTTTTCTCTGTATCTGTGAAAGTGAAGTCTGTATCATTCCCAGCTTCATCTCCAGAACCTGGAACAATGCATGGAACAGAATAGGTGCACAGGGCATACTCAGTGAACAGTGAATGAATAAGTGAGTTAATGATCGGCTTTGCTTTTTTTGTTTTGTTTTGTTTTGTTTTGTTTGATGGAGAAATGGTGCAACATTTACTATTGCTAACATTTCTCAGGAAAACAAAAGAAAGGCTGACCTGAATAATCCCTCTGGTTTTAGATCTATTTGAACCATGTATATATAATGGCTGTGCAACTTAGGAAAACTATCCACATGGGTAATGTGATTGTCTCCTTGCCCAAACTGTTCTTGGACCAGGAGGATTGAGTCTCTAAGACAGCAGCCTCAGCCCAGGTGGCTGGAGTGATCCTTCTCTGATCTGGGCTCCACCTCCCGGTTTGCCTAGAAGGCATCCTTTGTCCCTGTAGGTAAAAGGCTTTGAAATGGAAATGAAGGAGGACCTAGTTAAACTAACCCCAGGACATTCTGTGCAAAGCACTGAAACTTGAATGATTAGTGACGCCAATTAAAACACTAAGGCTCTGCCAAAAAAGTGTTAATAAGATCTGCAGCCTCAGATCCTGTTAGCTTTTGTGAGAGAAAGCAATCACAATTTATAAAATTCAACCAGTAGACGATAAATATAGCTGAAATCTAACCGAAAAAAGTAGAAAAACAAAAAATAAAAAAGTAGTAACTGAAATCAATAACCTAGGTATCGATTATGGGTTCGGGAGGCAGGCGAGCGTGTTTTTAAAGAACTCCCGGGTCACATCTCCCATAAGAGAGTTTCACATTTTAGGACTAATGGAATCTGAAATGCTGGTTGTATTCCTCAGTCTTCGTTTCCATTTGGTGATAAGATATCTTGAGGGAAGTAATGACCAGCTGTATCCAGCACTCATGGTGGTGAGATAATGTTTTCGTGATTTCAGGCGATATTAATTTAGCACTGTTTGAAGGTATGTTGTCACCAGCCACCTACTAAGGCTAATGTGCAGTGCAGCTGACCCTGTGTCTAACCACAGCCGCATTATTTCAAGGGGGCCATGTTCGGGAGGAAGGGCAGACATCGATCCCTATGTGAATTGTGGGAGTAATTACAACCCCCCACTCCAGAAAAATGCCACATTCAAAGACTTGCTGCAGCCTTCCCCTCCTCGGCACCATGGCAGCTCAGGAAAGAATTCCAACACTCCAAGAGAGGGAGCACATCAAAGGCAGGCCCACCCCCCGGCCCCAGTATCACGGGATCACAAAATTGAATCCCAATATAAAAGGACTTTGTATCATAAACTAAAGGAAAAATCATAATAAAATCACCATAGGCCTTCGGCCTTTTAGCAATAGACCTACTACCAAACTGTTCTTGCTACCAACATCTTCAGGGTGAAATGGAAAGTGATAGGCTTACGCTAAGAATCTCAAAACGCCACACAAGAATTTACTGTAATGGCAAACTTTGTAAGTCTGTTTTAAAATTATCTCTAAATTTAAGCATGAACCCCAAACATATATCCTTGGGAAGTCGAAGGGAAAGCTAATGATTTGAAGACAAAAATGAACACTGGGAGAAAGATCTAAGCATCACGTTGGGTGAGCTGGAACCGTCTTCGGTGTGAAGGGACGTCTGTGGCCCAGGAAACTTCCCTTCTGTTCACCAACATTTGCAGAAACCGGCCATAAGCAGGCCACGGCAAGAAAGGAGAACAAAGATGTTTTTGTAGGAGCCACAAGCACTGGAGAGGGAGATGGAGACTCAGCTGTTAATAACAGTGGCAACGGAGGATTAAGCTGAATTGATTCTCTTGTCTAAATTCTCAGCCCTCAGGCCCAGCTGCGATCATGAGATGCAGATAAGGGGAGTTTTCTTTGAGGATTTAGGGGTCAGAATGCGCAAGGCCCTGCCCCCTCCTCTGTGTCACGAGGACGGACGCTTGGTTCCTGGACCTCTTTTGAAAGCGTAAGCAGGACTACGGTTGCATTAGTTGCACTATTAACTTAGCTCCAAGTTCTGTTTTATGCAATTATGTTTTATGTACTGCTCAACCTTATGTTTGATCAATCATTAACTTTGCCTTTTTTTTACCCCTACTCTCTGTTTACACATTGATTGTAGAAACCTAACAGGGACTGAGCCATAACATTTGTCTTAAAGTCATCAGACCTACCTGATGGTTCCAGGCCCCAAACAGCTCCTCGTCTGGCAGAGCGCATACCTCCAGATTGTTTCAAGGCCCCCCTTCCTGAAGGTTTTAAGAAACCCCTCTCCCACCTCTCACGTATTCACCTCTTTCCCCAAACACAGATAAGCTGTCCCCAGACTCAACAAGGAAAGGTGGCTTTGGGAGTAGTCCCAGGCCTTCTCACTGGGCTGTCCTTCTGATAATAAAGCTTTCTTTGCTTCCAAACCGGTGTCTTAGACATTGGCTTGAGACAGAGCAGAGACCGGACCCAGGTCTCCTCATCCCTGCTGGCAAAATCCAGAGTTCCTTGACAGCTGAAACCCTATGCCCCTTGAGTAGCATATCTTGCAATGTATTTTGGAACCTGGAAACAGGATGCTTACCAAAGGTGGACTCAACTATGAAAACTGACCAAGACGGAACCAAACCAATCTGTGCCATGGTGGACCCCAGCGCTAACTTTTCACCGACTCCCCCCTCATTATAATACTAAAAATCACGCCCATGGGCGGACACTGAACATGCTAATGAAACATGCAATGCATGACCAAGCATGCTCCAGAGGGCCTCTACACCCAACTCTCTGTGTCTCTCCCCAGCTGTACATACTCAGACGTCGTCCTTTTTCCCTGACCTTTGTTAAGAGAGCCAGCGTGAAGGACCTTGTCCTCTGTTCTGTCTCCCAGT
This sequence comes from Nasua narica, assembly GCA_028533885.1. Lineage (NCBI taxonomy): Eukaryota > Metazoa > Chordata > Mammalia > Carnivora > Procyonidae > Nasua > Nasua narica. Next base: position 133,573,627 of record CM052809.1, read on the forward strand.
GCTTGAGCATAAGCCCCCAGTAAAAGCATTGCCTGGGCGTTCCGGCTTGGCCTCCGTCAGTGCCCGTTACTCGGAGAGCCCAGGACCCGAGCCGGGAATAGAATACTGACGCACGAGGTGCATGGGCAAGTCTGACTTCTGTAAGATCACGTAGGCATTTTGCTCCCGTTCGTGCAAAGGCAGTTACAGGCTGGGGTTTGGCCAGTGGGGGCTGGGCTGCCCTCCTTCTCAACTCCCGGAGTCCCACCGAAACAAGGGCTCCGCCCCTGGTCACTCGCTGCACAGTGCTCAGAATGGAGATGCTGTGTGAACATGAACAAGCTTCTTATTTTGTAGTAAAATGCTTGTGGGCCACAGGGACAAGAATGGAGTTAAAAAGTTCAACCACAGCAGAAGAAAAGTTCAACACAGTAAAAGAAAAATTCCAAGGATAGTGAAACGGCGTGAACGTCTGACCACCTCCAGAGTTTTCCTAGAGCTCCTAAGAGATATCCTGTGCCCTATAAATGATGAAAAATTACAGTTACTATTTCTTCAGGGCTTTGAAACCAGGTCTTGCTGCCCTTGGCAAGGCCCTCACCCATCCAGATGCATCTCATAGCCAGCGGAGATGCAGGGATGCAGGGATGGGGGACAGGTTGGGGAAGGCAAATGGATGGGCTGCCTCAGGGATTTCTCTGTAGAACAATTCTGAGTCCCAAGGAGACACTGAGTTGCTTGGTCCTAAGATAAGTAATTATAATGATTTTCAATAAAGGCCAGAGGGACAGTGTTTCAAAGGTTGTCTTCTCTTGAGTTACCATGTCCAAGGGCTTGCCAATGGATGGCCAGACAACAAAGTGGGAAGTAGCCAGCCCCACCGAGCTCTTTCAGGAAGGGCAGGACTTGAGGATTTGGGGAGGACGGTGGCGGTGGGGGGGTGGGGGGCAGTCAGGTCAGAGGCTTTCTGCCAGAGCCCAACTGTTGTAAGACATTGAATCCAGCTGGAGCTCCATAGTACTCTGCTCAGGAAAATATAAGACTTGTAGCATCCATCTCCATAGAATTATAGAATAAGTGCTTTTCTGGGTTTGCAGGATCATCCAGGAGAGTGGGCATATCCCCTGCACTGCATTCACGTTGCTCAGCTACCTCCGTGTGAGCGGTTCCTTCTAAGTCCTATGTCTTTCTTCATGGAAAACAGTGGTACATCCTGTCCCAGTGTTGCATTGTGTTGATAAGTGGGTCACCTGAAATCTGAGTGATGAAACCTTCATAGGAGTTGAGCTGAGAGAAAGCAGAGACAATGCATCAGAGAGGGCAACTTTCACAAGAGCAGTTTGATACTGAATCCTCTCAGCTAGGTCTTACTGGCAAATGCACATCTCACCCTACGTCCTTGAATCAACAGGTAGATGGATTCTTACTTTATGGATTCTTACATTTTCACTCACTTTGTTTCGCATGATGAACAGAATTTTGAGGGTCTTAAGTGAGGCTCTTCTCATGCTGTCACACACAGACGCCCTGTCCTTGAGCCTGTTCTCCAGCTCCAGGAATTTTGCGCCTGTTATTTTTCTTGCTCAGAGGAATTCACCCAGATCTTTACATCATGACTTTTTCTCAGAATTTGGGGCTGATAGCTTAAGCCATCTACTTTGAGAGATCCTTCTCAGTCTTCCTAAATAGAAGAGCCCTTGCCCACCCACCCCAATTACCTGTTAGATCTTCCTCAGAGCACTTGTTCATTAGTGAGAATATCTACTTCTCTGTTTTCTACCTTCCCAGGCAGAAAAGATGCTCCTGGGAGGGCAGACATGCCTATCCTGCTCACTGCTGCATCTTCATGTGGGCACAGAAGGGGATGCTAAGTGTGTTTAGGGAAAAGGGAGAAGGCAATGCTTGCCTGTCCACATTCCCACCTGAGAAAAGCTTCCAGGTGGAAGGGATTGGAAACAATTTCCTGAGATCCGTCCTCTCTCCCAAGCATCCTCACTGCCCCTCACAGGCATGGCCACATATTCCTCTTTGTTTCTGGGGAAAAGTCTAGTTTCAGGAACACTAATGACACAAGGAAGGTTGACTTAATTATAAACAATGAAAACACAACTGACTTAGAGGTTCTCAGAATAACTTACGATTGTTTTTTGAAACCTCCCTCCTGCCATGGGATACTTTGCAGAGTACTTTATACGTAGCAGGTGCCCAGGAATTTAACTGAAATGAAGTGATGAAAGGGTCTACAGAGCTAGTCAGATTCACCTCTCACTTCATTCTACTCCTTTAAAATCTTAAAACAGAGAATCCAAATATTGTTAATCACAAAATAACTGTTCCTGGAGTAATAAAGTTCACAGGGGGACACCCAAGAGCGGTTCTTTGCTGAGATTAACCTTAATTTCCAAGATTAGCCTTCAGGAAAGGGAACCAATAGAATCATAAAAACTGAGTCCCATTTTGCATCAGTTTTCCAAGAGGTAAATATTAGCAACCTCAGCATAATTAAACAGAGGTAATGTTGCCAAGGGATTTCTCAATTTCTACTCCCACTGAAGGTAATGGAGTTGACCCTAGATTCTCAGGAATAGGAGGCTGCTTCAACCAAAACCCATTGCCATATCATTCAAAACTCCTTAGTGGTACTTCCATTAGTGTCCTATTCTTGGCAATGTCACAAGGGAGCATTCGCTGTAGGTGTTGGCAAACCCAAAACAGCAAGGAGAGATGATTTCACTTCTCTTCTCTGAGTTGACCTCTTGCTCAGCTGGGCCAACATCACCCTCCCTGTAATTGTTGAGAAGGTGGCTCTCCTGCTAAGCTGAGAAACCCGTAGACCAGGACTTACCTTCTACTAACTTTTTGTGTTTTGCTTATAAATTATTTATTGCTTAAACTTCTCATACTCATCCCCAAGAGCCATAAATTATTCCTACTCCTTTTCTTCTTCCTTATTCCCTTTGCTAGTATTTTCTCTGAAATTACCATTAGCTGCCAAATGGATATGTTGCTTTCAAAAAAAGAGTAAAAGGAGAAAGCAACATTGAAAGAAGAAAAGCAGTGTCTTTTTTTTAAAGAAAAGAATGCCAAGAAAAAGAGAAAAAAATCAAACCAAACTTGTCAGCACACTTTATACAAGAGATTACATCATATTTTAATGAAGACCCTTTTCTATAAATGAAATCATTTGGCCAGGACCATTTCCCCAAATATGCAGAAAATGTACCCAGTGGGACTGCCAACATAATATTGTAATGGGTATTTCTGGGATGTAGTCTAGCATTGTTATAAAAATAGGACAGTGTTTAAAACAAGGCTGTATAATTGTGGGCACAAACAAAAAACATCTCCCAAAACAATATGAGGAGGGATGAAAGACTGGTTTTCCCCACTATTAGGAAGGAGGAGTCACTGCCAAAATTCTCCCCATAAAGTGCCCATGGATTTGCAGTCTTTCCAACTTAACAACTAGTGGCTACCTCAGGAACATGTCAGGAAAGTGGGGGGATATCACAGGATGAATATTCTGCAGTGTGCAGCCTGTGTAAAAGGGAAGGAGAACACTATCTCTGTAACTAGAGGTTAGGCAGATGAGAAATTTAGTATTTTGTTAGCTTAGTAGATTTTCTGCATCCTGGGTGGTGGGATCTGCTTGTTCTTATGGCTGGTCAAGATGGTCTCCATAAGAAGCCATGGCTGTTGGATTTGGGGGGAGTCTCCTTTAGGGAAGATGGCAGCCTTTAAGGTACACTTACACATTTCAGACTTCTTTGATAGATCCCCCAAAATTTAAACAATGGATGCATTGACATGTCAGCATTAATTTAAAATTTTAAGAGAGCTACATGCAATTTGGAAGAACATATAGTAAGTGGAAAAAGAACCCAAGAATGACTTTGCAGAGTGACTCCAACAGTGTAAATGAATACAGACACAGAAAAAATATTGAAGGAAAATTCACCAGAGAAATGAACAATAATCACTGATATCTCTGGGTTGCCAAATTATAATCAATTTTTGTGCTACTCTAATGGTCTACGATGAGCATGCACTGATTTGTCATGAGGAGAAAATAAAAACCAAGCTATGGATGTTAATGTTCAAACATTACAAGGTTCTTTCCCTATCTTTTCTTGATAGGGCATGGAATCCATTTTAATTTTAGAGTTAGGAACCAGCCAGGTGAGCTGTGTTTTCAATGATGGTTAAGATGAAAGGTGTGAGGGGCACCTGGCTGGCTCAGTCAGTACAGCATGTGAGTCCTGCTCTTGGGGTCGGGGTTTGAGCCCCACATTGGGTGTAGAGATTACTTAAAAAAAGAGAGAAGGTGTGAAATCACAAGGTCAGTTTTATGTGGCACAGTGGTGCCCTCTGGTGATAGCTCTGGTGTTTTTTCATTCATTCACTCACTCGTTCATTCCACAAGAAGTTATTGATTGCCTACCAGTGGGGTGAACTCTGTGTGTAGCACTGAGGTGGGCAGAGAGGCCCCCTTTCCCCACAAAGCCAAGTGCAAGGGGACACTCTACACCACTGCAGGCGAGTCCTGAGAACACCTGGCAGGACCACCAAATGCACTCAGGGAAGATCGGAACACATATGATGTCACTTTGAGCAAAATGGGCTTTCACTGTGGGAGGAAGGATATACCTAACTTGAAAGAAACCCTAGAAAACATACACAAAGTGGGGCAGGAGAAATTTATACAGAAGATTGAGAAAAAATAAATTAATAAAAAGGAAAGAAGTAGCCAGTGTAGGATGAAGTCAGTAAGGAAAAACTTGGAAGTAAGATATCACTCCTCCAAGGAAATAAATGTGACCGTAGATAGTGACTTGGAGGAATATGATGATGGTGGTTGAAGGTCCTACATTCAGGGATAGACAAGGCTCTCCTCTTTGGAAGATGTGTGCTGAATTACACAGATACATTTTGCTCATACCAGTGTGTCTGCAGGAATCCAGTTACCCTTGTCAGAGCCCAGTCCATGTCTGCCTGCCACTTCTGCTGCTTGATGACATCACCATCATCAACCATTATCAACCATTATCAACCATCACCAACCATCATCAACCATCATCAACCATCAACCATCATCAACCATCAACTATCATCAACCATCACCAGCCATCATCAACCATCAATTATCAACTATCATCAATCATCATCAACCATCACCAACCGTCATCAACCATCAACTATCATCAACCATCAACCATCACCAACCATCATCAACCATCATCATCCATCAATCATCAACTATCATCAACCATCATCACCCATCAACTATCACCAACCATCTAACCATCATCAACAATCAACCATCATCAACCATCCAGACAGTTCAACCACCATCTCCAGGATGGGTGACTGGACATGTCAGGAATATTTCCTGGGAATTCCTATTCCCCTGGCTTCTGTTCCATGCCCTATTGGAATCTCCTTGGCTCCCATCAGATTGGTTATCCAAAACAAATACCTCGATTCTTTTCTAAACAAGTGCAGGTCCCTGGGAGCAAGGGCTTTCATCTTTATGGCCACCCACACTTGAAGCTGAGTGCCACAAAACACACAGGGGGTTGACAGATTTTGACAACAAAGCCACACCCTGAAATCCTGCAACTATGAACAATGGACACACTTAACAAAACTCAGACTTGCTGGATGGCCATAAGCTCATCCAAAAGGTAATCAAACTGGAAAAAACTCTAAAGCTATTGAAAAAAAGGGCCATGTCTGGCTCTAAAATCAGGGCTGCATGGGAACCTGGCTTTGCCACCAGGAGGGAGCCTGCAGGTGCCTTCTCTCTGAAGTACATGGGACCTACACCTGCCTCCTTCCCCCACACACAACAATGGATGCTACCAGAAGGACACGGCTTGTCTTTTTGGAAACATTGTATCTTGGTAATCTGGTAATCTGGTAATTGGTAATCTTGGTAATCTGGTAATCTTGGTAATCTGATCTTCTGTGAAAACAACACATTACTTCACTGTCAAGGCATCTATACTAAAAAATGGTGGTAGATTCAACAGGTAATCTGTTCACATATTGTGACTTGGACAGAAGAAGCTTTTCCCAAAACATGTCAAAATATAATATTTAATATCTGCATTGGGTTCACCTCAAAAAGAACCTTCACCAAAGCCCAGAGAGTCTACTGGAGCCCAGTATGAACCCGTCTGTACTAATCTCTGGGCAACAGGGATTATGTGCCCCTGGACAAGGGAACTGGCCCCTGTGATGCTGGTATGGGGGTCAGCAGTCCTAAGTGATGTGGTGTCAGGGAGTCATCTCAGAAGGATATAGCACAAAGCAGCTGAGTCCTGACACAGCAAGGGATCATTATATTAGGTTTTATGCATAACACTGCCACCAAAGAGGGGCCTCGTGGGTTATCTGGAAACTGACTTGCAATGAACAATTTCTGAGGGAGGTGGGAGAGAGGGATCTACTAATGAGAGAGCAGGTCTGGAGCTGCTTGCCTCCCTTAGCTGCTTTTGATTGGATATTGTCTTTCCAGAATTCAATTTCCTCATCAATTAGCAAAAGAGCTGAATAGATAACCCTGTAGCATTCTCTGACAGTGAGAAACCATCAGTTAAAGGATATACATGCGCATGTCCCTTCACAGTTTTCTTACCCAACAGGATTCATTATAACACCATCTGTGTACTGGTCATGGACACTCAGAACATGAGAGGAAGAAAAAATTTCATTGTGTCGATCTACCTGAATTTTGTTCTGTGCGTGCGTTTCTTTAAACCTCTTTTTCTTCTTCTGAATGATGTAACTCCTAACAAATAATATTGATGATGTAGTTTGTTTCTATCCAACAAATTTCTCCATGAGTCTTGTAAATCTTATCTAGAAATTGATTCTGGGCAAAGTTTGTGCAAGGCAAGCAGATGCTGACATTTTCCTCAAATTGAATTTCTTAACCAAAACAAACATTCAGATTACCTGGGAGGAAATTGGAGCATTGGCCCCATCCAGACACCTGGCAAAAAACACTGGGTGAATTGTTTTGTTTTGTTTTCTTTTCTTTTACCAACCCCCCCACCCCCCCAAATCATAGTGGTTCCTTGTCAAAACAAATGGCTTCTAATTTGTGCTAAAGCAAAAGCATAGTAAATATGTGGTATACAAATTATAATATTTCATATTTTTCTAGGAAGCTCGTGGTACAAAACAAAGGAAGAATAATGTAACACATTTTAGAGCTGCCTTACAAGTAGGCTATTGCTTTTGGCTGATAGATACAGAAATCCTTACTGATAAGCCATGACCACACTCTGTAAACCTGCACAATACCTTCAAAATAAACTCCACATGTAAATCTGTGTTTCCTATTCTTAAGTCACAGAGATTAAATGTTACCTCTGGATGTCGTTGCTTCACTGTCACTGTAATACCTTCTTCTGTAATAAAGTGTATGAGAGGCCAACTTCTTAGAGTCATTATGGGTCAATCTCATTCACTCAACAATGAACACCCATTCTGTGGAGGACAGTGTGTTTGGAACAAGATACAACACAAAGAAACACTCCTGACCATCCCTCGTGCACAATAGTGGGGAAGGGGCATTTCAATACACAATACAATTTCAACCGGAAGAAGCCTAATGGTTAGCATTGCTATTTCTCATTTGAAGGAATCTTAGAGAAGCAGCTTCTGGGAGTGGGGGGCAGAGTTTAAGGCTTATGAAGGTCTGATTTGATAAGTCATATTATCAGGCAGATGGAAGATGAATTGGAAGTGTGGTCTGGGTGTTGGGAGAAGGGAAAGGCCAGAGGGAGGCTATCATCAACTATCATATCATGGCCAATGTGAAAATGGGCCCAAGAATGAGGATCCGCATGAACAGTAGCTGGCCTCCAGCCATTGTAGGTAGCTGGGCGGTCTTCCACTGTCCTGCACCTGTAGGACTCTCTAAGCTAGCCCTGTAGCACCACCACACAAAGGCTCTCACACCTACTGGAAAGTAAGTGTATCTGTCTGCGTGCACATGTGTTGGGATGAGACAAGGAAATGGATGGGAAATGGATGGGAGGTGGTGCAGTCTTCTCACCTGGTTTTAGCTAAAAAGCCCAGCACAGACCATGGAGCCACAGACCCTGTTTCCTTCTGACGAGCAAGTGAAGATTTCAGGCAGCGTAATTAACTTTCTCTTTCTCCACAACAACCCAGCCACTAGGGTCAGACAACCACTGACTGTTGAGGTTTCCTTAACTTCAGATATTTGTACTCAACACCAAGTCAGTTATTTGCGAAAATACTTTCTTATATGTTTTTCCCAATATTAACATCATGCTTTTACAAAGCTAAAGTGAGCATTGTGAAAACATAATCAAAATGTATCCCAAATTAAAAATGATGGAGAGAAGAGATTATTATCAGATTAGCACTTTAAAAATAAGTATTTTATATCTAAATCAATTCAGAAAGCTAAACATAATTTTATTTATTTACTTGTTTGTTTGCTTCTTTGTTTGCTTATTTACTTATTTTATTGTGTTATGTTAGTCACCATACAATATATTATTAGTTTTTGATGTAGTGTTCTATGATTCATTGCATATAACACCCAGTGCTCCACGCCATCCATGCTCTCCTTAAAACCCATCACTGGACTTACCCACCCCCTCACCCATCTCCCCTCTGAAACTTTCGGTTTGTTTCCCAGAGTCCGTAGTCTCTCATGGTTTGTCTACCACTCCGATTTCCCCCCTTTCATTTTTCCCTTCCTTCTCCTAATGTCTTCCATGCTATTCCTTATGTTCCACAAGTAAGTGAAACCATATAGTAATTGACTCTCTCTGTTTGACTTATTTCACTCAGCATAATCTCCTCCAGTCCTGTCCATGTTGATGCAAATGCTGGGTATTCATCCTTTCTGATGGAGGTGTAATATTTCATTGTGTATATGTCCATATCTTCTTTATCCACTTGTCTGTTGAAGGGCATCTTGGCTCTTTCCACAGTTTGGCGATTGTGGCCATTGCTGCTGTGAACATTGGGGTACATATGGCCCTTCTTTTCACTGCATCTATATATTTGGGGTAAATACCCAGTAGTTTTTAAAAAGTAAGTGAAAGACTGCAGGGAGATAAAATGAATTATTTACAATTTTAATCTTGATGTTATTTTTTTAAAGATTTTACTTATTTATTTGGAAAAGAGAGAGAACACAAGTCGGGTGGGGGAGATGGAGAGGGAGAAGCATGCTCCTCGCTAAGCAGGGAGCCTGATGAGGGACTTGATCCCAGGACCCTGGGCTGAAGGCAGACATTTAACTGACTGAGCCACTCAGACGTCCCATAATCTTGATGTTCTTAGTCCTTCAGTTGCATAAAGTTTTAAGATTAAAGGTTTGATATACATAGTGTAATAAAAATCCACCTAGTCTCCACCCAAATTCTTGTGCTTTAAGCATTTCATGCCTTTATTCATCTGTTTGGGGAATGACTTAAGGAGCCCCACCAACATGCCCAACTCATAGCAAAGGGCTAGAAATTTGAAGGTGGGAAAAAGATTAGAATCTGAGGTATATGAGAGCTAAAATGAACCAACATGGCTGCTATGATGGCAAGAAATTCAGACCTCACCTCATAGTGGACAGTGTCTACAGGAAGTTTTGAAATAAATAATATAAACCATTAAATAAACACCATAAAGACCCAAAGCCATAAAACTCCCAGAAGAAAACATAGGCAGTAAGCTCCCTGATACAGGTCTTGGTGATGATTTTTTTTTTAATCTGACACCAAAAGCAAAGCAACAAAACCAAAAATGAGCAGGTGGGACTATACCCAACTAAGAAGTTTCTGTGTAGCAAAGGAAGCCATCAACAAAATTAACTGGCAACCTACCAAATAGAAGAAAATACTTGCAAATCACATATCTAATAAGAGGCAAATATCCAAAATATATAAAGAACTCATATAACTCAAGAACAAAAAACAAACAATCCCATCAAAGAATGGGCAGGAGATTTGAATAGGCTCTTTATCTGAAGAAGACGATACAGATAGTCAACAGGTACATGAAAAGATGCTCTACATCATTAATCAAAAGCATGATGAGGTATCCCCTCACACCTATTATAATGCCTATTATCCAAAAGATAGGAAACAACAGGTGTTGGTGAGGATGTGGAGAAGGAGAACCCTTCCTACACGGTGGGATTGTAGGCTGAGCAGCCACTATGGAACACAGTGTAAATGTTCCTAAAAAAATTAAAAATGCAATTGTCATGTGACCCAGATATTCTACATCTGGGTATTTATCCAAAGAGCATGAAAACACCAACTCAAAATAACATAATCATCCCCATGTTCACTGCAGCATTACTTAAAATGTTCAAGATATGGAAAACATGTAAGTGTCCATTGCCAGATAAATGAATGAAGAAGATGTGATATATAGATGGGGTGGAATATTATTCAGACCTTAAAAAATGGAAATCTTGCCGTTTGATATGGATGGATCTCGGGGACATTGCGCTAAGTGAAATAAGTCAGACAGAGAAAGACAAATACCGTTTGATCTCTCTTACCTTATATGTGGAATCTAGAAAAAAAATCTAAATCTAAAAAAAGTATCTTAAAAAAAGCATGTAGATACAGGGAAGAGATTAGCGGTTGCCAGAGGTGATGGCGGCGGTGGTGGTGGTGGTAGGGGTGGAGAGGAGAAATGAGTGAAGGGCGCCAAAAGGTAAAAAGAAATAACAAAATAATAAAATAAATAAATAATATAAACCCAGACCAATTTGAGTTGTAAGGATTTATAGCTGCCCTTGGCACTGAGGTCAGGAGATTACCCGTATGGTATCGCCCTTCACCGTTGTCCGGGGCTGCCCCATGGTGGGGACCATAGTAGGGGACAGGTTGGGTCTTATGAAGGCTTCGGGACAGGCTGATGGCCTTGGCATGGTGCCATTCATTGGAAGTTGTGCTGTGTGTGTATGTTTGTGTGTAGTATTTCTGTGGTATGTATGTGTATGAGTATGTGTGGGTGACTGTGCATGTGTGTGAGATGTGAGATGTGATTTATGGTGTACATATATGTACTACATGCATCATACGTGAATGCATGTGTCTGTGTGTAGTTGTATGTATATGGGTGTGTGTGCGTGCATGGATGTAAATGTGAGTGTATGTGGATTTATGAGCTTGCATATGTATGTGAGTACATGAGTTTGTGGATTGTATGAATGTGTGTGCATGAGTGTGGGTCCATGGATGCAGACGTGTATTTGCACATGTATGTGTAGGCATGATTGTATATCTGAGTGTGAATATGTGTGTGGTTGTGGATTGCATGTGAGTGTGGATATGTCTGTCTGGGTGTGTGAACTCGTGGGCATGTGTACATAGCATGGTTACATGTATGTTGTGGGTGTGCACCTGTGCATGTGCAAGGGATATGTGTATAAATGCATGTGACTCTGTGTGTGTGTGTGTGTGTGTGTGTGTGTGTGTGTGAATGTGTGAGAGTGTGAGTGTGTATGCTTGGGAAAAATCTGACCTAATGGCTGTTCTGCCTCGAGCTCAGAATTTGCTCTCGAGTGTCCGGGTCTGTGTATCCTTGAACTAGCTTTCTTGGAATACCGTATTTTTCAGCTGGATTTGGATGAATGCTGAATGGAAAGACATACACATGCAGACAGTAGGGGTCTTCGGAATGCAGCCGAGTCCGACCCCACATGCAGAACACAGACCCTCTGCATGGTGTGAACAAGGGGCTAGTCCCACCAGCCAGCCTGAGGCTGTCTCTGGAATTTCACTGTGAATCTGCTCCATTGCACATCTGGAGAAGGATGGAGCCCCGCGCCGCAAGCAGCACCCCCAGCTTTGAGGAGATGGTTGTGGCTGGGTGACAGTGAGGGGTGGGCTGCACCAAGCGACACCAGGGAAAAGGCAACCTTGTGGAAGCATCCTGGGACTAGCTTGGAGCATTGCTGCATCGCTATGAAGCTTCTATGGTTAACTTCTGTGGGGACACACCTAAGATAAGCAGAGGAAGTACTTTGCTCCATTATTGTCCTCATGCAGCTCAAAGACGGAAAAACAAATACAAAATAAGGTATGTTTACTTTGAAAAGGTTGCTCTGTGGTATTTCCTGGCAACAGTAAGATACCAGCAATGGTGTTCTCTAGTAACGATCTCTGGAACATTCCAGAAAGACCTTGCTAAACTCTTCTATTTTTACCTTAATCTGTTTTCAGATACAGAATCATCTAAAGAGCGTTTTTAGAGGCATAGAGTGATCAAAGGAAAAAGCATGGGGTTGGGCATAGTTTTTTGTTTCTGCTTTCTTGTTTATAAATCACACTCTCTGACGATTCATTAATCCCTTCTGAGTTTTCTGTTTTTCACAGGCATGGAGGGGATGGAATTGTCCCTCTTGCTCCATCTGCGTGGGGGTTGGGGGTTGTAGAGAGAGCATGGGACTCACACAGAGAAGAACCACAGGAAGAAAGAAACAGAGAAGAAACACAGGACAGGTGAAACCTCCCAGCCTCCCTCTGTCTCTGAATGCAGTGCTTTCTTGTAGATTAAGTGCTGACAAGGTTGAGATTTTCAGATGGAATGTCTTTAGAATCCCTAGAAGAAATCCACATTAAGGAACCTCTTGCGGGGCACCTGGGTGGCTCAGTGGGTTAAAACCTCTGCCTTCAGCTCAGGTCAAGATCTTGGGGTTCCGGGATCGAGCCCCACATCGGGCTCTTCTGTTCAGCAGGGAGCCTGCTTCCCCTCTCTCTCTCTGCCTGCCTCTCTGCCTACTTGTGATCTCTCTCTCTCTGTGTGTCTGTCAAATAAATAAATAAAATCTTATTAAAAAAAAAAAAAGGACCTCTTGCAAAAATGCTGGCCCTCTACTCAACCTTCATTATATGTCTCCCATCTCCAACACCACCTCTGGGGATTCTCGTGATTTGCCCATAAGGAAGGTTAATGATGGGCAATTTGCAGTGACCACAGGGTATCCTAAAATGCAATTTCTGTGACTTCAGGCTGACCGTGGGAGGCAACACAAATTTGTGCTGATTTGTTCAAAGGCATATTTTCAGGGGTTTGAAACTTCAGCCTCCTCACGCATTATTTGATGGAGCTCGCACCTACCAAAAAAAAAAAGGAAGCACCTACAAAAGCCCTCACTTTACCCAAAGTAGTCCTCACTGAGAATGCTGGGAAGACACCTCTGGCTAAGAAAGGCCGAAGTGGGAGTAAATTACAGCTGCAGAAGGCAAACTTCAAATTCACCACCAACTCGATGCAATTTCTTGTTCCAAGTTAACATATAATGCAGATAGGACAAGGTGCTGTCTCTAGCCCTGGGTGCCTGACCGTCTATTTTGTTACTCAGGTGAAAAAAGAAACAACAAAGCCAAAATGGAGTCATTGGCCCCAGGGACAGGAAACTAAGACTTAATTACCTGCCTTCCCAGGAATGTGACCTTGTAACCATCCACAGGAAATTTCCCCGAGGAGCCTTAGTGAGTCATCTGCATGATAAACACGCCCCCACCCATCCCTTCTTCCTAAAAGATGTTGTCCCAGCCTGAAACAATGCTTCTTTTGTTTTGCTAACACCTTCTTGCACCTCCCCTTTGCCCCATAAACACCTTGCATGTTGCCCAACCCCTCAGAGCAAGTCTCTTCTTCCCAGATGTGACAGCAACGATGCAGAAAGCACTTAATAAAGCCAATTCTGTCTTCCAATGTCCTTGGCTTTTTGGATTTTGTTTTTTTAACATTCTCTTTACTATTCTATTTGTTAATTTAGAGCCTAGGCAAAGATAAAGGTGACTGAGATGAAGAAGAAGAAGGTCTATGACCATCGTCCCCACAAATACCAGATGCAAATTGCAGCCCTAAAATGCCACAGAGCCCAGAGAGTTCCTGCTCACCTGAGATCCCCTCCAGAATACTTCCGAAAATACCGATTCCTGGATCACAACACAGACCTCTTAAATCTGAACTTCCTGGTGGGGGTGGGGGGAGACAGGGTGAAGGAATCTCTATATTTCAAAAGGTTTTCCCAAGTAGCAGAATTTTAAAATGACCTCATTACCCCCTCGGAGAAGCCGTGGGTGCTCCCGGGCGGTGTGGGGGGGGGGTTTGTTACCGTACAAACGGTGCATTAGGCCCCCCTGCCCCCTACTAACCTTGGCCCCCATCAACCTGGTGGCACCGGTCTCTCAAAAGCCACCTTCCAACAAAGAGCGTGGCCCAGACAGAGCCCGACTCCGGGGGCGACTGGAGGCTGGCCCAGCACATTCCTCCACCTCTTTGCATCTTGGTGGCTTCGTCTATAAAAAGTAGGAGCACAGGCCTGTCTTACAGGGATTCGGGGAGGAGCTGATGAACCACTTGTGTTAGGGTCCGTGATCTAAGGGACCAGACTGATACAAAGCGAAGGTCAAGCAAAACTTTATTTCACACCAAGCATCGAGAATCACATTGGCCGGTCAGGGTCGTCTCTGTGCAGAGAGCAACCCCGCCTAGTGTTACAGGCCATCTTTTAGAGGGCAAAACCGCAAACCGACTGTGAGCTTATCCTTATTGGTCAGAAGTAGTGCGGTCAGGGGAGGTTACATATGTGTCCTTTACTGGTTGGACGTCTCCACCTGGCCTGACTCAACCTTGTTCTTCTTGGGGACTCTCATCAGGAGCCAGCAGACCACATTCCACGGGTGTCCTGGGCTTATCTTTCTAAGTAAGTTCCTCCAGGCTGATCTTTGTTCCTTTAGGGCAAGGTCAGCTTGTGTTCCCAACAAAATGGCTGCTTAGACAAGATGGAATCACTTAGGCTAAGCAGGTCCTAACACTTGGGCATGGAAATAACTTGCATAACCCATGGCATGAAAAATATGGGCTGTTCACTCCCAGCCAGAAAAACAAAATACCAGCGTAAATCATCACATTTACGTACAGGCTACCTCTCTGTGCTCTTTTAGTTTTTATGAGCTCTGAAAATAAACATTCGTTTTCCTTTTCCCTGGAGCCAGACCATTACCTATTCTCCTTGTTACACTTATTTCAACCAATATGCCACCGTTACTTGGTTTTACAAAATGTCTTTCTCTGTTGTCCAGCCCTTTTCGCTCTGAACATTCAAGACCTTTAAACGAAACAAAATAGGTTTTGATGTAAGCTAATCAAGTTTCTTTACATCCATTGCCCTGCTATCACGTGGCCTATTCCATTCTAGAAGATATGCCAGGCTGAGACGGGAGGCTGGGGAACTTCTCCACCACCGGCAGAGTCAGGTGACTGACAGACTCTCGGAGGTCCCCCCGAGAAAGAATTCAAGGACCAGAGTCAAGTACAGCAGAAGCAGCATTATCGTAGAGCAAAAGTGCATGCTCCAAGGGGGGAGGAGCACCGACCCACTGACTTAGAGGCTTCACGTTGGCAGGGCAGGGCGGATCTGGGGCTCTGATTCTTACAGATGGCTACGCTTGAGCGGAATGTGGGGTTCTCAGAATGGGCAGGGATTTCCAGGAACTTTGCATGTCATTTGCATGTCCTTAGGATTTACTCTGCGCAGGCGCAGTCGGATTTTTCTGGCCCCTAAGGCCAAATACTCTGATGCCTTCAGCCTGGAGGTCATTCTCGGTCCTTGGCAAGCCGACTGGGTCTTTTGTGAGCATGAGTGTCCTGGGATTCTACACCAAAAAGATACCTGTAGCCGGGAAAAACCGCCCGGGTATCACAAGGTTGCTTAATCGCTGCAAACTCTGTTGTGTGTCAGACTAAGACTCAGTTGTCCGTTTTACACTCCTCCTGCAACTACCCAGCCTTTCCTATTCTACTTGCCTCAATGCCAACTTTCTAATAGTCTGCGATCAAATGCTTTAAAATAGAGACATTGTAAGTTGCTGGGTCAGGAAAACCTGGAGTGAGGCTTGCAGCCTGAGCTACATCCTTTCAGCTGACCTTTCTCAGTCCATGCCAATATGGAAATTCACTTGTTTTCTGGGCTTGCCTTCTTCACGTCTCATTAGGATTCTACAGTGTGCAAAATAAAACTGCCATGGGACACTTAGATATGTAGAACACTCCCAAACCCCACATTATTTTGATTCATTTGCTCTCTTTCTATCCAATCACCAAGCCAAGATGATAGAATTTATTGCACATGGCAATAGACATGCCAGTGAGGCACCCAAGACATCTTATAATCCTCTTGGGAGAAAATTTGAAAATCTTTCAATGTTAGATTTCTGTACCCTTTTAGAGTCCTGTAACTATAATTCCAAATTATACTTTTGTTTTTGCCAAACTTTTAAGCTTGACATGACTGAATCTTCTAGATTTTTCCAGGTTTCTCCTCTGAAAACAATGTAGCCAACAATTTCAACTGCTTCACTCAAGAGCAAGTTTATGATTTCCTGGGATGGCCAGACAAAGTTGTAGTTTACAGCTAACAAAAAGGTTCAAAAGTATTTGTTTTACTCAGGATTTTATTATTATTTTTTTTTAGGTTTTTATTTCTTTAAAGATTTATTTATGTATTTTAGAGAGAATGTGTGTTGTCGGGGGTAAGGGCAGAGGGAGAGGGAGAAAGAATCCTCAAGCAGAAGCCCCCTTGAGCACAGAGCCCTGCTCCAGGTTCAATCCCAGGACCCTGAGATCATGACTTGAGCCGAAACCGAGAGTTGAATGCTCAACTGGCTGAGCCACCCAGGCACTCCTTAATGAGGATTTTAATTTACCTTTGTCACTTTTTGACGCTATCTGACTTCCTGCGGTATTGCAAATAAGTTACAGTCACATGACAGGCAAAGGAAGGGGATTTGGGTTCAGGGTCCTACTTCGAATTTGGCCTCAAAAACTGTCTTCTGGATCACCAAGGTGGCAGTACGCCATTGGAAAGTTTGTGTCATTTTTGCTGCTCTGGATCCTGATGCCCTCTGTGCTCCTGAGTTAATAGGAAAAAAACTTCAAGTCCTTGTAAAGTGGGCACAAATGTCAGCATCTAAGTCAAGAGACTGGATTACTCTCAGAGCGTCCCAAAACTGAATTGAAATCTCCCTAATCTAAAAGAAACAACAGCCTTTTCTCCTTCCCCTCTGTTGTTGTCCGGGTTTCGTTGTGTCTCTCTCTTTCCTTCACTGGGAAAAATCTCAGCAGAGGAGGCTCCCTTCCCTGATTCCCACAAGTGCTCAACCCTTGAGAATCTGACCTGTGCCCACGCCAGGCCACAGCCACCTCAAGCTTCCAGACTAACTGGGCGTCTGCCCTGAATGACACTGCTGGGGTGCTCTGGGGATAATTAACCTCCGCCACCCATGGAAGCCAGTGCCAGGACCTCTTTACAATTTTGGGGCAGATATGTGGAGAAGTGTACCACAGACAGATCAAGCCATTTTTCATCTCATGTTCAAACATTACAAGACAATGACATTCATGGGACTTGTTTGCTAAACCTCAGAAGACCAGCATTCAGAAACCCCCTGTCAGACCCGGGAGACAAAGCATGTCTTAACCCCACAGAGATCATACAGGCAGAAAATGTGGTATTTTTTGACATTTTTTTGAAGACTTTATTTATTTGTTATTTTTTTTATTATGTTATGTTAGTCACCGTATAGTACATCATTAGTTTTTGATATTGTGTTCCATGGTTCATTGTTTGAATATTATACCCAGTGCTCCATGCAATCTGTGCCCTCCTTAAAACCCCTCACTGGGCTCACCCATCCCCCCCCCCCCAAGCCCTTAGTTTGTTTCCTGAAGTCCATAGTCTCTCATGGTTCTTCTCCCACTCAGATTTCACTCCCTTTGTTTTTCCCTTCCTTCCAATGTCCTCTACACTATTCCTTGTAGGGTACCACAAATACGTGAAACCATATGATAATCATCTTTCTCTGCTTAACTTATTTCACTTAGCATAATCTTCTACAGTCCCATGCATGTTGATGTAAATTTGGGTATTCATCCTTTCTGATGGCTGAGTAATATTCTACGGTATGGACCATTCCATTCCATTCCATTGTATGGGCCACATCTTTGTCCACTTGTCCTTTAAGAGCATCTCAGCTCTTTCCACAGTTTGACTATTGTGGCCATTGCTGTTATGAACATTGGGATACATGTGGACCTTCCTCTCACTACATCTGTATCTTTGGGGTAAATACCCAGTAGTGCAATTGCTGGGTCATAGGGTAACCCTATTTTTAATTTTTTGAGGAACCTCCACACTGTTTTCCAAAGTGGTTGTACCAACTTGCATTCCCACCAACAGTGTAAGAGGGTTCCCCTTTCCCCACAACCTCTCCAACATTTGTTGTTTCTTGCCTTGTTAATTTTTGCCATTCTAACTTAACGTAAGGTGGTTTCTCAATGTGTCTTTGATTAGAATTCCCCTGATAGCTAATGAATATGGACATTTTCTCATGTGTCTGTTAGCCATTTGTATGTCTTCTTTTGAGAAGTGTCTGTTCATGTCTTCTGCCCATTTTTTGACTTGATTATTTGTTTTTTGGGGGTTGGTTTTGAGAAGTTCTTTATAGATCTTGAATATCAGCCCTTTGTTTGTAGTGTCATTTGCAAATATCTTCTCCCATTCTGTGGGTTGCCTCTTTGCTTTGTTGACTATTTCCTTTGCTGTGCAGAAGCTTTTTATCTTGATGAAGTCCCAAAAGTTCATTTTGCTTTTGTTTCCCTTGCCTTTGGAGATGTGTCTTGAAAGAAGTTGCTGTGGCTGATGTTGAAGAGGTTACTTCCTGTGTTCTCCTCTAGGATTTTGATGGATTCCTGTCTCACACTGAGGTCTTTCATCTATTTTGAGTTTATCTTTGTGTGTGGTGTAAGAGAATGGTCACGTTTCATTCTTCTGTATATAGCTGTCCAATTTTCCCAGCACCATTTATTGAAGAGACTGTCTTTTTTCCATTGGATACTTTGTCCTGCTTTGTCAAAGATTATTTGACCACAGAGTTGAGGGTATATATCTGGGCTCTCTATTCAGTTCCATTGGTCTATGTGTCTTGGTGATCCAGCTTTGTAATATAACTTGAAATCAGGCAATGTGATGCCCCTGGCTTTGTTTTTCTTTTTCAACATTTCCTTGATGATTCAGGGTCTTTTCTGGTTCCATACAAATTTTAAGATTGTTTGTTCCAGCCCTTTGAAAAATCCCATTGGTATTTGGATGGGCACGGCAGCATAGACATTTAAATAATGTTTATTCTTCCAATCCATGAGCACGGAATATTTTTCCATCTTTTTGTGTCTTCAATTTCTTTCATGAGTGTTTTGTAGTTCCTAGAATAAAGACCCTTTACTTCTCTAGTTGGGTTTATTCCAAGCTATCTTATGGTTTTTGGTGCTATTATAAATGGAATCAATTTTCTAATTTCTATTTCTACAGTTACATTGTTGTATATATGAAAGCAACTGATTTCTGTGCATTGATTTTGTATCCTTCCACATTACTCAATTGTTGTATGAGTTCTAGTAATTTGAGGGTGGAGTCTTTGCGTTTTCCACATAAAGTATCATGTCATATGAGAAGAGAGATAATTTGACTTCTTCTTTGCCAATTTGAATACATTTCATTTCTTCTTGTTGTCTGATTGCTGTTGCTAGGACTTCTAATATTATGTTGAACAATAGTGGTGAGAGTAGGCATCCTTGTCATGTTCCTGATCTTAAGGGAAAGTCTCTCAGCTTTTCCCTATTGAGAATGATATTTGCTGTGGGTTTTCATAGATGGATTTTATGAAATTGAGGAATGTTCCCTCTCTCCCTATACTCTGAAGAGTTTTAATCAGGAAAGGATGCCGTATTTTGTCAAATACTTTTTCTGCATCAATTTGAGAGGACCATGTGATTCTCGTCTCTTATTTATGTGTTCTATCACATTGATTGATTTGCGAATGTTGCACCCCTCTTCTCTTGCATCCCAGAGATAAGCCCCACTTGGTAGTGATGGATAATCCTTTTAGTGTACTGTTGGATCCTATTTGCTAGGATCTTGTTGAGAATTTTGACATCCATTTTCAAAAGGGATATTGGTGTGAAATTCTCCTTTTTGAAGGGGTCTTTGCCTGGTTTAGGGATCAAGGTAATGCTGGCCTCATAGAAAGTCTGTAAGTTTTCCTTCTGTTTCTATTTTTTGAAACAGCTTCAGGAGAATAGGTTTTATTTCTTCTTTGAATGTCTGGTAGAATTCCCCAGGGAATCCATCAGGTCCTGGACTCTTGTTCTTTTGGGTGGTTTTGGATCACTGCTTCAATCTTGTTAGTGGTTATTGGTCTATTCAGATTGTCAATTGCTTCCTGTTTCAGTCTTGGTAGTTTATAGGTTTCCAGGAATGCATCCATTTCTTCCAGATTGCTTAACTTATTGGCATATAGCTGTTGATAATAATTTGTTTCTATTTCTTGGTGTTAGTCATGATTTCTCTCTTTTCATTCATAATTTTATTAATTTGGATCCTTTCACTTTTCTCTTGGCTAAGTCTGGGCAGTGGTTTATCTATCTTATTAATTCTTTCAAAGAACCAGCTTCTAGTTTCTTTGATGTGTTTTACTATATTTCTGGTTTCTAATTCATTGATCTCTGCTCTACTCTTTATTATTTCCCTTCTCGTGCATGCGTTAGACTCAGTTTGTTGTTGATTCTCCAGTTCTTTAAGGTGTAAAGATAGTTTGTGTATTTGGGTTTTTTCTTTTTTTTTCTTATGCTGCATATTATAATCCACTGGCTTTCCACTAATAAAATATACAATAAATGCATTTCCCAGGCTTGTAATGCTCTCACCAATGGTTCTAAAAGAGGGGGAGTGCTTATCTCCAGGGAACATCTGGAGACTTGGTATAGCCTAGGTGGAAAATACTGGAAAAGTTTATTTCGATTTGAGAAGATATGTGTATGAGTCAGGTTAAGACAGTATGTACTGTGGGAGCAAATAGCCCCTGCATCTCAAGGCTCGGCACACTTAAAGCTTATTGTATGTCCATACAACACGTGATGTGGGTTGGGGACCTTCCACCCTGGCTCTCCTACAAGAAATTAGGAAGTTTCTGATGTGGAAATGAGCTTGGCAAATACTAGAGATGGAAAAATTGAGGAACAAAGGCTCTAATGGTGAATAAGCACAAGGTTTGTAGAAAAGCCAGGTTGTGTAGAGGCAGACTTTTCACTGCCAGCACTATTGATATTTGGAGCAGATAATTGCTTGTTGTATCGGGCTGTCCTATGCACTGTAGGATGTTTAGTAGCATCCCTGGCTTCTACTGCTATAAGGCAGTTGCACTCCCTTTTCCATTTGTGACAACCCCAAATTTCCTAGACATTGCCAAATGTTCTTTAGACACAAACTCTCCCGTGTTTGAGAGCCACTGGTGTAGAGCATTACAAGCCTGAGGAAAGCATTTAAATGTATTGTCACTACAGTGGGAACCAGTGGATGATAATAGTCAGTATGGTGATACTACCACTTTTACTTTAACAATATGGTACCACAGGGGACTGACATAACATAATAAAAAATAAAATAAATAACAGTATGATTCCATGCAGGACTGAAACTAGGAAAGCCTTGGAGAGAGTTCCTTCATTCAAGAGATGATTGCTTTACCCAGCATGGTAGCAAGGTGGCTAAGTGGGTGTTATTGGTTGGATTTGAGATCTATGATGTTGGTAAAGCTACAGAGCTTGTGGTTGAGTTGAATATTGCATGTGAGAGGAAAAAAGAAGAAAGCAATTATAAAGAATCGGTACTCATGATAGATACCAGTGGCTTCAAAACACCTATTTTTGGAATTGCACTGAGTTGGCTTTATAAGAAATGTCTAGGGAGATTGTTAAAATTATAAATTCTTGAGCCTCACACCTGGATATTCTGATATATTAAAACCTGGCGAGTGGCCCAGGAATCTATTTTTAACACACTTTTTCAGTGATTCTGAAAGAACCTTCATTTTGCGACTCCCAGCATGCCTTGTGTGAGTTTACATGGGGCCATAGCCTTGATGGGTCAATAGTGTGTATTTCTCTATTTGTTCATTAAGGGTCCAGAATAATAACTGTCTTTTCCTGAGATGAGGAACTAAGTAGGGGTGTTTTTTTACTTTGTTTTTGACATGTATCTTTATTTCAGGTTAATTGTAAGCACTGGCTAATTCATAACCAGAAAGGAACACGTCACATAATAATGTTGCAAGAGCTTACAAAGAAACTTATAAAGCCTACAATATGGTAAATAAAATGCTATTTGGTGTGCTTCCAAATATACCCTCAATGTAGGTTGCACAAAATGGCTGTTTGATGTGGAGGTTTCATATTAAAGAAATTCATGCTTATCAGCATGTTTATTGGAATTTGTATGCTGAGAGCTTTTTAAAAATTTTAAAATATATGATAAAAGATCTTTAACTGAAGTTGATTTATTTCTGAGAGAAAGACTTTGGCCCTGAGAAATCTCATCAAAGGGAAATTTATGCAGATACTGAGGTACAGTGTATGAGCACCAAATGTGGGGCAGAGGTCCTTGCTTCATGTCTTGCAGAGAGTTGTTGTCTTCCTCTGAAGGGGAGAGATTTCCTCCAAGTGGGAGAGATTTCTAAGCTGACTCACATTCCCTTCTTTTCTCTTCTCTTGCCATGATGATGGTAGGAACACATGTCAGCACAGATACACCGTTAGATCCAAGCAAATGAAAACCTGAGGCACAGCAGGGAGGTAAGTGGTTCTGGACAGGCACTGAGACCCATGGGAATAACAAAAAAAAATTATGCCATACAACTGAGAGTTGGCTGTCATTTGTTATCTGAGTGTAATGCCTAATCTGAATGGTATACTCAGTTTTGAACATTAGGGTCTTTGTGATGAATTGTTGCAGAATGTATTAGAGGTTCCATGATGATTAAACGAGTCCCTGGTGTCTCTTTGAAGCACCTATATTGACATGAATTGTGGCTTAAGAGAAGCCGCTGCCAAGGAAATGGTTAATACATGCCATAAAAATGAAAGTAGCAATGTCTCATGAAATGCCCTTGATACTGAAAGAACATGAAGCACTAGGTGTTATACTCAACTGATGAATTATTGAACACTTCATCTGAAACTAATGATGTACTATATGTTGGTTAATTGAATTTAAATTAAAAAATAACAAGAATTAAAATTTAAGAAAAGAACATGTAACTTATAGAACAAACTTGAATTTGAAATAGTTGAAGGTGACTTCAGGCTCCCCAAACCCTGTCTACTGAGTTGTATGCCTGCACAGGCTCCGCACTCCAGAAGGTACAACATTTTCTGGAAGAAGGAATACCTTGAGAAAATAATTCATATCTGATTCTTCAGGGTGGAGCCTGGGAACTGTATTATCATTCTGTAGTATACCATGGTCTTCACTATTCATCTGAAATATTGAATCCTTGTTCTTTTACAAAGATCCGGGGTTGAAAATCTTCAGAATAACAAGGAATGTCATACTTATAAATCTCAATAGGAAAAGTTGGAAGTAGAAGCGATCAAGAATTGGTAATCATTCCTTCCATAATATTTTTCTGCAAGTTTTTGCCAACTCTGTTGATGTCAAAAGGCATTCAGCAAGATTTTAATTGTCATGCAATTGATGCTGTAGGAAGTTGAGTTGTGAAATGCATCTGAAAACTGATTTAGTGAGAAGCATGAAGCCAAATCTCCTTTGAAGGAAGTGGTTCACCCTGTGGTGGCTGGCCACCCAGCCAGGCACTGTCCTGTCCAAGGACACTAGCCCCCACGTTACTGCATCCTGTTCATCCAGCCATATGTAGATATGGTGTAGATGTCACAATGCCAAAGCCCACCAAATACTTGGTGCTTTCAGGGGATTATCCTACCCTTGGGACGACACCCACAGCCTTGTGTCTCTCCTGGGTGTTTTTGCTGGGGGAAGAGTCTTTCTAAAGTTGGCTTAGATTGCAGTTACAGCTTGCCACAGATGATGCCCTGCAGACACTCAAAATAGGGACTCAGTATTTGACAGGACTTTTCTGGGTCTCCTGGAGAAGGTGGTAGAACTTGGAGAAGGTGGTAGAGAGCTTTCACTTTAGAGTCCTGGTTTGGAATGAGGATTCCATTTGTGCTCTCACAGAATCGCTAGGAGATAAAACTCTCAAAGTCCTCCAGTCTTTTGCTACACTGGCAGGAGGAAAAGAGATTTGAAATACGTGGTTGGCCTCCCAGTCACATCAATCCCTCTGGTGTTGTCTCCACTGGAGACGAGGTCAGTCCTATGCACATGCCTCACCTGCCCCCTCCACGGGACTGCTGATGGTGTTTCCCCCACAGAGTGGGGGGCTGCAACCCCATTAGTCGTTAGAAAGTGCAACCCACAGTGATGAGTTATCCAGTGTTAGGTGTTGCCCAAAGTGCCATGAAATCATGATTTTATGATTTCATTAATCATATTTATTGAATTTATACTGAATTTATACTATTAAAATATATGGAGGGGCGCCTGGGTGGCTCAGTGGGTTAAATCCTCTGCCTTCGGCTCAGGTCATGATCTCAGGGTCCTGG
This sequence comes from Nasua narica, assembly GCA_028533885.1. Lineage (NCBI taxonomy): Eukaryota > Metazoa > Chordata > Mammalia > Carnivora > Procyonidae > Nasua > Nasua narica. The sequence goes on from CM052809.1 coordinate 133,598,137, forward strand.
GATCGAACCCCACATCGGGCTCTCTGCTTGGTGGGGAGCCTGCTTCCCCCTCTCTCTCTGCCTACTTGTGATCTCTCTCTCTGTCAAATAAATAAATAAAATCTTTAAAAATAAATAAATAAAATATATGGAAGAATTCCAGGCTCTTATTCATTATACTTCCTTTATTAGAAACACCAGCTAGTACCAAAGCTTTTATTTTAGAACAATATTAATTATAAAACAAGTTTAAAAATTTTAAGATTCTGTTGTTATCTCAGAAGACAAGAGGTTCCTTAATTGCTCATAGATTATTTTTCACAACTTATACCATCTATAAGCTTGTTTCAGGGACCCTTTCAAAGGGTGACTATTATGATAATATTTTTCCATCCAAGTCATCAAATATAATTGGAGATTAAGGAAAAGAGGAACAGAAAATCATCTATAACTCCACTTCCAGAAACCACCATCATTAAAGATTTAGGAGGATGTATTTCTAAATGTCTTTTGTGAACATTCATACATGTATATGTTTGAAATGGGGATATACCAACTATAATCTTTAATTACCTGCTTTTTTCACTTGTATTATAAACTCATTTTTCATATAATGTATAATAGATATCATTATTTACATAATGTTATCAGGCACATTTTAACACACAAAAAGTACCAAGTACTAATTAAAAGAACATGAAATAATAGAAGTAAAGAGCAAAGGGGTGGTTGCCTGGGGTTGAAGGGAGGAGGAAATGAGATGTTGGTCAAAGAGTATAAAGTTTCAATTAGAGGAGATAAATAAGTTGTAGAGATCTACTGTACTGTGCAGTGACTGTAGCTAACAATACTGCATTGTATACTTAAAATATGCTGAGGGTAGACCTTATGTTAAGTGTTCTTACTACACCCACACACAAATCATAATAATAATACAGGCGAAGGGAAGAAACTTTGAGAGGTGATGGATATATTTATGGTCCTGATGGTGATGATGGCTTCACAGATGTACACATGCATCCCAAACTCATTGACTTATACACACTAAATATATACTACTTTTCCTTCCCAAATCATGCCTCTACAAAGTGGTTATATTATTGTTAAAAAAAATACCATTTTCAACAGTAAACTAGTAAACAAATATCATCAGGTTAAAGGTTGCAAAATGACATGAAAATTGCTCTCTTTTATGATAAGACACAAAAGAATTCCAAATCTGATAAAATTCCTTTACCCTTCAACTTCAATGTCAGTTCATTTGGTGGTGTTTCCCAACTGAACTCTTTGTGGTAAGAAGAATAATGGCTTCCATTCTTGTTAATGCCCTAACCCCCACCCCATGAATGTGTTACCTTATCTTTGCAAAGGAATTTTGCAAATGTGATTAAAATTAGGGACACTGAGATGAGGGATTCTCCTTGATTATGTGGGTGGAGCCAATGTACTTTCATGGGTTAATAAAGGTGGAGATTGTCTCCCACTGTGGTGACCAAGAAGGATCCAGGAGTTGGCTTTGAGGATGGAGAAAGGGGCTTAAGAGCCGAGGAACCCAGGTGGCCTCTACAAGCTGGAAAAGGCAAGCAAATGATTTCTTCCCCAGAGAAAGTGTTCAGAAAGGACCACAACTCAGTCCATAGTGTAATTTTAGTCCAGTGAGATCTTAGAGACTTCTAACGTAAGGAACTGAAAGATAATAAATTTATATCATTTAGACCACTAAGTTTGTGATAATTTGTTACAGCACAGTGGAAAAGCTAATCACACTGTTCTATAAAACAAAAGCAATAACCAGCTGACAGCATCTTATTATCAAGGCTTTGTGTTAAGAGTTTCTCAATATTTTTCAATATTTCAAAGACATGTCTACTAACAATTGTGTCCCTTATGTTAAAAATTATTTTTGCTGAATTTTAAAATGTGGGTTTATCACTTTTATTTTTTTAAGTTTTTATTTAAATTCTAGTTAGTTTACATACAGTGTAATACTAGTTTCAGGTGCACAACATAGTGATTCAATGCTTCCAAACAACACCCAGTGTTCATCACAACAAATGCACTCCTTCATCCCCATCACCTATTTCACCCATCTCCCGCCCCCCGTAACCATCAGTGTGTTCTCTGTAGTTAAGAGTCTCCTTCTTGGTTTGTCTCTCTCTCTTTCCCTCCCTTTTGCTCCCTTGTTTTGTTTCTTAAATCCCACATAGGAGTGAGATCATATGGTATTTGTGTTTCTGTGACCGACTTATTTCACTTAGCATAATACTCTTTAGCTCCATCCACGTCATTACAATTGGCAAGAACTCATTCCTTTTTGTGGCTGAGTTTATCATTTTTAATTCTATAGCATGAAGTACTTTGGGCCCTCTGTGTTCCAAAGTTTAGAAAAATAAGATCTTTACCAATCAAAAAAAAAAAAATTCAGTTGTCTCTCTTCATCATGATTGTTGGTCCTAGAAGCTGCAGAGCTTCTGACTTCCACCATTGCAAACACTCACCTGGAGGTAACGATGCCCCAGAAACAGCCTTGCAGACAGTCGCACAAAAGAAACAGGAGGCAGCACACTGAATCTTGGAGACTTGGTCCCCACAGTGTAGGTGGGAACAAGAGCAGAAAGAATCCTGGTGGCAATGGATGCTGCAGATTATAATGGGTTTCATCTGTTCAGACTCTGGAGTGTAGGAGAGTCAGACACTAATCAGGGAAAAAATAGAACATATGAAAAAATACTGCAAAAATAGAACATATAAAAATGAACACTGTGAGGAAGAAATGAAATGGGAGCATCATTATGAAAATTCAGAGAAAGAGCATGTCTCTGAAAAAAATTAGCCACATAAATAGATGATAATTTAGAAATGTGGGGGGTGTACTCGCTAAGATTCAAAGTGATCTGTCCTCCCTCAAAAGGAGCACAGAGGCTGTAGGAGCAAACTGGCTGAGATGAAGAGACAGTCAGAGGAGTAGCGGAAGACAGGGCTTCAGGCAAGTTGGAAGCTCAGCGGCAACGCGGGTGGACTGGAGCAGCAATGTCCGCCACAAGGTGTTAATGGGGGGCTAAGGGGGTCAGCCTGGCAAGCCATCCTATATGGGTGGGAACCCAAAAAGGAAACATATATAATGACAGAGAAAGTGGGAGAGATGGAAGACATGGGAAGCTTATCCAAGCCTCGAAGGATAAATTGTTTCCCCAGAAGTAACCTGAATAATTACAACAGAGAAAAGGAGCACAGACGTAACTGACGAATGTACTGGGTTGAATAAACATGTTTTCTCAGAGATGGAAAGGACTTATTATCTGACACAATCCTTCTCTTCATCTCATCAATAATCTGTGCTTCGTTAATATTCCTCATAATCATTACATTGATTATGATCTCTAAAATTTTTAAATGCATGGTAAAAATAATATTCTGTAACACTTAAATTTAGGTTTTCTATTGTTATGAGCTTCAAAGTAATTTTTAACTATTTTTTCTACATTTTTTAGATTGCCTACAGTGAGCCTGTATTACTCATAATCAGGAGAGCTGATATGATATTTAAATTAAAATATACTAGGGGTGCCTGAGTGGCTCAAGTGGTAAAGTGTCTACTTTAGACTCAGGTCAAGATCCTGGGATCGAGCCAGGGCTTCCTGCTCATTGGGGAGTCTGCTTCTCCCTCTGACCCTCCCCTCACTTGTGCTCTCAGGCTCTCTCTCTCAAATAAATAAATAAAATCTTTAAAAAAATTAAATTAAAATATATTAGTCAGAAAATACCATACAATTGTGTTTAAAGATAAGTACAGAAAAAGACTGGAATTCTTTGTAATATCTCTCCCCACATATTTCTGCATTTACTAAATTATCATAAAATTTCTAAACTAAGCATGTATAATTTTTATAAAGTAAAGAAGAAAGAGGAGGAGGAGGAGGAAGAGGAGGAGGAAGAGGAGGGGAAACCTCATTCCAAAGCATATGTGGCATCATAGAATGAAAAAGTGGACCATATGCCAAGATCCAGCATAAATTCTCAAAGGCAAGTATTTCTCCACGTGAGTGACCAATGATGTGTGAGTAGGCAAAGATCACTGTAATGTGGTGGGGAATTCCAAGGTAACAACTTTTCAGTTTTTTTTAAATTTTTTTTTAAAGATTTTATCCATTCATTTGTCAGAGAGAGAAAGATCACAAGTAGGCAAAGAGGCAGGCAGAGAGGGGTGGGGAAGCAGGCTCCCCGCCAAGCAGAGAGCCCGATTTGGGGCTCTATCCCAGGACTCCGAGACCACGACCTGAGCCGAAGGCAGAGGCTTCAACCCACCGAGCCACCCAGGCGCCCCAGTAACAACTTTTTAAATCATGGTCAACTTCTCAAAATGGTATCATGGCTCCTGCGCGCATTGTTAAATGGCCACCACCATCATCAGTAGGCTGAACGGGTATTCCAATGTGTCGGATTTTCACAAGCTAAGATTTCTCACAGTAGATTAGACAAATATCACAAAGATTAGACCAGCAACTTAAAGTGATTCCCATGCAAATTGTCCATCTTAGAAGTATTGGAGCTTGCTGAAGATTCCCGAAGCAGATTGCTTGAGGACATCCATTGTATTTCACAGGAAATTCTCCAGCAGAGGTTACTTTTAAAGGATTATTAGTAGGCAACAGTATGTATCAATATGGATATGGATATCTGACAGCAAATGTTTACTATGGGCCTGCAACCATTCTAAGCATTTTAAATGTGTGAATTTGCTTATAAAAATATTCATAAAAAATTACATGAGAGGTCCTGATGTTACCTCCATTGTACAGACGGGATGCTGTTCCAGAGAGAGACTGCAACATGCTTACGTTTCGGCAATTCTGTGGGCAAGTGGGTTCCTACAGAACCAGTCTGCTCAGGTGTTAAACCGCTTGTATCATCAGTTGGGGTTCTCCAGAGAAACAGAACGAAGAGTCTGTATCTCTATTGTCTGTCTGTCTGTCTGTCTGTCTATCTATCTATTTATCATCTATCATCTATCTATCATCTATCTCTTATCTATCTATGTATCATCTATTTATCTTCTGTTATCTATCTATCTATCTATCATCTATCTCTTATTTATCTATCTATCATCTATCATCTATCTATCATCTATCTCTTATCTATCATCTATCTATCTTCTATTATCTATCTATCTATCTATCTATCTATCTATCTATCCATTCATTCATCTATCGTCTCTCTGTCCCTCAGTGTCCATTCATTGTTACTCACATACTCCACTCAACATTCAGCTAGAGTAAATATTCAGAATTTGAGAAAATTCTATGCTACTTGTTCTACCCCTGTTGTTTTAATAGAAGATTTTTGTGCAAGACAGAAGGAGGCTGTCACCCAGGTTCTGGATCCTGAACCCTCTTGGGGTTGTGTAGCATCTCAAAGTTGGCCAACCCACCAGGTCACTGGGATCTAGGATTACTCCAGAGTCTTAATTATGATAGAGGAGCTGTACTTCTGCTCTGGCCACCAAGGATGACCTGCAATTTCTATACCCATCCAGATTGCATCGAAATCTTGGCAAATATTCATTAAGGATGTTAGCTAGAAGGAAATTAGATGTATCTTATAAATGAGTACAGATCAACTTTCTTACATATGGGAGGCATTTTAGAAGTTCTGTGACCACTTGCTGGCATCACTGGCATTCACAGAAGTGACAGGGTATCCTACAAAGACCAGCTCATCCTTGTTTTGTGTTATTTTATTTTCAGTGCTAACACAATATTAGTGTATTTACCTATTTTCCCACATCTTGAGTTGTTTTTTTTTTTTTTGAAGATTTTATTTATTTATTTGAGAAAGAAAGAGGGAAAGTAACTGAATGGAGTTGAGGGAAGGGGGGAGAGGAGAGGGAAAGGAACAAGCAGACTTTACACTGAGCGCAGAGCCCCACACAGGACTCAATCCCATTACCCTGAGATCATGACCTGAGCTGAAATCAAGAGTCAGATGCTTAACCAACTGAGCCACCCAGGCGACTCTACACATCTTGAGTTTTGAATAGGGTACAAGCTTTTTTTCTTATCAGTTCCAAAACCTGGAACTTTTTATGATGCACCTTAGGACTCATCCACATTCTAAAGTTTGGGGAAAGTAGTCCCTTTGCCCTTCACTGAAAGCCGTGCCCGTGACAGCACCTACTGGGAGAAGTTTTGGAAAGTTCTCTGAGGAAGACTCCAGTGGTCCTCCAGCTCTTCTCGGGGAGACCATCTGTGTCCTCCATCAACAAAATCCGAATATCGACAAGCAGAGAGATTGCCTTTGGCAATGAGCAAGCTCAGAAATAAAGGCCAGCTTTGGACCTTTCCTCCTTTACTGCTAGAATCTTTTTTCTGCCTTAAGGCAATTGGGATTCAGCCAGCAATTTGGAATAGCAAGATATGGAAAGTTACTGCCAGTGCTTAAGGGAGATTTGTCCTTCCCTTTAAAACCTCATATTGCTCTTTGGTTTAAAAATAGAATCAAACCTCCTAAACCTAGCCTCGTTTTCGGATTCTGTCAAGCCTTCTAAATTGTCAGTGCCAGTAGGCTGATTTACAGAAAGCAAAGATGGTGTAAGGCATGCTTACTTTTATTTATTTCAGAATTGCTTATTCTAGTTTTGCAAATTACACTTTGATTACAGAATATTCCAGTTGGATATGAACATTTTTTTGAGGATTAAAATTCCCATATGGTTATTTCTCAAAGCACTGTTAGTTAAATCTACACCATAATTCCTAAAGAAATAGCCCAAGGGCA
>CM052809.1:133605389-133628285 GCA_028533885.1 Nasua narica
AAAAAATGCTCCACATCATTCAGCATTGGGGAAATATAAATCAAAACCTCAATCGATACCACCTCATACTGGTCAGAATGTCTAAAATTAACAACTCAGGAAACAACAAATTTTGGCAAGGATGTGGAGAAAGGGGAACCTACTCTGGAAAGCAGTATGGAGGTTCCTCAAAAAGTTAAAAATAGAGCTACTCTATGACCCAGCAATTGCACTACTGGGTATTTACACAAAGGATACAAACATAGTGATTCAAAGGGGCACCTGCACCCCGAAGTTTATAGCAGCAATGTCCACAATAGCCAAACTATGGAAAGAGCCAAGATGAGTGAATAAAGAAGATATAGTGTATATATACTATACATATATACACTATACTATATATACTATAGTGTATATATACTATAAGAATATTACTCAGCCATCAAAAAGAATGAAATCTTGCCACTTAAAATGACATGGATGAAACTAGAGAGTATTATGCTAAGAGAAATAAGTCAATCAGAGAAAGACAGTACCATATGATTTCACTCATATGTGGAATTTAAGAAATAAAACAGATAACCATAGAAGAAAGAAGGGAAAAATAAAATAAGATGAAAATAGGGAGGGAAACAAACCAATAGAGATGCTGAGCTCTAGGAAACAAACTGAGGGTTGCTGGCGGGAAGGTAGGTGGGGGGATGGGGTAACTAGGTGATGGACATTAAGGAGAGCATTTGTGTAGGGAGCACCAGGTGTTGTGTGCAACTGATGAATCACTGAATCCTACCCCAAAACTGATAAGTTAACTAAAATGAATTTAAATAAAGAATTAAAAAATAATAAATAAACAAAACTTCCAGTTATCTTAACAGCAAGAAAAGCAAAAACAACAACAATAAAACTTATTGCTGCATCCTGTGAAAGACAAACTATAACCCTGAAGCCTACAGCTCTGTTTGGCTTACTTAAATATGTGGCTCAATAATAAAATACCATTGGCACATCTGTTTTCTAAAAGGAACGAATAGTTTTGAGTTTTCTCCGTAAGCCACAAATGAGCACATCCCCTTTTCCACATGGTTGGAAGTAAGACTGATCCACAACTCTGTTGGATTCTAGAATTACATTGAAAGTTTCAGAGACTTTTAAAATTTTAATTAACTGTATCTTAAGAGAATAATTAGAAAGTTTGATGAAAAGATTTGAGTCCATGAATGCTCATTGAGTGTTATTGATAATAGCTGAGAAAATCAACCACACTCTTAATGGTCACAGGACCATGGTTTGACCATTTGGGCATGTCATCATAGCCTTCCCCAGACTGGGCAATTGTGGTATATTTCCCACACCATTGGAAATGTGCCTGCCATGTGTCAAAGAAAAATAAAACGGGACACTAAACACTAAGCACAGAGTGGAAAGATGAAAAATTGACCTATGCACTATGGTTGGCACTACGTGCGTGGCAGAATTATGGGTGATTTAGGTCTTTTTTTCCTTATACTCTTCTGAATTTTCCACTCCTCCTACAACGAATATGATTTTCTTTTATAATTAGAGAAAATTACTAGAGTATCACAAGAAAACCCAACAAAATAGTTATAAGCATCTCAATATTTCGAGATGGTATACCAAATCTCTACTTGACTTTAGGTCTCTTTTTATATTCAGAAAGATGTCAAGTGGAAAGTTGATTTAGTTGTATCAAAACTTGATTTCTTTCTTTCTCTGGAATACCCGGCTTTCCTCTGAAGTGCATCATTTGTAAAAAACTGGATTTTTCTCTGTCGGTTGTTTCCTTGTCAGTATGCAAGAGCTCCACCCTGCTTAAAAATTAGTGTTATTTTTCAAAATGCCATTCCATTCTCTCATTGTCAAAATAATCAGGAAAATGAATAAACCTACTGAAGACTATATAAAACTACATAGTAAAACTGTAAAACTATATAGAATTTAAAGAGCAAATTGTGAGCCTATAGAATTCTAAAATCAGTGCCAATGTCCTAATTTTTCAGAAACCTGGGAAACTACAGAAGCCACCCTTAATGTATGGTGGAATTTATTAGCATTCTCTAGAACTCTGTGTAGCATGCCATCCCTAAAGCAGCTACTTTAGGGGAAGATGAAACTGTCCAGATGTGGCATCATAGCACAGCACTAGAGATCTATTCTCTTGCTTCTATTATCCCAGTATCCTTCCCCTTATTTTTCATTCTGGTGCAGTTGGCATTTCCCCAGAGATCAAGTTCATTTCCCAAAGCGATCATCACAATGGTCTCTCCATGGGCTTCTGCACCGGTCATGTCTTGGTCTCTCTGAAAGGAAGTTATCATGCTGATTGGCAGTGTTTTTATTCATATGCTTTTCTTGTTGGATGTCTTGGGTGAATATGTCTGAGGCCCCTTCTGCAGACTTGTCCTTGAAAAAGGAGGCTGATGGCAGAGGGTCCCAGAGGCAGCAGGAATTGAGCCATAAAAGCGAAAGGGAAGGCCCATGTGGGCAGCAAGGCATGAAACATTGAGAAGGCGGTGGAGTTATCTGACTTATTTTCAGGGGATACTGGAGCTTGGCAAGAAGGTCTTTCTTGAAATATACAAAAAAAAAAAAAATTACCAAACCGAGACTGCCTTTATAAGTAAAACCCACATTCTCACCGGCAAATGGTTGTGAAATGCACAAGATAATGTGCAGATTTTTAGCAATTTAGCATTGCTTGCGTGTGATAAAGGGAGCATCGAAGCAGAAATATTGTGCCAATAGTTTTACAGATGTATGAATGTTAAGTATGAACGAGGGTTGGCTGTGTTAGGAGACCAATCCTATAAGAAAAAAAAAAAAAGATTTGTGGGGAAATTAGTCTTGGCTAAAGGCTAAAGAAGAATCTGTCATTTTTAACTCAAAAAAAGAGACATTACAAATGCAACTGATTTTTTTCTATAGTTTTTAGAATTTATGGATCCATTTCCTTTATATCTTGCTTGGCTAAAAATTAATGAGGAAATCCATAGAATGACTAACAAACTTGTTCCCGGTAAGAGTCGCCTCAGTCTAGACATTGTGGCATGTGTCACTGAATCAGTCACCCCTTGCCAAAGCTTGTGAGGACTTTTTGTGCCCAGGTGGGCTCCCAGTAGGGGTCTGGACCCAGAAGGAGGACTTCAGACGTGCATGAAGGAAGAAGCAGTTGTCGGTTTTGTGCAAATACAAAGAAAAAACAATAATAAGCAGAGTGAGAAAATGCAGTCACTTAGAACTGCAATGTCAGCAGTTTCGTCTGTCACCTGTTTGTAAGTTATTTTCAGGTGTGACCCGAAGAGTGGAGAGGAGCACACGGAGGAGGATCATCAGGAAACACAGAACTGGGTCATTGCAAGAAGAGTTCTGAGCAGACAACAGAGAGCTGCGCGTGAGGGGCTCACTGGGGCGCATAAAGGATGCAACTGGAGATTACGGTGGTGACCCGGAAAATGTCCCCCAAACGACATGAAATTCCTGGTCTCTGGACCCTGTAAATGTACTTTACGTGGCAATAAGGGACTTTGCATGCAAATGTGATTAAGAATCTTAATGTAGAGAGATTATCTGGGACTATCCACGCAGCTCCTAAATGCAACCATATGTCTCTCTATGAGAGGGAAGTGGAGGGAAATTCACATGCGTATAGAAGAGGAAGAGGCAATGTGGCCACAAGCCACTGGAGTGATGTGGTCACAAATCAGGGGACACTGGCAGCCACTAGCCACTGGAGGAGCAAGGAAGACATTCTCCCTGGAGCCTCTGGAGGGAGTACAACTCTGCCGACTCCTTGATTTTGACCCGGTGATACCAATATTAGACTTCTTCTCCGGAACCGTGAGAGAATAAATTGCTGCTCTAAGCTACCGGGTTGTGGGGATTTGTTACAACAGCCATAGGAAACCGATCCGGTTGTCTCTGCAGCTACGTTTCTGAATATTTGGGATTGACTCTGATTGTCCACTTGAGTAGGAGTCTAATAGTCTTCTGACCCTTTTGTTACTATAAACACACAAGTTTTAAAAACTTCTTTTGTGGGCGCCTGGGTGGCTCAGTTGGTTAAGCGACTGCCTTCGCCTCAGGTCATGATCCCGGAGTCCCAGAATCGAGTCCCATATCGGACTCCCGGCTCTGCGGGAAGTCTGCTTCTCCCTCTGACCTTCTCCCCTCTCATTCTCAGTCTCTCTCTCTCTAATAAATAAAATTAAAAAAAAATCTTTAAAAAAAAAAACTTCTTTTGTAAGATCACAGTGGAATATGCGGGCCAGGTGAACAGCAAGAGCTGTCACCAAGAACCCAGGCACTGGGCTCGGAGAACTTGATAAGAACAGGGTTCCTTGTCATCGAGGAGAATGAACCCACAAGGACACTGTGGTCCGTGGGTGTTTTGTGAACCTTCATTTGGCCACACGCAGAGGGAAGCCACTGAGGGTTGCAGGGGTAGCGTGAGATGATTCTGGCATTGAGGATGGGAAGGATAGCAAGGGGAAAGAGAGGCGGGTTGGACCCACCCCCTGCTGAAGGGCTCTAATAAAATGCAGATGTGGGCAAATGCCAACTTATATCAAGCTCTGCACAGACTACTTATTCTACAGTAACCAACACAACATTGCTATGATCCCACTCTGTATATGGGGAAACTGAGTCTCTGAGAAGTCAAGTAATGAACCTGAGATGAACACTGGAATAGAAATACAACCGAGATAGGTCGGACTCCAAAACCAGCACTCCCTCTTTGTTTGAGCGCTCAGGCTTCTCCCCTCCACAAGCCTCCCTGAGCGCAGCGCTTAAGGCACTGACAAGGTGGGGCCAGTCAGCACCACCCGAGTGAGAGCAGGGACCCGGGATCCTTACAAGGTGAAAAGCAGCAGCACACACACTCAGTAGAGTTGTTTTCTGACACTGTAATTCTTTCAAAGTAAAGCAGAGAGCCAGTGACTCACAGAACCCCTGTGATTGCAGCCCTCTCCCCTCCCAAGGGAGTTCTGCTCAGAGAAGTGCCGTTGGAGGTTCTGCCTCACCTCAGTTCTGGAACCTACTCCCCGGTCAGATTTTTCTCAGACGCTCATCCGCAGTGGTGCAAAGTACACTGACATGCCCCCATTGTTTTGAGTGTTTTATTTTGGAGTGCTTTACCTTTTTTAACTTCAATTTAAAACCCTTTACATCGAGGGGCACCTGGTGGCTCAGTGGGTTAAAGCCTCTGCCTTTGGCTCAGGTCATGATCTCAGGGTCCTGGAATCGAGCCCCACATCGGGCTCTCTGCTCAGCAGGGAGCCTGCTTCCCCTGCCTGCCTCTCTGCCTACTTGTGATCTCTCTCTCTGTGTCAAATAAATAAATAAAATCTTAAAAAACTAAAACCAAAAAACAAAAAACCTTTACATCTAAACATCACTTCAGAACTCTTCAGAGGGAGGCTCCCCCACTTGCTGGATTGGGCTCCTCACCCCATCCCCTGACACACAAGTTCTCTGTGCCCCAGGCTTTTGTTTGCTGCCTGGAAATTTCTTTACACAGCTCTCCCTTTTGAATATTTTTAGCCCTTCCAGAACGCACTCTTCTTCAAGAACCTTGTCTTCCTTCTATGAAGACTTCTCTCCTCAACATCAGTCATTACCCGGGAGTTCCGGAAAGACCCTCTCTCTCTTCACTGCTTGGCCAATTGTCCCTCAAATGCCAACCCTGCCTCTGCAGACCAGTGTCTTCCGCCCCGCCATGATGGCCCCACCACTGTTCAGAGCAAATCCATTCTCCATCTTGTTGCTATGCCATCTTGGTTGGTCCCTTGGGTGCCCTGTGTAGTCTTGCCCCCCTCTTTCCATTTCAGTTCATCTTCTGAAATTTTGGCAAAAGAAAACCTATATAAAGTCTTCAAAGAGAGTCCATTGTTCCCATACAAATATTGCAGTCAAGATCTTTCTGGGTCTTTCCTTGTCCTTGACAGGTATTCTGCTTCAACCACACAAGCTCATCTATGGTTCCTTGAACAAAGCATGCCTTCTCCTGTCCTGACCCAAGACATTCCCTTTGCCTGAAATATTCTTCCCCTGCTACTCTGGCCAGGGACTCCCAATTTCCTCCAATTCTCCGCTAAAGTAGCCTCTCAGGGAAGCCCTTTCTCACTCCTTGTCAGAAGAGCTGCCCCTTCTCTCAACTCTCAATGAACTGACCCTGACCTTCACTGCAGTGTCCACCACCCTGCACTGAGATGACTGGTTTTATTTCTCTTTCCACCACTAAAACCTTACCTGCAGTCCCTCCTGACCATCGTTCCTGGCCCATAAAGGTATTCCAGAAAGTTCCGTGGAATAAACAAATAAATACATGGTTCAAATACATATTGCTTCACAGATAAACCTACCAGATTATATCCCATTTTCATTTAAGAAAGATGAGAGAATTGGGGAGGGTATGTGCTATGGTGAGAAAAAAAATTTTATTTTAAAAATTGAAACAAAAAAGAAAGATGAAGGAATAAACCGAGTTAAAAATGATAGCATTGGGGTGCCTGGGTAGCTCAGTGGGTTAAGGTTCTGCCTCCAGCTCAGGTCATGATCTCAGGGTCCTAGGATCAAGCCCCACATCGGGCTCTCTGCTAGGCAGGGAGCCTGCTTCCTCCTCTCTCTCTGGCTGCCTCTCCACCTACCTGTGATCTCTCTCTCTCTCTCTCTCTCTCTCTCTGTTAGAAAGAAAGAAGAGAAAGAAAGAAAGAAAGAAAGAAAGAAAGAAAGAAAGAAAGAAAGAAAGAAAGAAAGAAAGAAAAAATCTTTTAAAAAGTAATAGCATGGTGAAGAGCATAGTGTGGGAAAGCTAGGATAGCAAGAACGAGGAACCATATTGACAAAAAAAGGAAAAAGATTAGATTCATTAAGAAGAGATTCTTCAGAAGTGAAGTTAACTTTGTTCTAAAGGTAGTTCTTCTCTCTAGTCAATGACCAAAACAGCACCCTCAATTGCCTTGTGTTAAATTAAGTAGGCTAGTACTCTAAAATCGGCAGGCGGTCAGGGAAAGAAGCAATTAGGACTCCTAAACAGCAAAGATGACATATCCTTGGCTGCAGTACTGGCATATGAAAGTCTTTGTGCTTTTCCTCTAATTAAAAGGGACCCAATTTCCCTCTTTAGTATGCCAGATATACAACATCCTTGTAATTGAAAGGAATAAAAACGTACTTTTTCTTCACTACACTGCAGAACTGATGCAGAGGCGCGGTCGGCAGTCCCTAACAAGTGTGCCCAGAACACTCTAGAGAGAGGACAGTTGACAATGGTCAGGAAGCATGGGTCTGCATTCATACTTCTTTGTACCGCACTTGCGAGACTCCAAGCTGTCTCCATGTTTAATGAAGGAAGTTTCAAGGGGCAAAATGTTTGGTTTATGTGTTTCAACCTTGGCTCCCTTAATGAAGCTCTAGTTTTCAGGGTCTCAATCATGCCATCCAATGGGAGTTGAGACTTTTCCACACAATGCTTTCATTCCTTTCTAGGAATCAGCAGCCCATCCTCACAATATTTTAAAAAGTGAGACCCTAGGACAAGCACAGGATAGAGGTTCACACTCCCAAGTCTTGCCTGAACACATAGTCAGCTTCTTCTGCCCCCAGTGGTAGGTCCTGGGTGAATTTATGTCCCCTGCTGGGCAGGCAGCCAACATTCCCCTTCCTTCTCAGTCAGGATTAGAAGGAAGGAGGCCACTGGGCAGAAAGCCAGACCTGCCAACCTGTCGATGACCCCACTCCAGTGAACATCTTCACAGTATAAGATCAATAGTCTTTTCTCAATTTTTATTTCCAGTTGGCCCTTTTTGCCTGGGGGCGGAATGGTTGCCCTCATCATTCTGATATTGCTGCACAACCTCTAACTCAATTTTTGAAATGTCTCCTCCACTGAGGAGCAGAATCCTTTATTTAAAAGATTGATATTGGCAAGTTGATAAGCAGTAAACCCAATTTCTGAAATGGTCTGTAAGAAGAAAACGTTTGCATTTCTGTCTGGCAATTTTTTTTTCAGTAGAATGTGAATGATAATTAGAGCAACATGAGATCTCTCTTCTGCAGCAACTGACTCACAGAATATGTAAGTAATGACAGAAATCCACATACTGAAGGCTTTGCCTGCTTACTGGAAAGAAGAAAAATCAACCCAGTTAAGATGAAAACCCTATGTACATTCTTTGGTGCAATTTTGACCAATAGACTGCTAAGTTATTACAGCTTGTGCTTCTCGTTTTAAGTGGTGGTGGTTCTTTGGGGTTCTTTCAATGAGTTTTTCCACATAAAGCACTCATCACCACGCCTGGCACATGGTGCTTGTGAGGGCTGATGGATTTAGGAAGCATGTAGAGAGAATTGTTGGCCAATTGACATACCTCAAAACACAGGGGGCCAGTAAGACAAGGTAAAAATCAGATTCAAAGAGAGATTTTCCCTAATACTTTAGAAGCCCAAAAGGTATAATACAGGTCTTCTCCCAATTCCATGCCCTCTTGGAATGTAACAGTAAGTGCAGGGGCAAGAGTTCCCGACTTCACCCTTGCGTGAGGCTACTCCAGGTTCCTACCACCATCTGCAGGACCGAATAGATTAGTAGAGTTGGCTCCCATCTGGGCAGCTGTGGAAGGATTATTGACATTTTTAAAGTACTTAACTTTTGGAGCATATGGGTGGCTCAGTTGGTTAAGAATCCTACTCTTGATTTTAGCTCAGGTCATGACCTCAGGGTCATGACATCGGCCCCACAACAGGGTCCATGCTGGGTGTGGAACCTGCATAAGATTCTCTCTCTCCCTCTCCATTTGCTCCTCCAGCCTTTCTAAATAAACAAACAAATAAACAAATAAATAAAATGAAGTAATTAATCTTATAACAATAGAGAACAGAAAGAGCTACTAAGAAAGTCATTTTGTAAAAACCTTCCCAGTCAAAGCTGTTCTACCATGAGGAGCTTAGCAGGAGAGGAGACAGCTAGAAATTTGAAAGATATTCTAACTGAATTTTTGATCTTCTCACATTTTAATGTTAGTGTTTTTTCATGAAAGGAATGTTTTTCAATAATTACTTTGAATGTAAATGAACTAAGTGCTCCAATTGAAAGACGAAGGATGTCAGAATGGATTTAAAAAATCTATATGCTATTTACAAGAGACTCATTTCAGAGCCAAAGTCACCTGTGGATTGAAGGATTGAAAGTGAGGGGATGAAGAAACATTTATTATGCTAATGGCTTCCAAAAGAAAGCCAGAGTAGCTGTACTTATATTGAACAAACTAGACTTTAAAACAAAGATTGTAACAAGAGGCAAAGAAGGACACATATAATAATAAAAAGGACGACCCAACAGGAAGATCAAACAATTATAAATATTTATTCCCCCAACATGGGAGCACCCAATTGTATAAAACAATTAATAACAAACATAAAAGAACTAACTGATAATAATACAATAATAGTAGGGGACTTTAACACCCCCTAACATCAATAGACAGATCATCTAAACAGAGAATCAACAAAGAAACAATGGCTTTGGATGCCACACTGGACCATATGTGTGATCTTAACATTCCATCCTAAAACAGCAGAATAACATGCTCTTTAAGTGCATGTGGGACATTCTCCAGAGTAGATGGCATAATAAGGTACAAATCAGGCCTCAGCCAATACAAAAAGATTAAAGTCATTCTGTGCACCTTTTCTGACCATGAGAAACTTGACATCAACCAAAAGAAAAAATCTAGAAAGACCACAAATACACAGAGGCGAGTCAACAGGCTACTAGACAATGAATGGGTCAAGAAGGAAATCAGAGAAGATATTTTGAAAATACATGGAAACAAACGAAAATGAGGCTAGCCCTCAAGAATGCTCACCATCCAGCACACAGGCAGCCTCTGAGTTCATAGAAATGGCAAGCAGACATTTACTATAAATATAGACTCTCATGGTATTTCAAATTCCACCTTTGTAGTGAGTTGACTGGTGGCCCCCCAAAAGATGTTTCCATGTCCCAAACCCCAGAACCTGTGACCGTGCCCTCATTTGAGAAAAGAGTCAATGCAGATATAATTAAGTTCAAGAGCTTGAGCTGAGGTTATCTTGGATTATCTGGGTGGGCTCTAAATACAATGACAAGTGTCCTTATAGGAACACAGAAGGCCATGTGAAGACAGATGGATAGATTGGAATGATGCAGCCCAAGCCCAGGGGAGCCATCTGGAGCCACCATTACAAGGGGGAGGCAAGGAGCAATGCTTCCCTCCCTAGAACCATCAGAGGGGATCTGGACTTCTGACCTCCAAAAGTAGGAGAGAACACATTTCTGTTGTTTTAAGGCACCCAGTTTGTGGTTAGTTGTTTCTACAGCCCCAGGAAATGGACACAGTCACTATCTGAATCCTTCAACTACCTGGCCCAGTGTCTAAGCTGGAAGGCAACCAGGGTCTCACTGGGTGGGATTTCATAGCTGTCAGGTGACTGAATTGTTGCCAAAGAAAGGAGCATTCTCCGTTGGCGATGGGCCCCAACATGGAGACCCATGAGAAGTGAGGGGGTGCTGAAGCAGCCTAACATGGCGACAGTCACTGTTGCAGGAACACAGCCGGGAGAGGAGTGGAGAAACAGGAAGGTGGGACAGATGCCTCTAATCAACCAGAAAAGAGATAGAGCCCCTTAAGAGGCAGGTAAAAAATCATAAAATACTGTCGTAGCCCTAAAAAGAAATCCATGACCGCTTTGTAAAAGGAAACTCTGGGAAGGATGCTGTTTGTTGTGGACTTAGTCAAAGCGCTAGGATGTCCTGACTCTTGAGACACCGAGCTTCCAAATACGCCTTGGATTCGAGGTAAAATCAGACCCGACAACGGCCTTCCCTCCAAAATGGCCACCTAAGAGCATCCCAGTGCTTTGCATGGAAAGGTCACAAGTTACCCTGTTCACTTCTTCTACTCCATAATTTAAAAGCAGATTTTGTTAAATTGTTAGCAAATGTATTCTACTGTGTTGTATTATTTTTTAAGAGACGATATAAGAAGATTCAAACTGGGACATGGCTTTAGATGATAACGGTCTTATTTTTGAGAATCTTTAATAAAGAGGTTTGGGTGTTTTGAGTGTCCTTATTGGAGTGTAGGGACTATTTGTGGAAGACTTTGAGCAAATCAGTAAAACTCTCTAAAATCTCCCCCAAACCAGTGGTGTGTGTGGGTTTAAGCAGATTGAGCATATACTGGGTGTGCCTTCTTCTGTCACTAATCCCTCGGTCGGACCCTGGGGACTGGGATGCACGTCATCCTAAAGGATGGATGAACAGGGCTCACATGTACCTGTTGTTTTCGGAAACATCAGTTTTACCACATTTTCTCCACAGCGGCAGAACTTTTTGGAACCAAGGCCTTGCCCAAAAGGAGCAAGACTTGCCATTGTGAGACCCAAAAGGAACTCATCCCAAGAAACGGAATATTTCCATCTCCATCCTGCCTCTCCCAGGTCTCACTGATGCCAGCGGGGTGTTTATCCAAGCTGAGCAGCAGTGAACCGAAGCACTGACCAGGGGACGAAAGAGACTCTGGTGAAGTCTGCACTGGTCCTCTCTGGAAATGCTGACTTGCTGTCACCTGAAAAGGCAGACTCTTGATGCCGTTTGGGCTTCAAATTCTGTTGAAAGTAAACTAGGTGAGAGCTTAGGAAAAACTATGTATGATTATATCTGTCAAACTGTCTTCTCATAATCATGAGGACTTCCAAGTGTCATGAAAAGATACAGACCATTGAAATTGTCACATCGCTGAGGAATGTCCTTGCCTCATTCCGCTCTCCCAGGCACCAGTATCTCACGAGATGAGGAAGGAATAAAGCCTGTGAATCGAGGAGAAATAGGGCTGGGGCAGAAATAATCACACGGCACGTCAATCATTGCCCGGCACTCTCTACTACAGGAAAAGGAAGTGGGGGAAGGGTTCTTGGGTTTGTGATTTTGTACTTTAGTTGTGGAAGATAAATAGCGTCGACAGGCCAATAGATGGTGCAATCACAAATGTCCTCATGCAAACATCCTGAAAAACTGAAGATAACAAGAAAGTAAGTTGCTGTCAATAAATCACATTTTGGGGTATGTCCCAGCCTCCATAAAGGTTCAGCCAAATGTTCTAGCTTTACACATCGATACCCATGATTGATACTCAGAGTTGTCACCAAAGGCAAAAGACATAAATTTAGCAAACAGAATAATCAGTATAAGAACACAGAAAAATATTTAATATGGTTCCCAAATAGTCCCATGCAACGTTCAGAAAGAAGAGGGGATTGCACATGATAGGACTGTCAGCTGCGCAGAAAACCATATTATCAGCTATGCCTTTCTACCCAGTTTTGCCAGATAATAAAGGATCTTTAGTTTCATAGACAAGAAAACGTTATTCACAGACATTGGAAGAATAAGTAGGTGGTAGAGGAAACATAATTTGGTCCCCATTCAAAGGTTATTTTTAAGCGTCAGCTTGAAAATGCTTCCAGTTGCTTAGAGAACACTCGGCTCCTGGAATAAGTAGGTATGCTTTGTGGTTAGCAATAGAAGGAATCGGAAAAGACGATGTTTATAAAAGGTCAGTGAGGGTCCACTAGTATTTCCTCGTTGCGTCTTTGGCCCTGCTTCTACCCCCCAGAGAGACCGAGTAGCAGACAGAGAGAGTGGGAAGAATGTGCAGGGCAGCCATGCGAGTATTGGGATGATTAACATGTGAAGTTCCGGCCACTAAATGGAGAGAGATGTGCGCTATCGGAGGTTTACCTGGCAGCCCTGCTGATCGGATATTTCTAACCTCATCCGCACGTCTAAAAGATCTGGCATTTCAAAACTGGGGAGTTTTGTTCCGGTTGCGGAAGAAGCCAAACAGCATCGCCCCCTTTTGCTTGGGAGGTTTCTTTCGCTCCGTGGGTGTCTGACTGTGTTCAAATGAGTCCCGATCCGATTGATGATTCCAGAGCTTTTAATTAAGCCAAGATTCAGGTCCCTACCCCTGAATAATTTAATGAAACTGTACCCTTGAGGGCAATGCTTATTTAAATAAACAAGGCTGCGTGAACTCGGGCGCCCATTTCCCGGTATTATGCAACAGAGTCGTTCATAATTAAAAGAATCTCTGCTTCACATAACCTCAGTGATCATTTGGGTGTCTATCATGGGTGCTCGATACAAAACGAATGGACCCCAAATCTCCAAATGGGGTTAAGTCACGAAACAGAAAGTCGTGTTGTAGGTGGAAATAAGAGGTTGTCACAGCAAAGAGCTCATAGGGTTATATGGTGATTAATACCTAGAAGGGTCAGCAGGAAGTAGACCGTGACCTGTTCATTTAGCCCATGGAGTCTGTCTTTATTACTGGTCCTTTTGCCAGTCTTGAACCCTATAACTAACGCTCTCCCGTTAGTTAGAAGACTCAGTTAGATTCAAGATCTTGCACTTCTCTGCATGACCTTGTGCAAGTAACTTATTCCCCCGAATCCTGACTTTCTCAACTATCCAGTGGAATTACCTCCCTCCCTCACCGAGCGGGGCTGGGAATGCGATTAGAGTACTTGCCAGTGGTATATAGTATATAGTATGATTTTAAAAGTTCATTTAAAATTAAGTGCGTGTGCCAATAAAAATCCTCAGAAGACTTATTTTCGTGGCTACATAGCCATAATTTCCATTTGTATCAAGGGGACTTAGGGAAGTTGTAGTTTCATAGAGTAATTAGGCATAAATCAGATTAAAAGTTCCCTTGGAAAGAAAAGAAGTCACATGTGGAGAGTCTGATTTAAACCGGCACTTACTGCCACCCCTTATGAGGCTGTCGGCGCATTTGGATGCATGGTTAGCGACCTTGTCATGTTCCAGTTCAAGCCCATACAGCGATTTTCCACAGTGTGCCCACACCTGTGCACTGGATTTTATTTTCCTTAGTTTTTCACTCCTCACAAAGATTGTTAGAGTATTATGGGTTCAGTATTTTAAAATGAGAAAGCAGCCACTCAAACCATTTGAGGGACTCTCCCAGATTGCATCATCAGTGAGAAGAAAACCAGCATTCAGCCTTCGTATTCCAACCCGCGGGCAAGTTTACATAGTCCCCAGGCATAAGCCAGAGGCTGAGGGCTCCATAAACAACCCCAGACTGCATACCTGTGTGTCTCTGCTCCTTCCCGCTGCAGCCCCACACCTCGCCTACCCACCGCTGGTCTAGGGCTGACCCCTAAAACAGCAGCCAGCCCAGCGCAGCCCTTCCCCATGTCTGAGCCCACGCTCCAGCCTCACTTCTCACTCCCCCTGCTCCCCACCCTGTCCGCCTTCAACCCCAGCTCTTCCCTCTTCTGCCTGGGTCCTTACAGCCCACCCATTGCTGGATTCTTTCCTATTCAGATTTCAGATCAGAATTAAAGTTCATGTCCTCAGTCCAGCCTTCTTGACTCATTCTAATGACATTGGAGCCCACCATCTCTCATAACACCTCATACTTTCCTTCAGTTGAAGGAAATCTTTGCTTACATATGTATAAGTAGGTAGATTGGCAGATAGATACAGATGGTATAGAGACAGATGATGATAGATGGATAGATAGATAATGGATGGATAGATGAAGGATGGATAGATGGGTGGATGGATGGATGGAAGGATGGATGGATGGATGGATAGATAGATGGATGGCTGGATGGATGGAAGGATGGATGAATGGATAGATGGATGGACAGAAGGATGGATGGATGGATAGATGAAGGATGGATGGAAGGATGGATGTATGAATGGATAGATGGATGATGGATAGATGGAAGGATGGATGGATGGATAGATGGATGGATGGAAGGATGGATGGAAGGATGGATGGATGGATAGATAGATGGATGGCTGGATGGATGGAAGGATGGATGGATGGATAGATGGATGGACAGAAGGATGGATGGAAGGGTGGATGTATGAATGGATAGATGGATGATGGATAGATGGAAGGATGGATGGATGGATAGATGGATGGATGGAAGGATGGTGGATAGATGAAGGATGGATGGAAGGACGGATGGTTGGATGGATAGACGGATGATGGATAGATGGAAGGATGGATGAATGGATGGATGGATGGATGGAAGGATGAATGGATGGATGGAATGAAAGATAAGTAGACGGATAAATAGACCCTGTCGACTCTTTAACTCTGCAGAACCCTGATTATTGCAATCAGCAACATGTATTTATTGGCTTTTCTGTACGGTAGCCCAATAAATGAGTCCTCTTAGTTAGAAAAATTCCCCTAGTGGAGCCTGAGAGGCACAGTTGGTTAAACATCAGACTCTTGGTTTCCACTCAGGTCATTGTCTCAGGGTTGTGAGATCAAGTGGCTTCACGTTCAGGGGGGAGTCTGCTTGAGATTCCCTCTCCCTCTCCCTGTGCCTCCTATTTGTGCACTCTCTGTCTAAAATAAATAAATAAATCTTAAGGAAAAAAAAAACACAGAAAAATACCCCCATGCTCTGAATCTGACTTTCTGCCCCAGTTTTCCCAGGCCCTCTTGTCTTTGTTTGTACATCCCTGCATGGAATTCTGCTCCAAGACTTCTCTGGTCTCCCTGTGGACACAGACACAGGGGTTATTGTAAGAGTGAAAAACTGTGCATCTCGTCCACGAAAAACACTTTTGGAGCACTACCTCTGCTTACATAAGAGTTTAGATTTTTTCCTTTTCCTGGTAAGTTCCTTGAGACCTACATGTGTCCCCACTCTTGCTCACTCTCCCTTCATTCTTTGGAGATGTGAAGGGAACAAGTTCAAGTCGGAGCCAGATAAGGACACTGGAAGAGAAACATTCAGCGTCTCATCTAGATCCATGGGAGCGAGATACCGAAGGCACTAGACCCCTCATTTTCTGCTCCTGAACAGGTTTAAACTAAAACTGTCCCCTTATTACCTTTGGTTCATACAAAACACTAAGAGATATGTTTTAAGAAATGTATTTTTCTCTGTCATCCAAAATTTTGCATGAAGATCAGACGAATCCTGAATTATTTGACTTTTTATCATTTGAACGCCTCTCGGTAAAATAAGTAGGCATTTGGCATGCTCAGTGGGAAACTCACAAGGGGAAATTACCTAGAGATTAGTTTCAAAAACCAATTTAATTTAATAGTTTAAATAAAAGCCCATAAAACTTGAATTTATCCAAAGCACTAAAACTGAGAACTAATGAGAGTTAAAAAAACAAAATAAAATTAGGCTGGGGAACTGCCAGCTCAGTGAAGGGCTGTTAGGATCTAACAGGTTACATCATTATAATACTTTCATGATTACATCTGCGAGCTAGATAGCAGAGCACTTGGGCATATGCAGGGAATACATGATAGGACATCACTTTTCGGGGTGCCTGGGTGGCTCAGTGGGTTAAAGCCTCTGCCTTCAGCTCAGGTCATGATCTCAGGGTCCTGGAATCGAGCCCCGCATCGGGCTCTCTGCTCAGCAGGGAGCCTGCTCCCCGCCCCCTACCTCTCTGCCTACTTGTGATCTCTCTATATCAAATAAATAAAATCTTTTTTAAAAAAATCACCTTTCTTCTCCATGAAGCAGTTGCTCATGGGATGTCTAAATGCTCCTGTCTCTTTCACACCATTTATATTCTGGATGCTGTCACTCTCAGGACGTGTCCCCCTTTCCCTCCTTATTCTGCTTCTGACAAAAATGAGCCTTGGTCATTTGAAGTCAACCTTCCCACTAAAAAATGGTTAGATGGATCAATGTGGTTCTTCTTTTCACTTTTGATTTCTAAACATTCTACTCTAGAATGTTTAGAAATCAAAAGTGAAAAGAAGAACAGACTTGAAAAATGTGAATTCACCCAAAACGAACTCATCTGGATGCCTTCCCCCGTTCAGTGGATGGAGACTCTTTACTCTGTTTTCAAGCGTCCACGGTCTAGACTCCAAGGACCCACAGTCTAGCCACCTTCCTCGGGTCACACGAGGCTGCAGGGCCTTGCTAGCTCTAAGCTTCTGGTGGGGTCCCGGTTCAACTTCTCCCTCCCTGGTCCTCTTGCTGCCCTCAGTCTGGTGCATGTTCCTGCCCCTGTGGGAGCCTGAGTTCCAGCTTTCACCATCTCTCCTGAGGTTTAGCCTTGTTGCCCCATTTCTTTGCTCTTCACCCAGCCGTCCACATGGTCCTATGACGCCAAAGTCAGGCTATGTTTCTCATCTGTCAAGTTCCTGCTGTGCAGTCTCACTTTCCTGGGGAATAGTGAGAGCTCTACCCACTTTACACACTCGCTGAACATTCCCCATGCTGGGCCCCCTAGGTCCCCGGGCATGCCAGGAGTCTTTCTACCTGAGGACTCTTGCCTTTTGCTCTGCCTACAAGGTTCTTCCCCTTCTCACTTGCTCTCTCGCCTCCTTCCTTTAGGTGTTGGTTTGGATGCCACCTTCTCTGGCCCCTCTCCCTGACACTTTGAGCCTTGGTCTGCTGGCTTGCGCCCCTTGCCTCTTTGGTTTTTACCCTTGGTGCGTACCTACCCTCGGCACACTTTAGATCTGACTGGAGCTTCCTGTCTGGTGTCTGTCTCCCCTTCTGTGATGGTGGGGTCCTATGGGAAGGAAACTTGTTTTCATCCCATCTGCAGCCCCTGGACTTGGAGTGGAGTTCACACAGAACATGGAGCATATGTTTTTTTCAAACAGATGCACCAACAAAAGGAACTCAGGAATACAATCATCCAGGAGTAGACCCACACCCAGCCACTACCTCCCCTCCTTGGAGAACTTACTTAGAAGGCTTGTCTCAGCCAATGCCTCCCCTTCTTACCTGAGGTGCAAGTGAGAAACCACCCATTCCCCACCACTCTGTCTTAGCTTTGGTCTCCTAGAAGGGATAAATTTTAGGAATTAAGAGAATAATCCAGCTAATATCAAAGGCTTAGAATTTCTTCATTGATATTTTTAACAATGTATCTCTCCAAGAAAATTTTTTCCCTTAACTTAGTCTTTTTAGATATTTTCCCCTTAAATCAGTGTACATTTAAGTCTGTGTACATAAGTGTACACATAAGTCTGATGTTGACCCAGCTGCATCAGCATCATGTGGGGCAACATCTTCCTGGACCTCCTCCCCCAGCCCTTTGCTGTGTCATCCATGTGTCCTTTGTAAAAGTTGGATCTGATTTTTAATCTAACCAGGAAACCTTAAGTCAAGCAGAGAAAGACAATTATCACATGGTTTCATGCATATGTGGAACATAAGGAATAGCACGGAGGACCACAGGGGAAGGGAGGGAACACTGAATGGGAAGAAATCAGAGAGGGAGACAAACCATGAGAGACTCTGGACTCCAGGAAACAAACTGGGGGTTACAGAAGGGAGGGGCATTGGGGGATGGGGTGAGAAGGTGATGGCCATTAAGGAGGGCACGTGATACGATGAGCACTGGGTGTTATACACAAATGATGAATTGTCAAAGTCTCCATCTGAAACTAATGATGTACTCTGTGTCAGCTAACTGAATTAACTAACTAACTAACTAAATAAATAAATAAATAAAACCTTAGTCTTTTCAGTAGAGACTATGATTGTGTTTGTTTACTTTTCAAAAGTTTTTTGTTTGAGAAAGAGAGAGAGAGAGAGAGCATGCATGGGTAGGTGGGGGGGCAGACAGAGGCAGAGGGAGAAGCAGACTCTCTACTGAGCTCAGAGCCAGAGATGGGATTCAATCCCAGGACCCTGAGATCATGACCTGGACAGAAGGCAGCCACTTAACCGACTGAGCCACCCAGGTGCCCCTCTTTGTTTACTTTTCATGAGTGATATATTTGGATTTAGTTCTACCATCTCATTTTGTGCTTTCAATTTCCCCGATTTTCTGTTTCTTCCCTCCTCGTCTTCGCATTTTTGTTCTCATTTCATTTCTTTTCTATTTGTGTAGAATATGCTTTGTGTTTATCATTTTCATGGTAACATCAATATCTAAAATTAATCTATATCTTTACCATGTTAATGGATAATTGATCAACTTTAGAACCTCTAATGTAGGTCATATTCCCTACGACATATGCAATTGTGAACATATATTTCATAAAAATTGCATCTGGGATCATGTGTGAAGCAGCTTCTAATTTTCCTTCCGTGTAATAACTTTGTTGGATTTCATCGTCAAGGTTGTGCTGGCTTTACAAAATCAGTTTACAAGTGTTCTGTCTTTTTGTATTCCTTTTTTTCTGAATTATTTGTTATGATTCCCTGGTGAAGTCATGTGAGTCTTTAGTTTTATTGAAGAATAGATTTAGATACAGATTCAAGATAAGGACTGTTCATATACTCAACTTTTTCTTATATAGTTTTCTAAATTGCATTTTCCTGAAAAGTTATGTTTCATTTAAATTTTCACATGTCTTGGCATACTCTTTTTCTTAATACAATTTTTACAAGTTGTATTCTCCTGTTGTCATTCCTGATATTGAATATTTCATCATGCTGATAGGGTTTTCAATTTTATAAATGTCCAAAGAATCAACTTTTAGGTTTGCTTTAACTACTAAAAAAAAAAAATCTTAGTTTGCTTATTATGTTCTGCTTTATCTTTATAGTTCCTTTGAATATCTTTCTTTGGGCTTATATTGCTGTTCTTTTTCTAAACTTTCATTTTGTTCTTAGTTCATTAATTTCAGCCTTTTTCTCCTAGGAAAGGCATTTTTAACTTGATGAATTTCTGAGTCTCCTATGTTTTGAATATGGTATTATTTTCATTCAATTTAAAATATCTTTGAAACATGATGGTTTCTTCTTTATATTGAGGTTATTTAGAAGTGTTTCTTAACTCACAAATAAGACAATTTTCTAGTTATATATTTTTATTGATTTCTTGTTTATTTGAATTGAGGTAGAACTATTTGCTTTGTAATTTTAATCCTTTTGAGACTTGCTTTAGGAATCACATTTGGGTCAGTTTTTGTAAATGATCAATGTATTCTTGAAAAATGAAATGTGCCTCTATATTTGATGGGTGTGATGTTTAGTATTTGGCTATTGGCCACATCTGTTGATTGTTTATCAATGTTTTTACATCTTTGATGATTTCTTGGTCTACTTTTCTATCAGTTAGTGAAAAAGAGTGGGCTTGACATTTGGAACCACTTCTACCTGGAGCATTTGCCATTCTAGAACACAAAGGTAAGAGATGAAACTGCTCATTTGCCCAACTTGTTAGTCCAGGAGTACAAAAGCTGGAGGGTTGAGGGGTCTACATAAACCTCTTGTGCCTATGGTTGGAATTTGAAAGGTTACGTGCTAGGAAGCCAGTGTTTGCACAGCCTGCAGCCTAACATTGAGTGACCCAGGTGCTCAGAAAACAATCACTTTCTGAAATTGGATGAAGTTGATCCTAGATTGTTGTGCCCCAGGTGCTTGGGAAAAGTTAATAAAAATCCTCTCTGGAGGAGGATGACATTATCTTAGTCTTCCAACTAGTCCTGTGAAGAATGTTTATAAGTAAAATGCCTGGTACAAAATCAAAGATAACCTGGCACACAAGGAGAACCCACATGAATGAAAAGAAAAAGGGAACATGAGAAGCTATAGGGCAGAGTCTCCATTTGCTGAATTGAGGAAGGCAACCAGAAGAATTTAGTGTGAATTTTGTTTCTTCTACATGCATTTTTTGAAAGTATGTTTTCTTTATGTGGCCAACATAACTGGTCTTGGCCAAATAACCCAATACTTTGCTAACTCTCCTTTGCATTCAGGCACATTTTTATAACTTATAATTTATATTTTGTTCTATTAGTCCTCAGTGGGAGAGTTGGACTGAATGCCCAGTCCACCATATGCAAGTGGAAGTCCTTCTCTTTTGCTCTTAACACACAAATTTGAGCTTCTGCATGCACGATGCTATTGAAATTTGACACAGTTTTGTCAGATCTAGTCCTTCCCAATACACCAAGCTAATCCTAACCTTCAGAGTTATGTATTATTAAGTAGTACGGTAGTCCTCTCCCCTTGTATTTACACACACACACACACACACACAAACACACACTGAGAAGAATAAAAGTACACAGATTGGTAGGTAACTCGCTCTCTCACTTGACAGTCTAATTATTTCATTTTCTTTACATTGTAAATCTTTTGCATGTCAACCTCTATAATCATGCTTCATGTCTTCTGAAAGTTACATATTACTCCAGGTATGTATTACCAAAATGTATGATCTCATACAT
Source organism: Nasua narica (assembly GCA_028533885.1). Lineage (NCBI taxonomy): Eukaryota > Metazoa > Chordata > Mammalia > Carnivora > Procyonidae > Nasua > Nasua narica. The sequence continues at coordinate 133,626,599 of CM052809.1, forward strand.
TTTTGGGAATGGGAATACAAAAAGGGAATGATCTCATTCCCTTTTTGTTAGACATTTAATTGTCTTTCTGTCTTGCTTTTCTATTTTATTTTTTTCATTTGAAAGTTCTTTTTTTTTAAATTTATTTTATTTTTTCAGTGTTCCAAGATTCACTGTTCATGCACCACACCCAGTGCTCCATGCAATCCGTGCCCTCCTCAATACCCACCACCAGGCTCACCCAACCCCCCACCCCTTCCCCTCTAAAACCCTCAGTTTGTTTCTCAGAGTCCACAGTCTCTCATGGTTGCTTTTCTATTTTAAATAATGTTGCAATTAATTCTGTTGAACATAAATACAGAACTACTTGTGAAATTTTATTTTAGGATAGGTTTATTGATGCTGAATTAAAGTGTAAAGGGATTCAAATTTGTAATTTAAAAGTCTATGGGATACTGCCAAATATCATTATTGCATTTGGGAATCTTGGTTTCTCACTTTGTGTCAATGTGTTGTGAATTTCCAGTTCTAATTCCAGCTTAATGGCTGCTTAGTTGAAAAAAGAATTCTCATAAGACTATGTGAGGTCCAATAAAGTGATCCAGCATTTACTAAATTATAGTACTTATTTACCAATTCCATCAACCGACGATGCTGCATTTTGTTAAAGTTTGCCTGTGAAACCAAATTGTTCTGTATTCAAGCAAACTGTTCTTTGTGTTCCCCTAGCATGTGATCAGAATGTGCAGGCTTTTTGATGTTTCAAACAAATAGGTTGAAAGCTCGCTGAAAGTCATCATTTGAGAGATTATTAAATAGGGCAGAAAATTGTTTCCAATTTCCAAAGTGTGTGGACACAAAAGGTTTCAAAGGTGACATTATGTCAGCGACACACCTCAATGACTCTAATCCACTGATGAAAGAACACTGAAAAAATAAAATTAAGTTAAAAAAATATATAAAAGGGGAAAAAAAAAGAAAACATTGCCAAACACTCACTTCCAAAGCTCATGTTCCTTTCAAAATGCAATTGCTTTCTCATGCTCTGTTAAAGTGTCATCTTTACCTGCAAGGGATATATCCGCTAATTTTCCATTTAGAAACTACCTATTCCTGGCAGTCACTTTTCAGGCTGTAACTTTGTTGAAGGGGCTGGGACGGACTCCTCTCTCACTCTGCCTTGATCCCAGTCCCAGAGCTGAGAAGATCATCTGTTCTTCTGAAATATCCGGCTTTCCCCGAGTGTTGGGAAAACCTAGAGAGAAATCTCTAGCACACAGGTCTCCCTCGGGCCATTGGAAATCAGGGTGTGTATAGCAGTAAAATGTGGATGCAAATACACAGAGAAAGAGAGTTCTGGTTTTTCACACCCTGAGGAGGTTAATAAGCCAGGGGCAATATACAATGGAAACTTCTTAAAACGAGTTGTCAGAAACTGTTTTCTACCCCCAGGATAAATGATAACTCCAAAATGCCCTTCAACAGATGAATGGATAAGAAAGATGTGGCACATCTATACAATGGAATATTATGCCTCCATCAGAAAGGATGAATATCCAACTTTTGTATCAACATGGACAGGACTAGAAGAGATTATGCGGAGTGAAATAAGTCAAGCGGAGAGAGGCAATTATCTTATGGTCTCACTTACGTGTGGAGTATAAAGAAAATCATGGAGGGCATCGTGAGAAGGAAGGGAAGGGCGAAT
>CM052809.1:133628385-133686694 GCA_028533885.1 Nasua narica
CTGGACTCTGAGCAACAAACTGAGGGTTTTGGAGGGGAGGGGGTGGGGGGGGTGGGTGAGCCTGGTGGTGGGTATCGAGAGGGCACGTACTTCATGGAGCACTGGGTGTGGTGCATGAACAATCAATCTTGTAACACTGAAAAATTAAAATAAACAAATTTGGAAAAAAAAAAAGATAACTTCAATGTAGCAGGGTGTCAAGACCTAGCAATCCCTCTAACGATTACCTAAACCCCTTCCCTTTAGGCTGACCTGTGTGTGGAGCTCAGCTCGCAGACCCTTGGCAAGGACAGAATCCTATTAGGACAACCTTGCTGATCGCCATCAGACACGTGGCCTGAGGTCAGATCCAAACATCTTCTTCCAATGGTTAACTTCGCTGCAGAGAACTGAGAAATGTGACCAGTTTTTATTTAATCTTGATACTTAGATAACACACATCTGAAATGGAAATGCTATTGGTTGTACGCTTAATTGTGCTGGGACCTCATTAGTATGATTGGATATTTACAAAGAATATTATAAATTACAAGCTTACTCTCTGTTTTTGATTATTTCTACTATGAAAAAATGGATTTGAAAAGTTCTAATGTGGGGGAGATCAAAAAATTCGGTGATCTTATAACATTAAAAAATAATGTATATTTATTATGTGCATATGGTAAACTTTGCCCTGGAAATCATATTCTATTGTTGTATCATACAGGTAATTGAAGTCCTGTGAATATAGCTTATTCTTTTCAAAATAGTGCATGTGTGGCTTAAATATTCTCACATCCTGCATCGATACAGTAAAAACTCACCCTGTAGCAGATAGCATGGCAGGTGCTAAACAAAGATGAAAAACGAATAATGCCTGCCATTTTCTTTCAGTCATGTGTCTGTCCTTCTTTCCCCCTAAAGGTTGAGCATCTTGAAGATAGAGACCATGGCTCCACGTCTGCAGCTACAGCCCATGGGACCACGCCCGACAGAACTGAGTCTGTAATATGCCCGCTGAACTGGTTCAGTCCATTCGGTCACTCTTCTCCCCTAAATTCTAGGTCCTGGCTCTAAGAAACCACTGGGGTTTCATCTTGGTTAAGTCAGCGGGTGATTCTCAACAAACCCAACACTTTACTCCTTAACTGATTAGCCAATCAGCAGCAGCCCTTTTCCTGAAGTGTCTGCATTCCTGCCTCTGCTCTGCCTTCCTTGGTATTAAGATACTCAGGGATCTTTGCCATGAGCGTCCGTGTAGCCTAGCAAATCCAGTACTACAAAGATGCCTTTGCTGTAAAGGGGAAGACCCCAGTTCTAGATCACGCAACATGTATATTCTGAATATCCCACTCATTCCCACTCCCAAGGAGTTTACAGGGGAAGAAAGGGCACCAGGATAGATAAACAGGTTCTCCTGAATAGGGTTGATCGCCCGATTACGGTGAAGAACGTGTCCGGAAAGAAGCTGACTGCTCCAAGGACACGGAGGAAGGGCAATCCCCCCCAGCCATGGGTGTCCGCATCAGCTCCTCAGAGATACGATCCTGGTCTCTGTTCTGTGAGGTCAGACGGGTCTGGACTCGCGTCCCTGCTCGGTTGCCCCGAGCTTTGCGGGCTCTCTGTACTTCCGTCTTCTCACAAGCCAAATGAAAATACCCACCTTGCAGACTTTAATAAAAAGAGTAAGAATGTGATCTGCGCGAAGATGAATCCACGTTGCTCCTGACTTGGAGCTCACGCCTGGCTTACTCTCGGCGTCGACCAAGGCAGGCGAGGTCAGCTCCTCGCCAAGCTGGCTTTTCCCCCTGCGTTTGGATAACAAAGGAAGAAATGAATGAAGCCCGGTTCTGGACTTGGGGAGTGAGATAATCAAATAAGGCCAGTGATGAGCAGAGATTGGCTTCAAAGTAGGGGGTTCTAAATGGCCGAAGCATTTGAGTGAGAGAGAAATACAGTTATTATCTGTGTATCAAAGCCTTCCCTTCCTGTATCATAAATGTCACAGACTCTGTCCCGAGGAGTTGTTTTCCCAGCAGGGCTTTGTGTTCTGTATTGTTTCCTTCTTGTTCCTGGCGCTCATCTAATGAACCAGGGTGCGCCTCACACCTGTTGCTTTGGTGGCTGAGAATCCCGCTGTTGTCTTTGTGTGTTTGTAAGTCAGGATGCGAACCTATAAACGAAAACTAATCTTGACGTTTCTGACACAAAAGGACACTGAACACTGGCCTCGATTATCTAAAAATATGTAATGAGATTTAATTACATTTTAACAAAACTGAAGAAATAGACTTTAAGGATTTTTCAAATTTAAATTAGGAACTGTTCTTTATAATTTGTGGTTTTGCCTTTTAATTTTAACAGATAATTGGATATCTAGAAGAGAATAAAATTTTAAACTAAAATCTGGAACTAATTTTACTTTTTTAAATTTTTATATTTTCTTGAGGGCCTGGGTGGCTCAATGGGTTAAAGCCTCTGTTGTTGGCTCAGGTCATGATCTCAGAGTCCTGGGATGGAGCCCCGCATTGGGCTCTCTGCTCAGCAGGGAGCCTGCTTCCCCCCAACCCCCACCCCTCGCCTGCCTCTCTGCCTACTTGTGATTTCTCTCTCTCTCTGTCAAATAAATAAATAAAATATTTTAAAAAAATTATATTTTCTTTAGTGTACTTCTTAAAGTACTTTTTAAATATAATGATAGTTTACAATTTAGTCCTTTAAATCATTTCTTTCTACAGAATATCAGTTTTAAAACTGCGTTAAGAGAAAAATCACGTGGAATAAATGTAGAATAATTTACAAATTATATGTGTATGCTATCTTATTACTAATACAATCTGTATGGTCCATGAACAGAATCCTCAGATGTGAGAAACCATCATTAACTTTAGGTGCCTTTCATCCCGAATGCCTTTCGGTGATTAAAAACCATATTTTTAAGCGGTTCATTAAAATGGTACACTTGTCAGAAAGGATGGCAGAACATATTTCATTTAACTTTTGGTTAGCTTGACTTCTAACTTGAAGACATTTACACATATGGGGTGTGGGCTGCCATATGTAACTTGTCAGGAATGCTCCAAATGGGAGTGACCAAAGTGAATACCTAGTATATCAATTATAGCAAAGTCACTCAGTGGAAGAGAAGAGGAAGGTGGGGTCAAGGGGCATGTGAGCTGATCACCAATGGAGGAGAGGAAGCAGGTATTGTGGATCCTGGACAGAGGTGCCCCAAGAATGAGTAATAAAGTACCGTAAGGATGCCAGGCTGGAGTTACCAGGATGTGTTCCTAGAACAAGGTAGAAGAGATGGGGTTTCAGCAATACTTTGGCTTCAATCTGTTTTATGGGGTGGGGGTATTTGGAATAGGTCATTGAAAAGATAAAAATAGAAGTTGCTGGGCACCTGGGTGTCTCAGTTGGTTAAGGGACTGCCTTCGGATCAGGTCATGATCCTGGAGTCCTGGGATCGAGTCCCGCATCGGGCTCCTAGCTCCATGGGGAGTCTGCTTCTCCCTCTGATGTTCTCACCTCTCATGCTCTCTCTCACTCTCTCTCTCTCAGATAAATAAATTTTTTTTTAAAGATTTTATTTATTTATTTGACAGAGAGAGATCACAAGTAGGCAGAGAAGCAGGCAGAGAGAGAGGGGGAAGCAGGCTCTCTGCTGAGCAGGGAACCCGATGCGGGGCTCGATCCCAGGATCCCGAGATCATGACCTGAGCCAAAGGCAGAGGCTTTAACCCACTGAGCCACCCAGGCGCCCCTCAGATAAATAAAATATTTTTTAAAAAATTAAAAAAAATAAAAGTTGCTGCCAAAAATGCTTTAAAAAATTCTTGTAAGTGACCCTAATTTTCTCTTTGCTCTTATGTCGAGGAAACTCAGAGCCACACCTGTGAGTCTCTGTTGGCGATTAAATTCCATTTCAGAGAACGTGCTGTGCACTAGCCTTACCTCCTTCTTGCTTTACTTTTCTGTCCATATCTTGCAATCAATCCTTCCTGCTTATCTATTGATTTTTACTGTTTTATTGTGTATAACAATGCAAGCTGATCAGATGCATTTTTAGAAGGAGAAGGAGAAACACACAGATTTAGACAGAAGTCTAGCATCAGAAGGGGCAGTGAGCTGGGCAGGAAGATGCATTGCTTTACACATATGGAGTTTAGGGTGCTGGGAGAGTGGCAATAAAGAATGGAAATTTCTAGAGGAAGAGCAGGTCTGGAAGACATGGAGTGGGCCACGTTTGGATGGGCACCTCCACAAAGAAGTGTTTGATGGTGGCGTGATGGTGGATAAGCCAGCTGTGGTGGGCAGAATAATGGTCCCCATAGATGTCCCTATCCAAATCCCTGGAGCCCTGAATATGTCACATGACATGGCAAAGGGACTCGATAGATATGATTAAGGATGACTCTTGAAATGGGGAGATCATCCTGGATCATCTAGAGGGGCCCAATGTGAGCACAGAAAAGCAGAGAATCTTCCTCAGCCTTGATCAGAGAGAGATGTGGTGACATTGATGGCTTTTGAAGAAGGCAGCCACATGCCAAGGAACACAGGCGGCTTTAGAAGCTGTAAAAGGCAAGGAAGTGGATTTACCCCTAGAGCCTCCAGAAAAAAACACAGCCCTACTGACTCCTTGACTTTAGCTCAGTGAGATGTGGGTTAGAATTCTGACCTCTAAAACTGTAAAATAATAAGTTTATGTTGTTTTAAATCACTCAATTTTGGTAAATTGTTACAGCAGTGATAAGACACTAATGTATTAGTCAAGAAAGACCCAGATGAGCCCAGAAAGGATGAATCCAAAGAGAAGACACAGCCCTGGCTGCTTCTTCACATCAAGGAGCTGAACCAGGAGGTAAGTAGCCATGTGTGTGTGCATGTGCTTCAGAACTTGGGTGTACCACACAAGGACATGCCCTGAGCTTCCCAGCGTGAAAAGCAAAATGGCTGCCACTTCACTCCTACCCTCTAGATTATACACAAAAACGCCCCTCATGCCTCACTGCAGCTGCGAATGTACTGGAAGGGAATTCTGGGAAATGTTTTCCGGTCCAGACAAAAGGACACCTTCAAGTCAGCCGCAGTCCACCCCTTGCCGACATGGCAGTCATACACATCTCTCTAAGCCATAATTCATTTTCCAATAAAGATAATAATGAAGTCAGGCTTTAGGCTAATTTGATACGACTATCTCTGGAATAAATCAAACCTACTAGCATTTTCCTCAGAAGAGACTATACTCATGTCATCCCCATAAGTTTGTGGCGTGCCCTGTATAGCAGGAGAGTGCAAACCCAAGGGGGTATGATGGGTAGATTAACTCAGAATGTAGCTGCAAGTGAGACTCAAGGATTCTGAGGCACCTGCCTCAGATCAGAAAAGCAGATCTTGGCACAAAGTTGCCCTGCGCCCTGATCACCTTACAATTTCAGTCCATTTCAAAATGAAATCTCCTTAAAAATCTGCCTGCCTGTTTATAGTTTTCTTTTCTGAGGCACTTCTTTGACAGAAGAAGAACTTGCAGAACACCTCAGACCCCCTCAGGTAACCCTCCAGCCCGCCTTGCAGGTGCTGCATGCAATCAGAAAGCCCAAAGCCACGAGCTTGGAACGAGCTCCAGGGCATGACCTACGACTGGTTTGCTCCCACAAAAAGCAGACCAGACCAGTCAGAGCCACAGTGGGCCCCTTCCCCTCATTATCACACTAAAAATCACGCCCAGGGGTGGAGACATAAATACATACAATGTGTGGACTCCGTGCTTCTAGAGGGCAGGGACTCTTATAGTGAATGATCTTTGGACCCTAGAAACTAGGGTCTGCACTGTATTGTGCACTGTATCGAGCACACAGTAGGCACTTGTTGTATGTTCATGGAAAGAATGTATATCTTCATTCATTCAGCAACCTCTTGGGGGCTGCTGTTTTATTTTCTCATTCTTTTCTGCCCTTTCCTTGGAAATACGGTAGGGGGTGGGGGTGGGGAACAATTCACTTTCACATCCAAGATCAAAGATGTGATTTGTCTTCAAAAAAGTGTAAAAAGACCAACCTGGGTGGTAGATATATATTTTTAAGATTTCATTTCTTTATTTGACACAGAGAGAGAGCCCTTGCTGAGAAGGAAGCCTAATGCAGGGGTTGGTCCCAGGACCCTGAGATCGTGACCTGAGTTGAGAACAGACACTCAACCGATGGAGCCACCCAGGTGCTCCTGGGTGGTACTTTTTATGACCCCCAGGCCTAGGCCTAGAATCCAGAGAGATGACAAGCACTTGACATGCTTAGTGACAATAAGAGTTAAATGTCTATTTTCCACACTCCACAAAACAATGCTCAGGGACTCTGGAACGTGGAAAGTATGCAATAATAAATTCATGTTTATGTTTTAGCAGGAAGAAAACTTCAGTCTTTATTTAGCTAATAATTATTATCAACTAAGTTTGGCAGCCTGAGGATGTCTTACTTCTCCTCAGACAAGGTCTTTCTTACAGTAAGATATAAGTAATGACCCAACATTTTTAGACCCAATAAACTCACACATACTGTAAAATTATGGTTGCTTTCCATCTGTGAGGACAGTGAGTGCATCTTGATGAAGAAGAAAGAAAATATTAATTCCTTCAACTCTAAACCTAGTCTTTTATTAAGAATAAAAAGGTAAATTTGGTACCTGGCTGGCTCAGTCAGTAGAGTATGCAACTCTTGATCTCAGGGTTACGAGTTCAAAGCCCACATGGGGTGTGGAGATTACTTAAAAATAAAATATTTTCTTTTAAAAAAAATATTTTCTTTTAAAAAGAAAATAAAAAGGTAAACCTTTTCAGCCTAAATGTAGTTAGTTTTACCCTGAAAATCTGAATGAAAATACATTGAAACTAAGTTGGCATTTTAATTGAAAAGACAAAAATGATCACTTTAATATAAGGCAGAGATGTGAACAATAAAATTGGCTGTTCCTATGTGTTTCCATGGTTTGGAAAGCAGGAAACTTCAGGGATCAGGGGTTGGATAAAGTACAGGTCGTGAGGGTCTCTCAATCGGGACATATAGTGATGTACCTTGTGCTCTTCCCTTTGGGGCCCATATTGAATTCCTTCATGTAGCTCTAGTCAGATCCTAATCAGTTCTCCTCTGCCACCTAGCTCTGTGTCCTCAGCAGGCAAGAGTATTTGTTGCTTGAACCCTGAATGATAAATGCCATTTGCAAACATTTCCACTTTCATGTAAATCTGATGAACTGAATTCACACACTTAAATTCTTCAGAAACCAATTCTAATAATGCGACAAAGCCAGAGCTACTGAGAAGAGTGAGATGCTCATGGCCAGGGTTTCTTTTCTATTAAGTGCCACAGTGATGAGCCACATGGCAAGTATTGCCATCGGGGCCAGCGTGTCATCCTGCAAACCCTCTCAAGGTGAGAGACAGGGTCATAAGGCCATGGAGTCATAAGGCCATGAGTGCACAGGTGGGAGCAGAAGCCCTCCCCAATTAATTCCTGGGACTACACACTCAACTGCTCTGGGGACACTATTTCCAGGCTCAGCTGGCCAGCTTCTAAGACCTGGAAGAGAAGCTGGCTCCACCATCTGCTCTGGAGGTAGCCGACGGCCAACAGCCACAAGCCTCACCACTGTGCACTTCTCTTGGGGGCCAAACTCAGGCCTTCCTGCTGCCCTAAAGACTTCCATAGAAATGTTCATTTTCTTATTTCTAAAATTTCCAAAATTTTCATTTTCTTATAGTGAAGTTGGGGATCTCATAATATGTGGATTTATCTTTTGTCTGCCATCAGTTGTGCTGTTAGTCCATGGCCTTTCTCTATTTTTCTGTTTTTCTTTGGTCTCCACCTTGTTGGTTCTTCATGTCATACAGGTTAAGTCTTTGTAACTGGTCATGAAAGCATTCTCCCGCTTCTCTCTCTTTCATGCCTCCTGTTGCTTGCCTTTAACGCTGCCTATGCTATGTTTTACTCAAAAATCTCTTTCTTCAGGTAATGAGGCAATTAATTTGCATTAGATTATATGCTTTTGAATTTCATTTTTCAAAGCAAACATTAAGGCCTTAAATTATTTTATTAAACAAAGCTAGAGGGATGCCTGCATGGCTCAGTTGGTTAAGCATCCAACTGTTGGTTTTGGCTCAGGTCACGATCTCGGGGTCTTGGGATCAAGCCCCGCATGGGGCTCCCCTCTCCGCGTGGAGTCTGCTTGTCTCCCTCTCTCTCTGCTCCAACCCCCATGCACTCTCTTCCTCTAAAATAAATAAATAAATTTTTAAAAAACTTTAAAAGCTTGACTTCTAAAAATTTTTATTTTATTTAATTTTTTAAGATTTATTTATCTCCGAGAGAGAGATAGAGAGTGCATGGATGGGGGAGTGGCAGAGGGGAGAGAGAGAATCTCAAGCAGACTCCCTGTTGAGTACAGAACCTGACTCAGGGCTCTGTCTCATGACCTTGAGATCATGACCTGAGCTGAAATGATGAGTCAGATGCTTAATCAACTGAGCCACCCAGGTGCCCCTGCATTCGCTATGATTTTTAAGATTATTGAGTAAGACCAGCGTTCACATAACAGAGTACTTGGGTCATGGGGATGAGACTGGACTCACGACTGTGGTTCCACTGGGTCTCAAACAGTACACCTCACACATTAGTTCTGAACACATAATGGGGAAAGAGAGGGGACAAAAGAGAGAAATACAGAGAAAGATAAATAAGGAGAAAAGGGGGGAATGATAATCAGAGAACTTCCTGAAAACATCTGTTTGTGAGTTGCTTTTCTTAAAAATGAGCTAGATACAGTAAGAAATGCTGGCCTCTCTCCTGACACCACCCACAGGAGCTAACTAGCACAGGCAGCATTTCCATGTCATGGGTTTATAGAGATTTTCAAAGACATTAACCAACCAGCATATAATCATGGTGTTATTAAAATGTACGTCTTTGTTACCTCGGCATCAGTAGGAAACTTCTTCCAGCCAGAAAGGAGATATTTCCACATCCCGATGGTAGATTAACTGCCAGCTATTGATCAAGTTCACTGATTAAGTTGTATGCAATGCTCCCCTTGGTAACCAGGAAATATCCATCCATCTACTCAATGGCTATTTAATGAAACATGTTAAAGGCCAGGTGCTGGGCTTGACACAAGGGACGTGGAGGCAAATGAGGCAGACACAGACTCTGCCCTCATGAATCTTACCACAGGGCAGAAACAAGAGTCACAAACCAGGTAAGGGTTAGGGTGATGAATGTAGGTTTAATGATGCAACCAGCCCAATCTATGAAAGCAGGAAATGCTTTCTGAGGAAGCAATATTGGAACAACCATGAGAAGTAGGAACTGATTATGTCAATGTTGTAGAGAAGGAAGGATGGGAAGAGAAGATATATGGTGGACTCTAATGTGTGCTCACCTAATTTGGGGGGTGATTATACACCCCCGCCCCCATGGTGAGGTTAGGTGTGCTCATGATTCAATTCAGCCAATGGAATGTGAGTAGAAGTGACATGAGTCACTCTGGGGCGGACACTTCAGGAGCCAGTATGAGGTTTGGCATGTTCTCCTTTCCTTGCTCCTGTGACCATTCAAGTATATGCCAGGATGGGAAGGTCAGTCTGGGAACCTAAGCTGCTGTGATATGGAGCCCTCTTGTTGACAATTAAGGACAGAGACAAAGAATAAGTTGGAAGCAGTAAGAACAAATGTTGGGTTAGGGATGTTGGATAAGCTGTGGTTTGGTCCAAGGCAGAGGCAATGGGAATAGGATAAATGGGTCTATTTGAGAAATATTGAGAAGAAATAATCATCCAAGTTTGTAAACTGAGCAATAATGAAGAACTAAGGGATTAAGGATGCCTGTGAGTTTTAAGGAAAGATGATTCCATTTAGTCACATTCAGATTGAGATGCTAATGAGGTACCCTGGTCGAGTCATTTTCCTTATAGCTACGCAGCAGGCTAGAGCTCACAGAAAGGGCTTCTCTGGTGACATAACTTTGAGGGTCACCAATGTATAAATGGTAATTGAAGCCACTGCAGTGGATGAGCTCACTCAGAGAGAGGGTATAATCGTTGGGAAAGGAGGAGATACTGGCAAAGCAGAATGAGAAGAGATCAGATGGGAAAGAAGGACATCAACAGGGAATTTTTAAGAGGAAGGAGAGGACAAAAGAATCAAATGATTGGGAATATTCAAGAAAGCTAAGGGCTGAAACTGTCCATCAGAGCTTCTGACTAGGAGACTCTTGGTGACTTGATGGAGAGAAGTTTTGGTGGAGACATGGTGGGAAAATTCAGAATGTAGTGGATTTAAAAATGAATAGAAGCTGAACTACTAGGAAATTTGCAGGGATACTTCTAACAAGGACAACCAGTGAACTTGGACATAATCTATAAAGTCTGCTGGAAGATACATGACAGACCTAATAAGGTAATATACTACATGACAGACCTAATAAGGTAATATACTCAGAAGTTAGATCCACAAGAAGAAACTTTTGGGTTACAATTTCACTTAATGGCATATTCCAGATTCTGGAAAGTGTAGAGAAAAAAAACAAAACTAAGATTATGAGCAGACTTTATGACAGCCTCGTAGAATTATGGATAAAACGGACCCCAGGTCTCACAGATAACAGAGAGAGATTCTGCTAAGCTATTTAAGACATCAGTTATGATACTTAAAAAAGTGAGCTTTTAAAAAAGAAACGAGCTAGTAGCAGAGCTTCAAGTCATTTCAGACCCTGGGAGTAGATGACGGTGAGCCAGCATCTAGTGCTAAACCTGCCAAGAGGCCAAAACCATTATTCGAGGCCTCAAGGGTACTTGTAGAATTCTGTATACAATGTCTTACACTCAGTCTACAATGACCCACACACAATCAGACAGATAACATGAATTAAAAGGAAGAAAACATGCAAGCGACAATAGAAACAGATCTGTATTTGCAAGGATGTAAAACACAAGAATAAGACCTAAAGAAAAGAACTGGAAACTCTGAGAGGAAAAAATAAAAATCATAGACAAGGAAATCGAAACGACTGAGGTCGAGAATGTATTAGATCGATCTGCAGCAGATCAGATGCAGCTAATGAGACAATGAAGGAACTAAAAGATGGCACAGAAATAAAATTCAGAATGAAGCACAGAATGCAAAAAGAATTTTAAAAAAAGAGGAGAGGGTAAGTGAAAATATCTAACATACATATAATTGTTCCTGAGAGAGAGAAGATTTAACAGAAAGCAGAAAAAATACTTGAGGAGAGAATGGATGATAATTTTCAAAAGTTAATGGAAAACGTGGAGATATAAATTGAAGAGGACCCTGAACTCATAAGCTAGATGAATAAAAAGAAAGCCACAAACTTCAGAGTAAAGTAGAAGAAAATCAAACAAGAAGAAAATACTGAAATAGCCCAGAAAAAAGAGATCACCTTCAAAGAAACTGTAAGATTTGTAGCTCACTTCATACCAGGAACAAAGCAAAGAAGAAATTGAGAAGGGCACGTATTGCATGGAGCACTGGGTGTGGTGCATGAACTATCAATCTTGTAACACTGAAAAAATAAAATAAACATATTTGGGGGGGAAAAAAAAGAAAATGAGATGATACAATGTGAAAAGAAAACAAAGGACAAACTAGAAGACTGCATCCAAAAAATAAATCCCTTCCAGACTGAAGTATACAGTTCAGATACCAACAACAACAAATTAAAGAAATAAATAATAATTTTTATTTAAATTCAATTAGCTAACATATAGTACATCATTAGTTCCAGATGTAGAGTTCAATAATTCATCGTCGCATATACCACCCAGTGCTCATCACACCATGCGCCCTCCTTAATGCCCATCCCCCACTTACCCCATCTCCCCACCCCCACCTCCCTCCAAGGACCCTCAGTTTGTTTCCTAGAGTTCAGAGTCTCATGGTTTGTCTCTGTCTCTGATTTCTTCCCATCCAGTTCTCCCTCCCTTCCTTCGTGCTCCTCTGCACTACTCCTTATATTCCATATGCGAGTGAAACCATATGATAATTCTTTTTTTCTGATTGACTTAAGAAATAAATCATTAATAGCAGACCTGTAAGATGGGGCATGTTTTGAAACACCTTCAGGTGTAAAAAAAAAAAAAATGCTTTCAGTTGAAAGTTAAAGATGCAGGAAAGATTAGAAATAAAAAATAAGGATAAACACATGGGTGAAACTAAAGTATTGAATAATAAAAAATAATATTAACAACCTCTGGGAGTTTAAATATGACTGAAATTAAGATGCAGAAGGCAGGGGCGCCTGGGTGGCTCAGGAAGTTAAAGCCTCTGCCTTCAGCTCAGGTCATGATCTCAGGGTCCTGGAATCGAGCCCCACCTCAGGCTCTTTGCTCAGCAGGGAGCCTGCTTCCCCCTCTCTCTCTGCCTGCCTCTCTGCCCACTTGTGATCTCTTTCTCCTTGTCAAATAAATAAAATCTTGAAAAAAAAAAAAGGTTGCAGAAGGCAATGGAATTAAAGTTATGAGCGTGAAGGCAGACATCAATGAGTCAAGTTTGAAGCTTGCAATCTCTGAGGAAACAACTAAAAAAACCCACTAAAACAATATGTACTTTCTAAGCTTATTGATGGACAAATAAAATCCAAGTATCACATGCTTAGTGACAATAATACGTCCCTGATAATCAGAAGCTTTGTACAAAAATGCTAATGATGAGTCTAGTTCCAATTATTTTTAATGGGAAAATTATAATGTATTACATCTTATCCAAAACCCTTAATCAATGCCCTACAGTGTAGCTAAGAGACAGGAAAACAGACAGACATAAATTGCAGCTATCCTGATCACTGAATTGTTATCAATGATTGAATTTAGTGACTACCCTCTCTCCTGGCCACTACACAGCAGGTGCATGAGATCTTGACTGACTAAGGGTTTGCTCTTCAAAAAGGACACACACTATTTTTAGGTTCTACCTATTTCATATGACAACATCATTAAGATATAATGTATGTTTTCTTTTTCACTTTCTAGGTCTAGCTATTATATTTAGGTCTATGACTCATTTCAAGTTACTATTTACATACGGTATCAAGCAGCTGTCCAAATTCATTCGTTTGCATGCGGATATGCATTGCTCCAGCACATTTGCTGAAAAGACTCTTCTTTCTCTATTGAATAGTCTTGATACCTTTGTAAAAAGTCAATTGCTCATGAATGTGGAGGTTTGTTTATGGACTCCCTGTTCTATCCCATTGTTGTATATGCCAATATGTCAATCTTATGCCAGTACGCACTGGCTTGATTAAAGTAGCTTTGCAGTAAGTTCCAAAAAAAAAAGTCATTCCTCCAAATATATTCCTATTTTTCAAGATTGTCCAGGCTATTATGTTGAGGCTTGAATTTGCATATAATTTTAGGTCAGTCTCCCAACTTTTGCAAAGAAGCAAGCTGGAATTCTGATAGAGATTGGATTGAATCTTTCAATCAATTTGAGTACTATTATCTTGATAATATAAAGTTTTCCAAACCATAAATATGGATGTCTTTTATTTATGTAAGACTTCATGAATTTCTTTCAAGCAATATTTTGTAGTTGCAAGACTATAAGCTTTGTACTTCATTTGTTAAACTTAGTCTTAAATATTTACTATTTTTGATGCAGTTGTCAATGGGATTGTTTCCTCAACTTTATTTTAAAATATTTTTTACTAGTGAATAGGAATGCAATTGATTTTTGCATCTCGCTGTGCCCTACAATCTTGCAGGACTCATTCATTAATCATAATCTATGGATAAAAATAACGCACTTGAGAAAGTGAAGACAATCCACAGAGTGAGACAAGATATTTATGACATATATAATTGGAAAAGGCTTGTATTTAAAATAAGGGACAACCTTCAAATCAGTATGAGAAAAGACGGATATCTCAATGGAAAACGAGCAAATGATTTGACCAGATATTTTGTAAAAGAGGAAATCAAAATGGTCAATAAACACTTGAAAATGTGTTCAAGGTAAATTACAATCAGGAGGATACAAATTAAAGCCACAATGAGCTATCGCTCTACCTACCACGAGAGCTGAAATTCAAAATAATATGATGTCAAGTTTTAGTGAGGGTCTAGAGCAGCTGAAACTCTCATCAAGTGCTAGAAGTGTAAAATAATGCCAGCACTTGGATTCTCCATTGAAGTTGAAAACATAGGCATTCTAGAACACAGCAATTCTGTTCCCATGAAATGTATGCATTCAAACAAGAGACATGAACAAATTGGTCATAGCAAGAGCAGATGCTAGCTTCAAATGGAAAAAAAAAAACAAAAGACCTTCAGCAATGTATTGGATAAATTAAATTATGATATGTTCTTACCGTGTTTCTTTAAGAAACAAAACAAAAATCTACGACTATGTAGATGAAATTGACAGATACAAAGTTGAGCAAAGTGAATCAGACACAGAAAAACATATATATGTGATTCCATTTACATGAAAGCCCAAACCAGATAAAATGAGGCTGTGGTAATTTAGAAGTCAGGATAGTAATTAACTTTGCAGGGAAGCAATACTGGGAAATGGTCCAAGTGCTTGTCTGGGAGGCTGGCAAAATTCTGTGTCATAGCCTGAGTGGTAATTATATGGATATTTTCTTTGTGATGATCTAGTAAGCTGACCATAACTGTTTTTATGTAATTTCATTCACATATTTACAAAATGAAGTATGAGAGAGTAGACCCTTCATTTCTTTATTCCTTCATCCCATTCCTTTCTTCCTTCAGTAACGACTTACTGAGCACACATTTCATGACAGGTGCTGTGTGATACACTGAATACGAAATAGTAAACAAGACAGACTTTGCCTTGCTTTTTTGTAGACCCCAGAAATCTGTGAAGGATAGAGGAAGACCAGACACAGAGCGGGGATGTATTTATTTCAGGTGGAAACCTGGAAAACATTTATACACCTTTGGGGAAGAGCAAGTAGCCAGGGATATGTATGCAAGTCTCTCTCTGTACACCCAAAGTATTATTTTGAAATGGCCTAACTCTTCCCAGGACAGACTATTTTAATTTGTCATTTCGAAGAAGAAGTTGAAGAAGGAAGTGGAAGAGGAGGGGAGAGAGAAATCTCAGACTCATCACTCTGGAATTTGGCAGTTTGCTGCATAACATAACCCAGCGTGTAAGAGGCCAGGAGGCAAGGGGATTTTATTAGGATCAGGAGGGTCTTCCTTGCCTGTGGTCATCAGGCAGTGTTGGTTCAAACCAAGCACAATGTGAGCTTCAGAAGCTCCGTGTTCTTCTCCTTCTTGCATTTTGATTGCAATTAGGGAGGAAGTAGGTATATTTGAAAACCCCCCAGATCGCATCTTTAACTTCTCTCTCCTGAGACCCAACCCTTCTAGACACAGACGAAGGTCACCTTCAAAGTCATATTCTTTAAAGACAAATACAGATGCAAAAATATTGTAAATGCGGCTTTGGGGCTGGGCACTACGTGGAAAGAAAGAAAAAGATGGCACCAGGAGTGGGGCCCACTAAGACCCTCTGTCCCCCATGCCCTCTGAGTGCTGCCAGTGGCCATCTTGTAATGTCAGACCAGCAGTTTCCACCTCAAGCAGCTTATTAAAATATTCCTTTCTTCCACTTCTACTGCTCTCTGAGAAGTGTTTTGGTAAAGCAAGCCGTTAGTGTTGTTATGGGATCTTTCACCATGCTGGTGGAAGTTCAGCAGCCTTATATGGTCCCCACAGCCCTGTGCCTTACTAGGCTACCCCTCAACCAGTCTATGAGCCCGTGTCTATGTCATGATCTCGGGGTCACCGTAAGCCCTCTCAATAACTATGACCCACTCTGCTCCTGCCCATGGTGATGTTCCACATGTGCCTTTGTGATATTAACTCTTAAAGGCCCTTGTGAAAATGCATGCGTATTACTTGGTATGAATCATACACAGAAGCATGGTCAGTCGTAAAGAAAATATCCCAGTTAGTATTTTGATTATTCAGTCCATCAACAAATATTTGAACACCTACCACAAGCCCAACAAAACTGAGACTAAGATGATGAGTTTTGGAAGAAGCGAGGATGAGGAGTTTGGGGACATCCGGTCAGTGGAGCCAAGAGTCACCATGAAAAACTAGACACAGTGTGAAGACAGAAGGGGACAGCATGGGTGGGGGAGGGGCGAGTGATAGGAAAAATTAAAAATTGGACGATGACAATTCTGGAGGATGAAGTCATTTATTATGGACACTTCTGTAGATCCAAAATAGAGAACCAAGTTTGGCGCATTTGGTTTCTGAGAAAAACTAAGTATGGTTTAGTGCCCATTCTCTTTCCACGTGTTCTTCACTTGCTATAATAAAATTACAGGTTTTTATGTGAAAAGCAATTAGCTTGATCTTCGTGCCCGTGGATTCTTAGATAAGATTTATGAGGGCATGTTGTAATTTTTTTTAAACAAGACTTAAAGGGATATGAAGAAAGATTGCTAAGATGCAGCATTTCACAGTTAGGTCACGGCTTCTATTTTTTCAAGGAAAAATTTCAACCCTCTGCATTGGTTCTTTTCCTCTTAAACAAGGATACTTCGCAGACTTGCACTTGAAACAGAGCTGTCCAGATTGTTCCTGTCTCTCACAATATCGTACCCCAGGAAACTGAGACATAAACAGATTTCTTACATGCAACATTTTAAAACAAGTATACATGCACTTTCCTGCTTTTCATAAAGATGTTTCTGAAAAAGGCAGATCTAAGATGCCTTGTGGCAAATGAGGATTCAGTCAGCCATGAATGTTTAAGTCCCATTCAAGAAAACAATTCATGTTCCTCTACTTTTTTTCTGGGGAGAGGTATTTAATGTTTATCTTTTCAATCCCTATCCTTGAAGAGGTCGCTGGGCAGGGAGGTGATTTCTAGTGTCTTTCCCTGCCACCAGGGGAATTTTCTTTCGGCTTCTGAGCTATGTGAAGACCAGAGAACTAATCAGCCCCTCGTGACCTTGAGGAGGCACTGGCCATCTGGCCCGCTCACTTTGGAAAACTGCAAGCCAGATGGGACGGTGCAGCCAATGGCTAGCAGCTCCCAGCACAGAGACCTGCTTTCATCCTGACTGACAATGAGGTCAATTCTTCTGAATTTCAATTGCCTGTGGGTGCTGCCTTCTCCAGCCTCGGTGGGGAGATGCCCCTGTTTCTTGCAGTGAATGGCAAATAGATTGGCTCCTGTCTACTGCTACTTATAACTCTAAAATTCCTTGGGAAAAATAGTTTCTCTAGATTGTACCTGCTTGTTTGTTTGTTTATTTGTTTGTTTGTTACAGGCAGGCCTCTGAGCTATTCAGACCCAATAGGACATTTCTCTTTTGTACATAGGACTCCTCGCAGGTTGATTACAGTTTTATCCGGAGGATATCAGAGTGGACCTTTCCCTACTTCACTCCATTAACCACTGCAGACTCTCGCAGTTCCAAACAGATTCCCCAGCTTATATTTTCTCTTCTTTCAAAATAAGAAAAACTGTTGTTTAAAGTAAGATACAAGTGAAAAAATGTCAAAGGTATTTTGATAGGGATTGCATTGAGTACATGTAGGTTGCTCTGGGTAGCATAGACATTTTAACAATATTTGTTCCTCCAATCCAAGAGCATGGAACGTTTTTCCATTTATTTGTGTCTTCTTCAATTTCTTTCATAAGTCTTCTGTAGATTTCAGAGTACAGACCCTTTGCCTCTTTGGTTAGGTGATTCTTAGGTATCTTATGGTTTTAGGTGCAATTGTAAATGGGATTGATTCCTTAAATTCTCTTTCTTCTGTCTCATTGTGAGTGTATAGAAATGCAACTGATTTCTGTGCATTGATTTTGTATCCTGCCACATTGCTGAATTCCTGTGTGAGTTCTAGCAATTTTGGGGTGGAGTCTTTTGGGTTTTCCACATAAAGTATCACATCATCTGTGAAGAGTGAGAATTTGACTTCTTTGCCAATTTGAATGCCTTTGTGTCTTTTTCTTTCTTTCTTTCTTTCTTTCTTTCTTTCTTTCTTTCTTTCTTTCTTTCTTTCTTTCTTTCTTTTTCTTTCTTGTCTGATTGCTGAAGCTAGGACTTCTAGTACTATGTTGAACAGCAGTGGTGAGAGTGGGCATTCTTGTTGTGTTCCTGATCTTAAGGGAAAAGCTCTGTTTTTCCCCATTAAGAATGATATTCACTGTGGACTTTTCATATATGACCTTTATAGTATTGAGGTATGTTCTCTCTATCCCTACACTATGGAGAGCTTTAACCAAGAAATAACATTATTTTTTGTCTAAAGCTTTTTCTGTATCAATTGAGAGGATCATATGGTTCTTATATTTTCTTTCATTAATGTGATGTATCACTTTGATTGATTCGTGAATGCTGAACTGCTCTTGTAGCCCAGAGATGAATCCCACTTGGTCATGGTGAATAATCTTTTTAATGTACTGTTGGATCCAACTGGCTAATATCCTGGTGAGAATTTTGGCATTCACGTTCATCAGGGATATTGGCCTGTAATTATCTTTTTTTGTGGGGTCTTTGTCTGGTTTTGAGATCAAGATCATGCTGGCCTCATAGAATGAGTTTGGAAATTTTCCTTCCATTTCTATTTTTTCACAAAGCTGACACGAATAATCCTAAAATGTGTATAGAACCAGAAAAGACCCTGAATAACCAGAGGAATGTTGAAAAAGAAAACCAAAACTGGACTTCAAGCTCTATGACAAAGCTGTAATCATCAAGACAGTGTGGTACTGGCACAAAAACAGACACATAGATCAATGGAACAGAATAGAGAGCCCAGAAATGGACCCTCAACTCTATGGTCAACTAATCTTCGACAAAGCAAGAAAGAATATCCAGTGGAAAAAAGACAATTTAACGTATGATGTGGGGAAAATTGGACAGCCTCATGCAGAAGAATGAAACTGGGCCATTCCTTTACACCATATAAAGATAAACTCAAAATGGATGAAAGACCTACATGTGAGAGAGGAATCCATCAAAATCCTAGAGAAAAGCACAGGCAGCAACTTCTTGCTAGACACACCAAATGCAAGGGAAACAAAGCAAAAATGAACTGTTGGGATTTCATCAAGATAAAAAGCTTTTGCACAGCAAACAGTCAACAAAACTAAAAGGCAATGAATAGAATGGGAGTAGATATTTGCAAATGACATATCAGATAAAGGGATAGTATCCAAGATCTATAAAGAACTTATCAAACTTAACACTTTATTCTTTTATTTTTAACACTTTATTTTTTTTATTTTTTCCCCCAAATATGTTTATTTAACTTTTTTGGTGTTACAAGATTATTTGTTCATGAATAAACTTAACACTTTAAAAACAAAGAATCCAGTCAAGAAATGGCAGAAGGCATGAAAAAGACATCTCCAAAGAAGTCCTACAAATGGCCAACAGACATGAAAAAATGCTCTGCATCACTTGGCATCAGAGAAATATAAATTGAAACCACAATGAGATACCACCTCACACGATTCAGAATAGCTAAAATTAACAAACAGGAAACAACAAATGTTGGCAAGGATGTGGAAAAAGGGGAAATCTCTTACGCTATTGGTAGGAATGCAAACTGGTACAGCCACTCTGGAAAATAGTATAGAGGTTCCTCAAGAAGTTAAAAATAAAAAAAAATTTAAAAAGAAGTTAAAAATAGAGCTACCCTATGACCCACCAATTGCCTTGCTGGGTATTTATCCCAAAGATACAAATATAGTGATCCAAAGGAGCACCTGCACCCCAAAGTTCATAGTAACATGTCCACAATAGCCAAACTGTGGAAAGACCTGGGATGTCCATCAACAGATGAATGGATAAAGATGATGTGGTATGTATATACATAATGGAATATTACTTAGCCATCAAAAAGGATGAAATCTTACCGTTACCAAATCTTACCATTGATGTGAATGGAGCTGGGGTATTATACTGAGCAAAATAAGTCAATTATAGGAAGACAGTTATCATACGGTTTCACACATATGTGGAATATAAGGAATAGTGCAGAGGACCATAGGGGAAGGGAGGGAAAACTGTATGGGAAGAAATCAGAGAGAGAGACAACCTACAAGAGACGTTGAATTCTAGGAAACAAACTGAGGGTTGCTGGAGGGGAAGTGGGTGGGGGCATGGCATAACTGAGTGATGGGCATTAAGGAGGGCATGTGATGTAATGTGTACTGAGCATTATATGCGACTGATGAATTACTGAGCTCTACATCTTAAACTAAAAATGTGTTATATGTTGGCTGATTGAATTAAACATTTTTAAAAAGTAAGATACAAGAGCATAGAGCAGAGCACCTCCCATTCTCCTCCCACATCCTCTACCTAACCTGATGTGCGTGCACACACAGACCTGCCCTGACGTGCAGGTACATGCACACAATCCCACATGCACACACATGCACGCACGTACACACATGCAAACCCACATGTGCATGCACACATGCACACATACTCCCTGTTGAAGAAAAGAAGAAAAAAAAGGAACCAAAGGACAAACAGGGAGAGGTAGAGCCCATACTGGACTAGCGTTGGGTAAGAATGCTGTCAGAGGCAATAAATGGAACACTGGATAACAGTGACTTCAATCAATCAGAGTATATAGTTCTCCTCTAAAAAGAATCTGGATGTTAATGGCTGGTATTAGTGTAGGGGCTCACCAAAGTGAGGGGCGTCCCGCGCAACAGGACTATTCCACTCCCGGTTGCAGAGGAGCCATATTCAAGCACAGGAACACAGGTAGGGGACAGCGCCAGCTGTGGCTTCTCTTTTTCAGAAGCCTCCCTTCTACTTTCTGCTCATACCTCATCAGCAAGACCTGGGGTATCTGGGCCCCCTCGGTACCAAGGACAATGGAAAGGAGGCATCTCACCGGTGGTTGGCACACCACTGACTGGAGCCAACGGAAGTAGCGCCATCAAGGAGGAAGGACTAGAGGCCACTGGCGGGCAGCCCTGGTGACACTCCTGCTGTGCCCCGTTTGCCCGACCCACCTCTCTGGCGCCTCTTCAATTACCTCACCGTCTTACCCAGGGTGGATTTCCAAATTCCTGGCAAACTATACGGGCTCGTTCATGTTGACTTCACAACCAAATCATGATCACAAGAGAAACTCTCCTGTGAACCGCTGGAGTCCCATTGCTTACGCATTTTGGACTTCCTGTTTTTTAATTACAGGAAGAGTGTCCAGAGTCAATTTGCAAAGTAACAAATGAATTCCCCTGTTTAGACAGTTGTCCATAACTAAGGATCTATAGGTTTTGTGAATGCACTAGTATTTCTCATGATTATACAATTCCTTCCTTGGTACCAAGTGCCATTGTAACAACTAACTTAGCAATAAGAAAAAAATAAAGCTAAGCACATGAAAACTGAATCATTAGGGAAAGAGATAGTTATCAAATGAACCTACTTATTTGATAGAAATATTTTTAATCTTTTGACTCTCTTGAATTTTTATTGAATAGTATTTATGAATTCTCCTCCCAGGTTAAAAAAGTATCAATTACTAAAACTGACTTCTTAAAATGACAGAACTATACTTAATGTCTCTGAATTATAAACCTGTGGATACAATTGTCTTTATCAGGCAAGGAAAAAATCACTGAAACAGAAAAAGGAGTCTTGATCATTTTTAGTTCTACTCACTTCTTCATGAAATCAAAAAAGCTAAAAAATAAACAACATCTCTCTATACGGCTCTTTCCTCCAAAGATATGTTTCCCCAAAAAAGGACAACTCAAAGCTACAAATAGTCAAGTACAGTATGTCAAGTGCACCTGTACCAACTGATGTTTTCTGAGACAGCAAATGGATTTTTTCTTCATCTTTTATGTTTTGCAAGCTTTCATTTTATGCGACAGTTGGGTTGGTGGTTCTCATATTACTGCATAGTTCGTCAGGAGTTAAATTAGAGTCAGGCGATCATTATATTTGGCAACTAACCCACTCACGAAGCTATATTTATAAGGTGGAAAATGTTCATTTCCTATAAATCGATGTGTCTGCTTCGCAACCTCGTTTACCATGTAGCACCTGGTATTTGCAGTAAATGTGTTCACAGAAGTGTTCTCCAAACTGAAATCACCCTATTCGGATAGGCTACATCTATAATGGCACGCATTCATCAGTTCCACTCCCCGCTGAAAACGTGGTTCATCCAAGCCAGGAGAACATGAAAGGTCACTGAAGGAAAGGCCTCTGCGGAGACATCAGGTGGATATGCAAATTCATTTGCTTCTGGCAACCCAATCCTTCTTACTGGTAAGCCATTACATTTAAACCTAGAATTATTTTAACATAAGCTATGTTGAGAAATAACCTGACCGTGATTACTTCTCTAGCCATGCTGTCCTGATGAGCACTCGATAGGATAACTTTGTAAGCTAGAAGCCGTCAAGTCCTTTAACCTACAGACATGGAGCTATGTCATTATTCTCATCGTGATTACATCCTCCCAAGTTTTCCCCAGCAATGGGAGAAATCATTTTTTGTGGAAATTGCCATTTTTATATGAATAAACTGTGTAACTATGAGGATGGAAAGTGAAAAAAAAAAAAGGCCAATCAAAGCAACTTTTATTGTAACACTACAATTAAAATAGGGCAATTGAGGGGCACCTGGGTGGCTCAATCATTAAGCGTCTGCCTTCGGCTCAAGTCATGATCCCAGGGTCCTGGGATGGAGCCCCGCATCAGGGTCCCTGCTCAGCGGGAAGCCTGCTTCTCCCTCTCCACCTGCCTGTGTTCCCTCTCTGGCTTCTCTCCCCTCTGATAATAAATAAAATCTTAAAAAAAAAAAAAGAATGCGATAGTACAGAAAAAGTATTATGTGAATTTCTTCACAACTCATGGCAGGCACTTCTAAGCAGAAGCAGATGCTGTTGGCTAAATCCAACAGGAGTTTCTGGGAATTTTAATTTTTTCCTTTATGAATTTCTTGCAATTCATGTGTATTACTTTTACAATCATCAAAACTTGACAAAGATCCATTTGGAAATACACATTCATACACAACTACACAAAAAGAATTTTGATTTTTGTTGTTAATATTAAAACTTTCAACTTAAAAACAGACATACTGATAATGGAATAGAGTAGTGAGGCAGGAAATAAACCCATGAATTTGTAAGTCCACTGATCTTTGGCAAGTGTGTCAAGAGTACACAACAGGGAAAGGATAATCTCTTCAAAAAATGGCATTAGGAAAACTGGATCTAACATGCAAAGAATGGAAGTGAACGCTTATCTTACACCATGCACAGATGTCAACTCAAAATGGATTAAAGATTTAAACATAAGACCTGAAACTGTAAAATCCCTAGAAGAAAATATAAAGTAAAAGCTTCATGACAATAGTCTCATCGGTGATTTTTTGGATATAATGTAAAAAAGCATAAGCAACCAGGGGCGCCTGGGTGGCTCAGTGGGTTAAAGCCTCTGCCTTCAGTCTCAGGGTCCTGGGATCGAGTCCCACATATGGCTCCCTATTTGGTGGAGAGCCTGCTTCTCCCTCTCCCTCTGCTGCTTCCCCTGCTTGTTCTGGCTCTCTCTCTCTGTTAAATAAATAAATAAAATTACATTAAATAAAAAGAAAATATTTGCAAACTATATATGTGACAAAAGATTAATCTCCAGATTATATATATTACAAATCTATACAAATGTAAATATATTATAAATATATATGTATATATATATAAAATCTCCAAATTATATATATAAGGAACTTTTACAACTCAATAGGAAAAAAAACCCAAATAACCTAATTTTAAAAAATAGGCAAAGGACTTGAATAGATATTTCCCCAAAGAAGAAATGCAAATAGTTAACAGGCATATGAAAAGATGCTCATTATTACTAATTATTGGGAAATTGCGAGTCAAAGCCTCGATAAGATATCACCTCATACCTGTTAGGATGACTATTATCCAAAAAATGATAACAGGTGTTATCATTTTGCCAAGGACTTGGAGAAATCAGGACCTTGTCTACCGTTGGTGGGTGGGCAAAATGCTGCAGGGATTGCAGAAAATGGTATGAAAGTCCCTCGAAAAGTTAAAAATTAGAATTACCGTATGATCCAGCAATCTCTTTTCTGAGTGTATATCCAAAAGAATTGAAATCTGGATAGTGAAGAAACGTAGGCACCCCTGTGTTCACTGCAGCATTATTCACAATAGCACCAGATGAATGGACGAAGAGAGTGTGGTACGTGCGTAAACATCTACAGAGAGAGATACAATGAAATATGATTTAACTTTAGAAAAGAAGTAAAATTGTGCGCACATGTCACAGCACTGACGAACCTTGATGACATTATACTGCGTGGTTCCACTTACACGAGGTATTTAAAAGATTCAAATTAAAAACTAATAAATAAAAAGAAAAGATTCAAATTCATAGAAACAGAGAGTACGATGGTGGCCGCCAGGAGCTGGGAGAAGGGGGGAAATGCAGAGTCGTCATTCACTGGTTATGAACTTTCAGTTATGCAAGACGAAGAAGTTCTGAAGCCCTTCTGTGCAACACTGTGCCCCCGTCTGTATGACACACGTAACCGTCTGTGGAGAGGGTCGATCTCCTGGGAAGTGGGATTCGTTAGCTGAAAGTACTGTTCTCCAATTCCTCCCACCATGGCTCTGAGCCAAAAAACCTTCGTTGATAAGAACTATGACTTACTCTGAAATGCATAGCTCTCGATCCAAATCCAAAATTTTATTATAAGATACCTAATTTCTATGTTATGTCCTTAGGTTTATGAATTCCATATTAAGAGGGCTTTCTTGGTCCTCCCTGTATTTCAAAATTACCTTATCTTTTGCAATTTTACTGCTGAGGATTTACACCTCCTGGAGCCTAAGAATGGGAGAGCGCAGTGGTTAGCAATGTAAGTTCAGAAGTCAAAAGTCCAAGGAAAGATCTTGAGTAAATTGTTTAACATCCTCATATGTCAAATTTATATAGAAATGGTTTATATCAGAGATAGTTATGATCATTAAACAGGCTCATCCATGTAATGTGTTCTATGCTTTTCTTTTTTTTTTTTTAAGATTTATTTTTTTTTTCCCAGACAGAGAGAGAGCATGAGTGGGAGGAAAGACAGAGGGAAGGGAGAGAAGCAGACTCCCCACTGAGTGCAGAGCCTGACGTGGGGCTCAGTCCCACGATTCTGAGATCACTACCTGAGCCAAAACCAAGAGTTGGTTGCTTAACCCTCTGAGCCACCCAGGGGCCCCTGTTCTATACTTTTCCGACACATTGTAAGTTCTCAATAAAAATTGAGTTCCCAGCTGCCTCCTATGAAATTGATTTTGTTAGCCACACTTCTGCCCTTCCCTGCACCCCTGAACTGTATGCACAAAGCTGAAATAGAATAACAACTCATATGAAAACCACACAGGGAGCAGCACCATCAGAGGATGCAGTGTGAACAAGTTTCCTTCTTGTAAAACTCAGTCTTCCAGATTCCAGAGTAGTGAGAGGCCAGTGACGCCTTTTCTGCTTCAAACAGCCAGGTGCCTCCCCACGGAAGACTGAGTGCATCTTAGATGAAAGAGCCCAAGGAAATGTGATCTCTTGAACATACTTTTAATCCTGAATTTGGAAGGATAAACCGGAAATCTTTGGAAATCACATGCAATCCCTACTAGCTCTCCAGGTGAGAGCAGACCCAAACCAGTGATGGAGAATGAATTTCATTTGATGGCCCTCTGTGTCCTACATCTTGGAAATTCTAAATGATGAGGCAATGGGAGCCAACAACTGGTGAAGCTCAGAGTCTCTTACACTCAATGATCCAAACCTATTATTGCATTTTTTCCTCCAGATTTGTCTCCCAAGTGCAGCCTCTCCTAGGTCCTAGGAGCTCCAGTCTGGTCATGTGTGGAGTCCACGGGCACATCCTCTCCTTCATCCGTGCGACCTGACCTTCAGACCAACGTTTTCCTCTTGAGCCCGCTGTCTTCTCATGGTGATAATTAATATTGAACTGTGCTTTAGTTTCTCTTCATCTCATTTAAGGAGAATTGGATTGTTCTTGTCACACTTCCCAAATCTGAAACACTTTCTATGGTGATTTTAATAAGCTTTTGCCACTTATGTGAAAGCAATAATTTTTAATTTTCGAAGGAGAGAGAAAATGGATATCACAGTTCTGCAAAATAGGTAAAAATGAAGTGCTGCGGGAGCCTAACCGACACAAACTAATTAGGAAAACGACCAAGGAGTTTTTCTCATAGCTTTTTAAGTGTTTCAGCAAAATTGATTTAGGAAGTACTACTCAAGAGTATAAAGATGATGACAAAAATCCATGGGGACTGATGACATTTTCAAAGTCATCACAGAGGTCTGGGGAAAAGATCTGGGAGCCAATTCTTTGGCGCCCTGTGGAATGTCGATCTCTGCCAGCTCCTCCGGGCTCTTCTTCCCTTCTGCCCTATGCCCATCCCCCTGCCTCCTCCCTATTATTCAAAGAAGCCAGTGCATTCCCATCTCAGAACGTTTGTATATGTTGTACCTCTTCTTGGGATCCTTCTATCCATGCTCTTCTAATCCTGTGGGTCTCACTTTTAATCTCACTTTTGCAGAGACCTTACATTGTCTCTATAATTAAGGAGCCCTCAGGCAAGACCAGTCCTTCTCAATCAGCTCTTCTCGGGTCTTGCCTTCACATCTTTGGCCAACAAATGACAATACATTATACGTTTAATTTCAATTCTGTAACTATGATTGTGGGATGCTTCTCTTCTTGTCCTAGAGTCAAAGTTCCATTAAGTGTCCTTATTCCCTTTCCCTGGTTCAGCACCAAGACAGTACCCAAACCACAGAGAGCACCAATAAGTATTTGTGGAATGAAGAAATAAATGAATAACCAAGCGAACTCATGTTGGCTGACGGCAGATGATTCAGAGCCAGTGATTCAAGCATACTTGTAGGCAAGCAGGATGACAGGTCTGGTAACATTCACATGATATAATATCTGAAGCAAAATAATTTGAAGGTGGATCCCATCATTGGATGATTTATTTCTTCACGTATACACTTCCTATAGCTTCAGAGTTATTCATCGTCCAAGCTCCCTTCCAGAAGAGTGGCCTGGGTGGTGTCTTGGAAGAAGATTTATAACCTGGAATCTGAATCCCACCTTCCTGGTTAGATACCATGTTGGACTGTCATGAACTCAGTCACATTTTGTTCTGGCTTTGTGTCTATAGAAATTTGTGGGTTGGAATATCTGAGTTTCTCAAGATCCTCACCCAACAAAAAACAGGACCAGGAAGACACATTCCATGTGCTGACATGTCCCCCGGGC
Source organism: Nasua narica (assembly GCA_028533885.1). Taxonomy (NCBI): domain Eukaryota; kingdom Metazoa; phylum Chordata; class Mammalia; order Carnivora; family Procyonidae; genus Nasua; species Nasua narica. Next base: position 133,655,734 of record CM052809.1, read on the forward strand.
AAATCGGAGTTGGAGCGTGCTTGTGTCCCATCAGGGCCTTGACCTATGGGTCATCTCCAGCAAGAATCTAACCAAGGGTCTTATCACCAATGCTGAGAAGCCCCAGGAGATAACATTCCAGGTCATAACTCTGTGCATGGTAAGCATCTCTTCTGCACTTTTAGAGCTAGATTACCTTGTGCATTTTCTGTGTTTGTAGCAACTGCTTGTCCTAAACATTCTGGTCATGCGGTATTTACATTCAGACCTAATATTACATATTTAGCATGAAAGTCATAATTACCAAGAAACTCAAAGCATTTAAAACTGCAGTTTATGTGTATATATACACATACTACATATGTACCTGTACATGTAAATATGTAAAAGTAATATTAGGAAAAATATTTTTTGCATACCAGTGAAAAATTTAGACTCACTTTATATTCAGTAATCCAGCTATTTGGCTCATTTTAGTTTCTAAAACAAAGTTCACAGTTCTCTAGAATTTCAGTGACTAATGGTCAGAGCATAGTCCCTGGGGCTCCTTTTCCCTAGGTTTGGATCCCAGACCTCTCTCTTCTAGACTATGATATTGGGAAGGCTCTTGATCATCCCAAGCCTTAGTTTCTTTTTCTTTAAAATGGGGATAATGAGGGGCACCTTGGTGGCTCAGTGGGTTAAAGCCTCTGCCTTTGGCTCAGGTCATGATCTCAGGGTCCTGGGATCGAGCCCCGCATCAGGCTCTTTGCTCAGCGGGGAGCCTGCTTCCCCCTCTCTCTCTGCCGGCCTCTCTGCCTACTTGTGATCTCTCTCTCTCTGTCAAATAAATAAATAAAATCTTTAAAAAATAAAATAAAAAAGATGGAGATAATGATAGCACCTGCTTCAAAGGCTTGCTTTAAGATTTAAATTAGTTAATATTTGTAAATTCAGTAGTTTGTAGCACATAATAAACTTTACAGGTGAACTTGATAAGTGAATAAAATATCATGTTTCTCAAACCAGGGACTATTGCCCATATGAACACAGTAATGTGCCATGGGGTTCTCAACACCACAAGATGTGTTCCAGAACCTACCTGTGGTAACTACCGAAGTCAATGATGAGGAATAGAATATTTTTTTTATTTTAAGTAAAGACAGAAGCATTATGGAGTACACAGTTTAAGGTAAAATATGAGCTTTCAAGACATGTATTTTTTGCAGGGGCTCCTCAGGCTCTGTAGCAAGACATTCGATTCCTGTCCACTGTATCTTTTATCCCTTCCCTACCATAATCCAAATTCTAATCAGACTCTTAGTTTTCTGGGACCATTCCATACTTTCCTACATCACCTCTGCCAGTGACGACCGCTCCTCCCATCATGACCGCCCACGGAAATCCAGTCCTGCTGCCAGAACCACAGAACAGTTTCTTTTCTGTGAGAACTCTCTCGAATCTGCTACTAAATGTAATTTCCCTGCCATGAATGGCCAGAACATTCATGTCTGTGGCTATTTCATGACAGCTGTCATATACTGAATAATCATGTCTTCTGTGCACGAAAACTCCCACTCCCCTTGTTAGGCTGGAAGCAACTTGGGTTAGGATATGATTCCCTCTATTCTGCTCCTTCCCTTTCCCCACAGGGCACCCAGCACAATGCCTCTCACTTTACTAGGTGTTTGCTGAGGTGACTGGACCCCATGCCTCCATCAGGAAAAGCCAGCCACAGGGCAGTTGGAAATCATTCATCTCTTGTCACAATGGCATCAATGAAAAGATAACTACTTCAAATGGCTTATTGACTACAATTCCAGGAAAGTATCAAGAACAAGTGTTTTAATTAATCATCCAGCCACCAACTCCTAACTTTCTGGTGAGTCTAATTTACTTTTCCCCAGGGAGCCTGGTAGCTTGGTTCAGCATTTGCAAAGAGGAGTAGTTCAATAAGGTAAGCAACACCTTTAATGAGCAACCTATTTGCAACAAGGTCTAATTCATACCTCAGCGTGAAAAGGAGACCTAAACAGTCTTCCTGGGGTATGAAATGACAAGCAATTTCTTATCTAGTCATGCCCTTGAAGATTCTACTAGCCTTATTTTTGTTTTGCAGACTTTCTTTGGAGATAGTTGACATCAAGGTTTATAGGAAACAACATAAGAGCATTAACTAAATTTTTTTCCAAAATATTTCCCGCGTGCCCACCATATACCAAAATGGTCAAGATGGAGCTTACTCACAGTCAAATTCTGGTGAAATTCAGACAACTAAATGGGAAATTAAGTGCATCTCCTATCAATGTTATGAGAGTGGAGTGCATTTTGCCAGACAAATATAGAGGAACTAGATTCAATAGGATTTGCTTGTAGGGTGTGAGAGAAATCAAGGAAAAATCCCAGGCTTCTGTCCTGATTACTCAAGGGAGACTAGAAAAAAAAGCAGGTTCATCCAGGGTAAGGGTGAGGACAATGATCGTAACTTTGATGTTGACCACTTGAGGATGAAAGGTCATCAGGACATCCGAGCAGAAATATACAATAAAGGGCTGAGTAGCAACTCAGGAATTTGGGAGAGAGATCCTGATAAAGGCACACATTTCTTAGATACAAAAAAAGTAATGGTGATTGAAACACCGGGAATGATTGAGACTGACAAGAGAACATGCCTCTAGAGCAGAGTAAAGGGCAAGTCCAGGAGGTAGGAGGAAAGCCAATAGTGATGTCATGGAGGTCAAAGGAGATTCAAAGAGAAGGGATTGGTTATAAATATCCAATATCACTGAGCAACCAAGAAAGATGAGTGCTGTAAGGAGGCATTGGATTTAGTCAAAAGAATTATCTGGTGACCTAAAAGTGTGATATAGTGAAGAGATAGGGACAAAAGCCGGTAAGGAGTAGGTGGAGAGTGATGGGAACACATGCCAAATGGTTGTGGTAAGTGTTCGCTGCTCTTCTCAGAAGCTTGATGGTGGAGAGAGCATGTGTCATCCCAGAAGGAGACTTTAGCACAAGGAAGGGTTTTTTTTTTTTAATTTTATTTATTTATTTGACAGAGAGAGAGAGATCACAAGTAGGCAGAGAGGCAGGCAGAGAGAGAGGGGGAAGCAGGCTCCCTGCTGAGCAGAGAGCCCGATGCGGGGCTCGATCCCAGAACCCTGAGATCACGACCGGAGCTGAAGGCAGAGGCTTTAACCCACTGAGCCACCCAGGCACCCCACAAGGAAGGAGTTTTAAATGATATTTGAACCTTAAATATATTAACATATTTTGAAAAAATATCCAATAGCAGGGAAAAGAGGAAGAGGAAGCCATGCATAAAGGAAGGGGGAAGGAATTGGTTTTAGAGCCTGAACAGGATAATATTTAGAACATTGAACAGGATAATATTTAGAACATTGAATCAATAGAACTTAGTTAACCAAATACAGTGGCCCACAGAGAATTAAATCTCCAAATCGTGAAAGTGGACAAATTTATTAAACTCAGAGTTCTTATCCCACCAATATGCAGAATTCCAGAGGTCCCAGAACTGCAAGGCCCTCCAGGTTCCTTTCCTTCCTTACACCATTTTAAAGCAGATTTGGGAGACTGGCTGCAAAGCTGGGAATATCTGAAAGCCTGGAAAGGTGGATACTCTTTTTCTGCACTTGCTTCCTCAAGATAAGGTGGGCCTAGTTCCTTTATAAGGCTCAGAATGTTGACCCCTTCTTTGCAAAGGTTGATCTGCTGGGTGTAGAAGTTACTCCCTCGTCCCATCCCCCAAATTTCTTTTCTTAACATAAATCGTTTCATTCCAATGAGGCAAGAAGTGCCTTCTCTGTTCCTCACATTTATTATTTTTCTCCCAAGGGTCCTGGTTGTATTTATTTTTAATACTCAAATAATCCTCCCTGAGACCCCAGTGAACTGGTTGCTCAGAATTGTTCCCCTCAATGTGCCCCCCTCCATTTCCAAGTGTTCTCCTATAGAGTCCTCCACAAATGCCCACCAGCTTGTGTTCAGGCTGTCTTCATTTTTGCTTCCTCATTATACCATCAGGTCATGCCTGCCACTGCCACCCTTCATGTCATCTTTGCTCAGCTGTGAATACCATTTCACAAGATGGCGTCGATCCTGGGGAAGGGAGGAGCCCAGAATGAAGGACTAAGCTGAGAGTGACTCACTTCTGCCGCTGGAGGTCGCCGCTCTGGGACACCTGACAAACCTGACCTCAGATTCAATTCCAAGCTGTTTCTGAGATTCATTCTCACGGAAAGGGGGAGTTCACCACATGGTCCTGTCATCACTGGCTGGAGTTCTCCAAAGTTCTCCACTCCTTAGAGGGGAGAGATCTCTGACCCTGACAAGTAATATTTCTGTCTCCAAGTGTAATTGCTGCCTTCTCGAATCCCCATTTCCCATCCCAGGATTAACATCTATTTCAGTCGATTGGCAAAAGAACCCCGATACTTTCAGATGTGTACTCTGCATTCCATGACTCCCAAAAGACCATCCCAACAGTAGCCCGACATTTCTGAGTCTGACTGACACCTGCCAGTTTTTAATGGTATTTCTATTCTCAGATGCCACTAATTTCTTCACCTCTTGGTCTAGTCTGAGTGAATGGTTCTCCCTCAGGACCATGTGGGAATATCAGCTATGGATCTTTGAACAGCAAATGCCTCATTCTGGACACATCCACTGCTATTCACTGAATTGTGTCCCCAATAGTAATACGTTGAAGCCCTAACCCTTGAAGTGACTATCTGGAGATAAGACTTTTAGGAGGTAATTCAAGTATTGAATGAGGTCATATGGGCAGGGCCCTAATCCAATAGAATTGTTGACTATATAAGAGGAAAAGCTCCCTCTCTGTCTCTGTCTCCTATGTGGGGACAATGAGAAGGCGGCCATCTCCAAGTCAGGAAGAGGGCTTCACCAGAATCCAACGACACTGGCACCCTACTATGGGAACTTAGAGCCTCCAGAACTCAGAAAATAATGGTCTGTTCTTGTTGCCATGACTATGGTATTTTGTCATGGTGGTCTTAGTGGACTAATACCCTCACCTGGCCTCTCTAGGGAGCAGCACAAGGATAAATAAAGATGAGTCACCTCTGCAGCCAGATCTATTGACCACTGGTGTAGCCAAGACTCAGGCCTATTTCACCAGTAGCCACGTGCTTCTACTAAGAAGGAAGATCACTTCTTCCCTGAACTTTTTCATTTTCAGATTTTCTAATAGTTAGCTAAAGGCTTAGGTACCTCCCTCTTCCAAGCTTCAGTTACTAAACTTCAGTTTTCTATGTTATCTATATCATACTAGTCTCTTCTTACAGTAATGCATAAGGGATTATTGGGCATGGTCATTTTTTCCACATCAAATATCTAGCTCACCTCTCTTTTGGGTTCCTTCTGTGACAAGAGTTCTTGACCTCATTAGTTGTGGACCCTCTTTGAGAATAAGAGGAAAGCCAGCAGTACTTCTAAAAAATACACATTCATGCATGCCTATGAATGGCAAGTGACTTGGGGTCTTGGGAAATCATAGTTCTGCCAAGGCAAAGTTACCAGTCTGAAGATTCATGCTCTACAGCCTTGCTATGCAAAGCCTGGTCTTCCAATGAACAGCATCATCGAGTGCAGAATCTCAGGCCACGCCCAGGACCTACTCATCAGAATCTGAGTCTGAATAAGACTCTAAGTGACTGTGTTCACACTAAAACTTGGGAGACACTGTACAACAACTTTGGCTGTAAACAACTAATTTATACACACTGGATGAGTATGGTGAGTTATTATAATTTTGTCTTATCTACCAGAGAACCACATTAATTAAACAATTCCCTCTTTGAGGGTTTCTCTGGAGGAAAGTGAGAAATGAGAACAGACATATTGCCAATTTGCTGCTATGGAGTAGTAGAGGTGGGATTCTTCATACATGTACACTTTCTGACCTGGCCTATAAGCCCCCTAATTTCCATCTTTGGAGGAGATTTCCATTTGTTACAAATATCCCTACTGGGCATCCTTTCCTGATAAAATACCCCAATGCTCAAATAAGAGGGGCAACATTGAGGTTACCAAAATAACTCCTTTTACTGCTCTTTGAATTTCAGGCACTATATCAGATGGGGAATAAAAAAATGATCCCTCAACACATTTCCATATGTTCTGACAATATGATCCCATTGTATCACTTACAAACTTCACATACTAAATTAAAAACTGTGTTTACTTCATCTTTTTGGTGTGAAATCACCCCTATAGTCTGACCCTCGATGAATGTGTCCACAATTGACAAATTAATCTCATTATAGCGAGTGATGAGGGAGACACTTCTCTGTTCCCTGAGCAATTGAAACGTACAGCTGTCTCTTGTACATACTTTAATTAGAGATTTTTCCTTTTCAGTGCCCTGGAGCTTTTTCTGAAGGTACATTTCCCAAGACTCCTGATAAAAATAATCATATTGCGTGGTGCAAATTCACCCAACAGAACACAGGAGCCGAACTTCTTCTACTTGGATTTCGGTCATGGCTGAAGGATGTCAAAGTGTGTTGTCAAGGCTAAAAGTTAGGGAGCAGAGTGGATGAAAGAAGGGGAAAAGAATGCAGTGTGCATGTGTAATTTCAGAAATGCTGTCATGAGCTCTAATGGCACACCATTCTCCTTTCTTCACTCAAAGGCGCTCAGAGGCAGCACACAAGACGAGAATCTAGTCCATGTAGGGTCCACTACCAGCTTTTGGTTCCATAGATTTATTAGGTGGATTCCATGACTTTATGACGTGAATCTCCCTGGGCAAAAGGCTACTGAGTGTTGAATCCACCTTCCTTCCCTCTGTTCCAGCTCTCCTTCTCTGGAAGGACATTCCATGAACATTCTCTTCCCAGGAAACTGCCATCCATCCATGTTTGAAAACCAAACCTCCTTGCCTACAACTGAAAGTGTCTTTCCCTGCTCATTTTGAGTCCAGTCCTCTGTAAAACCACCCCCAAATCCTTTACATGCTCATGAACACATGCACACAATCACACACATACTATCAAACACTCAGAAACATGCCATGAGGGGATGCTTAATGCTTGTAGTAAGTTTCAGAAGTAAGCTTCAGAGGAGAGCAAACACGTAGCTGAAAGTGATATTATTTTTTGCAAGCAGCCTGGGAGAAGGTGAGGAAGGAAGAGATACAGGGGTCAGGATGTGTTTTGATTTAAAATAGTGTTTCTAACCTGGAGAGATGTCAAGTCACTCTTCTTTTTTAGATTGCTGGTCCAGAGCTTCACTTCTGATGGAGCATTGGTCCAAAATCGTGGCATTCCCACATACCGCCCCCACCCAAACTGGGTGACTGTAGGCAGTTTTTCAGTATTCAGGTGTTATATATTACACATACATTTGGAGGACATAGACCGGCCTTGAAATATTTGTTTACAAAATGTGACTTTTGCAATGGTATTGTTGGGTTGCATTAGTCAGAGCGATTGATGCTGGATGCTAAAGTGGATGTCCTTCAGATTTGGGGACATGAGCCCAATACACATCTATTTCTCTCCTACATACACCTCCAGTGAAATCTTGGAGGCTCTTTCTCGGGCTGCTTTGTCTGGCAACACCCCTGTCTTCAACATGAGTGTGCCCAGTGTGGCCAGCACCCGTGGAGAGTCCCATGCGCGGCTTCATGACCGGGCCGAGGAGTCACTACATCCCTCCCGTGCTTGCCCCATTGGCCAGACTCAGGACTCGGCCCCAACCAAACTGCAAGGTAAACTGAGATACAGTCTTCTCCGTGGCCAAGAAGAGGGAAAGGGAGCAGGTGCTCCCTTCCAGCATGCCTGCATTCCCTGGCCAACTTGATATTACAGAAAACTGTCTGTAGATTTCACGAAAGCAAACACACGAATAATCCCACAACATCTGTGCTATGGCTTCATGGTTTCCTTGCTACCAGGTACAGGATTCTGTTTTGCCAAAACAAAAGCAAAATGTGGTGTGAGTGTGTGTGTGTGCGTTAGAGAATAATCCTTCTCTGAAGAAGGTGTTATAAAAATATTTTAAGACATATCGTTTTTGATAATCCCTAGAAGTCCCAACAGCAAAGTCTGCATTTCATTTGCTGTCCGAATCCTGATTTTGACCATTTTCTATTCACCTCCTCCACCCCTACCTTCTCTCTGTCCTCCTACCCACGCCCAAGCCTTCCCCAGCCGGTGGACCTATGGTATACTAAAATTAAATTTAATGAAAGCCATTTAATGCTGAAAAAATGAATTCATAAAAAAAAAAAACCATCGGCCAGAAACCTGGAGCCTCCATGTAGATTTCAGCAATCCCATTCTGTGCCGACATTCACACATTCACCGCTGGTCATCACAGTTCTTGGTCCCTCTTGGGGTCTATGGTCTGATATTTGGGCACTTACGACTCTTCTCTGTATCTCCCTCTCGGGCCCAGGTCAGTGGTCACCATCTGGCGGTCTCTCAACAGTGATCTACAGACTCAACAGGGAAACAGAAGCCCGAGACCTGATGCTTTCCAAGGCAAGAGGGTGGCAGAGCCAGGGATCTCTCCTTCCCTTACAACTAGGCTAAGTAACGAAGTTTGTACGTCCTAGATTTTGTTCAGATAACTGGAAAATCAGACAGACCCAGGAGGCAGCTTGTCTGGTTATACAACACCCTGGGATGATTCCAGTGTGTCTCCAAATTAGACCCCATGCAGAGTCGAAAACAGGCTAGACACTGAGGGGAAGACTCCGGAAAGCCTGGAACTGCTGACTTTGCGCACCCCTGGTCCTTATCTGTCAGGCACACAAGGGGACGATGACTATATTCGATGCTGCCATCATGCCTCAGCAACTTGTCAGGGGATGACCCCCTGTCTGGAAGCAAGAAGAAGGCAAGAGCCCACCCCTCCCCGCCCCCGCCGGCTTTATGAAATGTAAAGTAAGGTATCCATCTTTGGCTCAGAAATATGTCCCGGGAAAAGCAAAAATATGCTTATTGAAAATATGAAGCCACAGATGGTTACCTATCTAAGTAAAAGTTCTCCAAAATTTAGTCAGGGTAAGAACACGAAAGACTGGTGGGCGTGTGGGCTTTTTTGGTCCGAGGTGGTTTCTCACAAAGAATTTTGAGGACCATTTCACCAGGCAACCCCAGACCCCCACAACGTTTTCTTCTCTATTGATGCCTGCTCTTTTTATGAGTCAGCGTGCCTTTCTTTCTTCTTGATTTGAGCATTTCCTTCCCACGCCGGCTACTGTTTTTCCTCTGTTCCTTGCAGTAACACCCCGAATTTCTGCACGTATTCATTCCACGCCCACTGTACCTGTCTTCTCTGGGGAGCCACCTGTCACCTCTGAAGTGTTGTTATTGTCATTTTCTGCTTTCAAGCAAGCCAGCATAAGGTGTTTTATAGGGTAGGCAGAGCACTGTTATTCAACAGTGAAGCATCAGGAGAGACGGGAACGAGGCTCTGTACACCAATTTTAGGACAGGAAAAATCACTTATACCCTTGAAAACTAAGAGTGATGATTTACTGTGTTCTGCTCCTCACGAATGCATTGTAGATCGGGAGCTGGAGGCAGACAGAGGGAAATTAACAGAAATCAAGGTTCCTTACATTGTCTACAGTTGGAAAGTAGCACTCTTCTGAGGAAAAAGTCATAAAGCACTATTACCAGATGTTTTCTTGGCAGACTTTAATTATTCTCCTGATCCCTGTCTTTTTAATCATATCCATTGGAGACAGCTAAGAATTCATGCTTCCCTGCTTCGTTATCCAGGGAGGGGCACGCCCCTGGGATTTCAAGTTTTTTGTATGTGTCTGCTACTCCCCATAGATCTGAATTGTCAGATGATTACAAAATACCATCAGCGACTCTAGCAAACAGGCCAAGGGTTTGGAAGTGTAAGTGGGCAAACACATCCTTTGTGGAGACCAAAAGGTAAAGATCGTGACAATGTTGCTCTGGGAAGATCACACAATAGAATATGGCGCCATGCAGAGAACTAAGGGTTTACGTTCTTCACACACCATGACGACTTGGCTACGATGTAAGAATACTGAGGAGTCGAAACATGTCTGCTCTCAGAATTTACTTCTCACCCGGAAACGCTGTCCGTATTAACCAACCGGACGCAAAGATTGCCTCTGCTAGAAATAGCAAGGGAAAAATAACAGTTTTCATAGAATATTACCAATAAGAAAACGCTGTACAGGGGGGTAAAAAAATCCGTGCAGGAAAATAAAAATCCTCTAATTTCAGTCATGGCTTTTCTCCCAGCGTAATAGTAAAATTGGGTTGAAAATAGATATAAGACCATCAGGAAATTTCCCTAATTACAGGCACAGATGTCACATACGGGTTCCCAAATTTAAAACTCTTTCCTCACATTCTAATCTTTCCTAAACTTTGGCTCTATCCAGTGTATTTCCAAATTCCCAGGTTTCTGCCAGCCCTTTCAAGGATTATTTTTAAGAGGATTCTGGCCTTTCTGTGCTTACTGATTTAAGGCAAAGCCAAACTACTAGGAAAGTGACAGGGGATGCTCTTGCTGACAATTCCTTTCAGGAATGCATTGAATGCTCTACTGAGAGGGTAGAAAAATAATCTGAATGCATTCTCATTAAACCTTATTTTTTAATTTAATTTAATTTTTTCCGTGTTCCAAGATTCATTGTCCATGCACCACACCCAGTGCTCCATGCAATCTGTGCCCTCCTCACTACCCACCACCAGGCTCGCCCAACCCCACACCCCCTCCCCTCTAAAACCCTCAGTTTGTTGCTCAGAGTCCACAGTCTCTCATGGTTTATCACCCCCTCCGATTTCCCCCCATTCACCCTTCCCTTCCTTCTCTCAATGTCCTCCATGTTTTTCCTTATGCTCCACACATAAGTGAAACCATACGATAATTGACTCTCTCTGCTTGACTTATTTTACCCTGCATAATCTCTTCCAGTCCCGTCCATGTTGATACAAAAGTTAGATATTCATCCTTTCTGATGGAGACATAATATTCCATTGTATATATGGACCACATCTTCTTTTTCCATTTGTCTGCTGAAGGACATCTTGGCTCTTTCCATGGTTTGGTGATTGTGACCATAGCTGCTATGGACATTGGGGTACATGTGGCCCTTGTTTTTACTGCATTCTCATTAAAATTTTTGAAAAGAAAATTTTGTTTTGTGGAACCATCTGGAGTATATAAATGCATGTCTCCTCAGAACACGAGAACAATTTATTTTATTAAGTAAATGAAATATGCTTTCCAAAGTACTGGTGCAATTTTAAGCTATTTAACCAACTTTTCCATTCTTAATAGTATAGGCATCAAGGTAATCCTTTTCTACTCATGCTCAAAATTCAATTTAAGGTGATCTGAATTAGGATTTACTACATTGATTCACTTGTGGTCTTAAAAGAATAAAATCGTTTGTTAAAAGTAAGATACTTGGAAGCCAAATATGCTTTAGAAAACTGAGTAACCATCATGTGCTTATTCTTTCTGTTTTTAAAGGGATAAGGACCAGAAAAGGTATAAAATTTTAAATCAGAGGCTCACCATGACCACACACAGAAGCAAAATATTTTTAAAGGAGGTTATTAAGGCATCAATCCCTTTTGTGAGGACTTTATCAGACATGTAGAGGCAATTTGACAGAGTATCTATGAATTGTCAATCACCTCGTTATGCTGCTTGACCTTTCCGCTCCTTGACCTTCACAACCATAGTCAGCTTGACAAGAAAGGTTGACATCCTTGAACAGATATAATCACAGCTTCGGTTCATTCTAAGTGGAGGACAGACAGCCCCTGTGTGACTTAGAAACAGAGTTTCTAGTTTAAGACATCAGGAAATTAATCCAGGACATTACTTTCCATTTGTCTGACATGAAAAGAATTATTAAAAATGTAAATCACCAAAAAAAATGTAAATCACCAAATTATCTAGATTATTCCGGGCTCATCCAAATATCTAATTTATTTTCTCCTAGACTAAATACTCCATAATTGGCATTGTATACATTAAATAAAATAATGTGATATGCATTGACACCAGTGTAAGGTGACTTTTTTTTCAATTTTTTTTTTTTTTTGCATACTGGCTATTCGAACAATAATACAAATACGATTGTTAAAATCACTTAGAGTAGTGACACCAAGGAAACCAATGTACTATCCCCTATTTAGAATTTAGAAATCCATTGAAATAGTAGGTCACGCTTAACATTAATCGAGGGAAACAGCCTTCAAATATATTTCAAGTACTAAGTGAGTACGCATTTCTTTTTTCATTTTTGTAAGATTTTATTTATTTATTTAACAGAGGAGAGAGATCACAAGTAGGCAGAGAGGCAGGCAGAGAGAGAAGGGGAAGCAGGCTCCCTGCTGAGCAGAGAGCCCGATGTGGGGCTCGATCCCAGGACCCTGAGATCATGACCTGAGCCAAAGGCGGAGCCTTTAACCCACTGAACCACCCAGGTATCCTTCTTTTTTCATTTTTTACTTAAATTCAATTAGCCAACAAATAGTACATCATTAGTTTTTGCTGTCATGATCAGTGATTCATTAGTTGCATATAACACCCAGTGCTCACCCACACGCATTTAAAGCAGTTTCACTTTTCACTCAGAGATGTAGAAGAGCAGCCTTCCAGACAAGAGCTACAGAAAGGCCTGATAAAATTAAAAGTACATAGCACAAAAATGTTTTCTTTCCTTGGACGTCTTAAAAGAAAAAAACAATGTGTGCAAGATAAGAACTGATGAAAAAAAGAGCAGCTGAAGTCTGAACCAAGGGATTTCCTGCAGGAAGATCCCAGGAGTCTAGAATTCCATGACCCTCTGCAAGGTTTTGTTCAGAGAGGCCATCTGGAATCACGGCCCAAGCGAGGAGAGCAGAATCAGCATACCTAGGCTTCAGACTGACATTTAAGTTACTTGAATGTCAACTTTCCTCAGGGTCTAAAATGGGGAAAATAAAATCTGTTGCTCTTTTACTTTCTTAACACATCATTTATAGAAAGATTCTGAACTCTTAAGATCAACTCCTGTAGTCTAGAAGTCTAAGAAAGTATCATGATCATACAAAATGTCAACGTGTAGGTTATTCAGAGTTTTCTCCAAAAGAATTGAAAATAAAAAGCAAAATTTGCCTATCATAGCACTTTACGAACCAGATTAAGTTTTCCTGATTCACCCACATCCGCATCATAGGGATGCAAATAAACTGAGGATACTCTAATAAACAACTAATGTAAAAATTATTTCCTTTCCTTCTGCCCAGTACTGACTATGGTGTGCTAAGCAGTAAAACCAACATACAATTCATAGACTTTCGTCTTGACCATTTTATAATTAGCAGATTACAAACCCAGAAAATCACTGTCAGAAACACCAAGCACAGAACAAAGAGGCTGGCTGACTCTGAGGAAAGGTTTTTGCTTTCCCTTAGGGAAACCACAAAATTAGTTTTTTAAAAACTACTGAAATAAAAAAATAAAATAGGACTTTTTTTCCTAAATAGAATTATGACTAAGTTAGCTAAATATAAGCTCTTTTGAAAAAGGAAAGATTTTACGAATGTTAAAATTCACCTTTGTGTTTTAAGACATCACTGTTTGACCAAAGTTATCATGGCACTTAGTCATTTTTGAGTGTCCCAGGAAAAACTGAAAATGTAAATTAATAGTAGAGCGTTTTGTACCCAAGGGTGAAGCACACCTACTACCTACCAGAGACATAATCTATACACAAAGCCCTGCCTGGTTCCCTCCAGGCTCTGGGAAAAGAAGCAGAGATTTCTTTCCATTCTCCTTTATCTTCCTTTGGTCTTTCTTTTCTAAGTTTTAACACATTCTCCTGGATATCCAAAGTCCTAAACCTGACTCCCACCCTTTCAGTGTGATGCCTCTCTATCCAAACTAGAAATGTCCAACTAGGCTCTGACTCCTTTGATGCACCAAAGAGAAAAGAAGGCACACCCTTAAATTTCTTGTGGTCCAAACTTTCAAACATTTAATAACAGAAGCAAGTTCCAGTGAACAACCAAACTATTTTCTATCGGACTAATTCTATGCAAAGGACTGCACCTTCTCAATGTTTGTGGTTGCTCACCCAAAAGATCTCAGGGACCAAACTCATTCTCTTGACTTTTCCTCTTTCACCACATTGAAAAATTCCCAGACCGTCATCAGTCTCTATTGCCTGCTAGCATCCCTTCCCATCACCTATCTTTCCGGCTCACTCCAAAATTCAGTGAAGACTTTATTGTTAGAGTCACACTCATTTCTTCCTCCTTAATACGATTTGTTCCTGTGTAACTTCAGTGTCATTGGGAAAGCCCGTCCAGTATGCTTGTCTCAAAGTTCTTTTCACCTTTCAGCTCCTTTAAACTTCTTTTCCACTTGACCACGGTGGTTGGTTCCCGTGATCCATCCTGGGTCTGGTTGTCACTGGGAAATTCTTCACATCTGCCAATAGGAACTTCGAGTTATCACACACCCAACTCCCTCCTCTCGTCCTCTCTTCCTCCCACCACATTTGTGGGTTGTTTGGCTTTAGACAGCAGTCATTTGACTCCTCTTTCCTTTATGTTTTTAAAGCTACTCTCCACCTAACAGTGTCAGCACCCTGAGCTTCTTTCATTCGTGTTCTCGTGCCTCATGTGTGCCGCGCCATGCTAGACCAGCGCTCGTCTTCTCCGCATGGGGCTGACCCTCTTGTAAAGAATTACTGAGTCCTCTCTCCTGGCCTGGAATAATCCACTCCACCACTCATGCTGTGTACCGGAGCAGTCCTTCTATGTCCTACACACAAATCCCTCCCCCATTTCCTGCGCTGACTCATAACCTTCACCCTGAATTTTCTCCAAATTAATGAATCTGTAAATCTATTCACATGTCTAATAACCCACCCTTTTTCCCATCTCTTCTCCTACTTACTCAGCCACTTATTCAAACATGTTTATTAATGGTCCGCGATGTGCTAAATAGTATATTAGATGATGGGGTAAAAAAAAAAGTAACAAGGAGTGTTTATTCTTGGGCAGCTCATAGTATAGCAGAAAAGAAAAACAAATAATTGCAGCCTTGTGCTTCATGGGCATTTTATTATGTTAATGGAAGAGGGCACAGCAGGTAAAGAATGGTTATGTCTCTGTACGTTAGAATTATAATTGATTTTTAGCTTATACTTTCTACTTATTTATATTTATTATATAATTTATCATTTGAATATGTATTACTCCTAAAATAAGAAAAGTGGTATGGGTCTGTCAGGACTCTCTGAAGGAACCAAACCAATAAGGATAGATATAAATTTTCTAAGGAATTGACTCATGGGATTGTGAAGGTTAGCGTATTCAAAGTCTGTAGGGCAGGCTGGACACTCAGGCAAGATTTCTGTCACAGTCTTGAGGCAGAATTTCTTCTTCTCCAGGAAACCTTGGTTTTTTCCCCATAAGACTTTAAAACAACCAGATGAGGTCTACCCACATTATCAAGGCTAACTGCCTTTACTTACAGTCAACTGGTTATGGATGCCAATAACATCAACAAAATATCTTCACAGCAACATCTACATAAGTATTTGTTCAAGCAATTGGGTACCTAACCTGGCCAAGCTGATATATAAAATTAACTTTCCCAGGATATTATGGATTGGATTGTGTCCCTCCAAAATTTATATGTTGAAACCTTAATCTCCAGTAGGGCTGAATTTAGAGATAGGGTTTAGGAGGTAATAAAGGTTAAATGAGGTCATAAGGCTTGGACATTAATCTGGTAGAACTGCTGTCCTAATATGAAGAGGAAGAGACACAGAGATCTGAGGACACAGCAAGAGCTGGTCATTTGCAAGCCAGGAAACTGGCTTTCCTCAAAAAACATCCTTGACACACCTTGTACTTATACATACAACCTCCTGAAATGTGAGAAAATAAATTCCTGTGGTTTAAGCCACCTAATCTGTGCTATTTTTCTATGTTGCCCTAGCAACAATAATACATAAGGTATTATTAAAAAAGAAAAAGAGAGAAGGCCACCTATTGAAGACAATGATTTGTATAATACTAATATTCAAACCCGGCTATATATTAGATTACCCAGGGAAATTTCACGAGCATTGTTCCCACGCCCGAACCCTGGGTTTCCCACCCAACACTGGGGGATGAAGAAGGCGTGCACCTACACGTTGCACTTTTCAGAGCATCACGCTGCCAAGCAGAGACTCGGCAAAGAGGGTTGTGACATGGGACACTGTAGTAAAGAAGAAATCTTATTATTTCTATTTGTACAGTATATATTTTATCTAAAAAAGAAAGGACTTGAGCATGAACGATATTGAATGTGTGGGTTGACATTCATGCTCCTGTTTAGCCGGGTATCGGGTAGTCACTATAGCAGGCAAATGGAATGAGGTCCTCACCACGATGAGTTAACCTCTGATGCGTTAACCCAGGGCAGGTTTTCTACGCTCTTTTGCTCACCTTCAACAAATACTGCCATGGGTGCCATATGTGTGGCCAACTTACATATGGCAATAAATAGATTTATGGGTATAATCAAATCTCAACAACATAAATCCTCACAAAATGGACAGCTGGCTTTAAAGGACTCCAGTAAAGAAAGTAATTCTTGAACGTAAAGCTCACAGTGCAAGCACAGGTGACCAACAGGAAAGGGCAGAGTTTCCAGAGTCTTTCTTTAGTCTTCAAAAGAGGCAAAGGCTAATGGTCCCATCGAGTTTGACAAGAGTCAGTCCAAAACATTCAAAATTCACAGAGAACTATTAACAGTGCAGATTTACATTCATCCACCATCAGTCATCATACTGCGCATTGAAATATTAGCAAAGGATAATTTGGAGTGGTGGCAATTTATGGAAAATTTAAGTCTTAATCCACTTTATCTTTAATGTAAGACTTTTCATATCTCTTTTGGGATACATTTCATGATTCATACACTAGCACATTAGTGCACATAGAGTCTACCATATGGTGCTGAGAACCAGAATGGGCCATGAGATTTGAGAAAATGACAGCTGTTGGGGGCCTTGACAATGGCTGTTTCAGTGGGATTGTTGGGTCAAAGTCTTATTTGAAATACACTCAGATCAGGGCGCCTGGGTGGCTCAGTGGGTTAAAGCCTCTGCCTTCAGCTGGGGTCATGATCTCAGGATCCTGGGATCGAGCCCCACATTGGGCTTTCTGCTCAGAAGGAGCCTGCTTCCCCACCCCCCACCTGCCTCTCAGCCTACTTGTGATCTCTCTCTTCTCTGTCAAATAAATAAATAAAATCTTAAAAAAAAAGAAAGAAAGAAATACACTCAGATGAGAATAGAGGTGAGAAAGTGAAGACAAAAAAAGACAAGGTTTCTCAGGAAATTTGCTCTCAAGGGTCAGGGTGAAATAGAGTTGTAGCTAAAGGGATAATTATGCTACGGGAAGGATGTTTTAAAGGGAGAAAACTCAGTATTTTTAAATGCTAATGCAAATGACCTTGTGAAAATTAAAATTTGGTTATATGAGATGTAAAGGGAGTAATTTCAAGAACAGAATTCCAGAACATATGAGAAGGGGGGGGCGGTGTCTGGTACACACCAGGAGAGTTGGCCTTTGCCAGGACAAGAGGAATGCATTCATTGTCATTGGAGAGACAGCAGAGTTTATGGGTATAGACCTAAGCCACTGGCAGAACTGGTTGGGGAAGGGTGATGAAGTTCTTCTCTGATTGATTCTCTACGAAATCAGGAGCAGGTCTGTCAGGGGAGGAGAATCTATGTGTACAATAGCTGCAGTTCTTCACCTAGCGACCATAAGAAGCTTCATGGCAAATGATGATCCACATTATGCAACTGGTTTTCCCTAAATGTCTTGAATAGCAAGCATTAAACACCACAAACTATCAATAACAGCTCATCAGCTTCCAATTTCTTATTACTATGGAATTAGAGTAAAACCCTCATTTCCCCTTTTATGGACCACCCCACACATGTTCTTCATATCTGGACCTGTATCCACTGCCCACTCTTGCATCTCCCACTGCTCTTGTCCCACCTACTCTGGCTTTTCAGTTGCCATGTCCTCCCCTCTGGATGTTCATTGCCATTTTCAGAAAAATCCAGTCTTTCTCAACATCCTCATAGAATAGATTCAGCTCCAATGAAATGCTGCATGAAATTGTGTTTGTTCCCTCAAACACAATAAGATGCCATTCCCGACTGAATTCTCTCTGTCTTTGCCCAAATAAATCTTCAGGGTTCGTGTCTTATCAGTATGTTTCCCACCAGGTGCTTACTTGCTCTGGCCAGGAGAGGATTGGATAAGATTTGAAAAGCAAATGTTCCACTCTCCCCGAAGATGCTTCCTGCTTCCTGCTGTGAAATAGCCCTCGGACTGCAGCTCCGGGGTCGACCACTTCCCATCTTGGCTCCCAGTGTCTTGTTGGCATGAGCCAGTAGAAGCAGTTCAGAATGATAAGGGAGCACAGAGGGAGGGCTTCTTGAGAGAGCCATATCCACTCTGAGCCACGACATGGGACTCATAGCAAAGTCCTTTGCAAGCTTACAGCCTGCCCATCTGCTCTTTTTTTCATTTACCAGACTAAATAAACCCTATTCTCATGCAAGATCCCCACGTGACTAATCTCTAAGCTCCTCACATTCTGTGCAAACGTGTGGAATCTTAATGGTTAAAGGACAGAAAGGGCCAGAGGACTCCAGGTCAAACCTTACTTTAGAATCGCTCTCTCTGGCGATGTCAAAGACATTCCTTGTGGCAGGGGAAAAAAAAAATCACCAAGTTATGTAACCTGCCCACTATCACACAGGACTCTTATCACCACTTGAACAACACAATCAGAATGTGAGCTACATTTCAGAAGCCATTTCTGATTCAGGGAATGGGCAAGGCAAATTTAGGGGTAGGAAACCCGGCAAGGCACAGCCCCACAGAAATTCACAAAGAGGAATATGCAGCTGAAAGTCACATTTGATGGGCTTCTTTTTTGCTGAAAGAGATTCTTGGCTTGGGGGAAGAGATGTGGCACAGGGAAGCATGACATCACAATGGAAGGAGTCCTCCCTCCGCACTGGGTCTGCTGGCTTTCGGACCAAGTCCATCAGGTTTAGTTTTGCTTCTCTTGGCCTGCTCCCTCCCAATTTTGTTTTCAGAGAACTCTATCTGGACAGACCTAAAATCACTGACTTGCCATGCCTTTTTTATATGCACCCTAGAACCCGCTGGTTTCAGGTGAGGAGGGAAATCATAACCAGCTATAAATATACATAAGTCCTCTTCGGGTTATTAATTTTCTCCTTTACACTTAAGTGCTAGCTAGGGAAGAAATGGAATGGAATGTCTCTCTGCCTGCAAGCCACAGGAATTGCTGGTGAAAAGTAGCATCAACTTAGAGAACCTTGAAAGGAGGGCAGGGGGCACGAGCTGACACCCCAGCAGGGAAGGAGCTATAATTTCTGAAGAGCTAAATATTGCAATTTTCTGTGAAGGAAAAGAAGTTTTTCCATTATTCATGCAAACACAGTTAATGATTTCATTTCGTATTCAAGCCAGGGAGGCCTAGCATGGCTAAAAATGGAAGCTAATATCAAATGCCACAGGCATCGGTTTCGTTGGTACCTATAAAGAACGAAGCACTTCAAACAGAATCATAAAAATAGTACCACATTTGTTCATCGTAGGTAAGAAAACTCTAGGCAAACCAAACTTCGGAGGCTTTTGTTTCTTGGGGAAAATAATTCTATTTGATTAATTCTATGAAAATGCCACCTCAGTTTACAGATTTAAGCCAACCTGCAAGATTCATATTAACTTTATTGATCTTAAACTTCATCTGATCTTGCCCGTATTTTACACTGAGTCACATACCAAAGAGATGTATGTTTTAGATTATGAGTAGAATTTAGAGGCTGGCAGCACTAAGCCTTCACCACTATTCCCATTAACATTTTTCTAGCTATATTTTAGATAACATGAAGAATTTATTCATTGTTTTATTAGGTGGTATACTTGATTCATTCGGTGCTGCCCAAGCCTTCCAGTAAATACTCGCCTGCCCAACGTACTTCATTTGCCTGAGGACAAACAGAGATCTAAATCTTCATTCAGAGTCCCAGCATTCAAAATCTAGCCCAGGGTGCCTGGACAAAGAGAAATTCAGAATCAGTGCATGACAGTAGCCAGAAGGACAGAAATGCACAAGACCAAAGTGGTGGGGAGGAATATAAAGGAATATTTATCCTGAGCCCAGAGAGGAGGTGAGCATGGTGAGCTGGAGGCATTGGGTGGAACTCCAAGTTGAAGAACAGTTGATTTGAGCCGTGACAGAGAGGTTGACCTTGGAGAGGTCGAGAGGAAGACTTGGAGGACGGTTGCCATTAGGTAGAGCAAAGAGATTTAGCAAAGTCAGAAACGTAGAAGATGCACAGCAACTTCAGACGGCAGTTTACCAGAGGCAAGCTCCATGGAGGAGAGTGGGGGAGATGGAGTCTGGTACTAGAAGCCTTGAACACCAGATCAAGGAATTCAACATTTATCCTCTAGATAATAGGGAAACCTTAGCCATTTTAGGGTCAACGGATGACATAATAAAGCATCAACTTAGGAAGGCTAGACTTCCATTGGCATACACAGTGGAGAACAAGAAACCATAGTTTGGAAGGTGTTTCATGAGAGCGAGTGACAGGTGACAATATCTGCAGTGAAATGGCCTGGGAAAGAATAGACAGGTGGAAGAAAACTTAAAGACTTGAGGACAGGGAACATGGAGTGAGACGGAAAAGATAAACGTAACAGAATTCTAACCTGAGGGGACTTAGAAAATGCTAAGCATACAGATACTAGGGAAAGAGATGAGAAGGGTCTTGGAAAAAACGTGCACGTTAACTCCATCATGCTGAGATCGGGAAGAGAGTAGAACAACTAACTGCAAATGCTCAGGAGGAAGGTTGAGAGGACAATCGGTAGAAATGGGAGTCTGGCTGGAAAGGGGTTTGCCAGGGGCCCACATGGTGTCAAGCCCTGGGAGGGAGAGAAGACGTGGAGAAAATGAGGGGGGTGGAGCTTGAATCGCAGGGCTGCAACATGAACGTGGTTATCAGCTGCGGGAAGGAACGAATGCAAAACTGGATTCTAAAAGTAGCCGAAAAGTTCTGAAGGACGAACTTCTGCTCAGATCCCAATGGTTTCAGAGTTTGGGGTTAATCTAAACTGTAGGACTAAAGTTGAAATTAATCATTTTCATTAATTTTATAAAAGAATGCAGAGAATTAATGAAAGCATGGGGAAATGGGCTATTTCTAAGAATTTTTACATTATTAATTCAAAAATAATTTAAAACATTTAGAAATCATTGTTATGCTATTATCAGAACTTTGGTTAATCTAGACTCTAAGTCTAGCTTCTTAACCTACTGTATAAATGTCCATTGAATTGATGGGGATGGATGGGGAGGGATGGTAGATGGATATCAGGGAAGTATTAGTTCTTGTGGTATACTAGTAACACCAGAAGTTGTAAATAATTGGTTATATCCAAAAGAAACTTATTTTCAATGAAAGAGGAAAATTTAACAAGCCTGAGATAATGCGCACCATGGGGATGCTTCCACCTAAACCTTTGAAAAGAAGTTCAACCACATGACAGTGGGAGAGTTGCCATCTAAACCAGGAGGTGGAAAACTAGGGTCTTGGGGCTCATTTCCATTCTACGAAACAGCTGTGGTACTTATTGCACATCTTGGGCTATCAGTGGCTTCAGCAGTGAGTCATGGTAATTATGCCTTCCTTTGCCAGAGGCAAAATATTCCTTAGAGTCATTTTGTTGCCTAAGGCCTCTGATACAGATAATAAGAAGTGACAGTCCTCGCAGCTCAAACATGGTGGGAAGAACCCACACAACAAGCCACAGGTCCGCCTGAGTCCCTGCCACAGGAGAATAAAGGGGTAAAAAGCTCATGAAACCACAAAGACAAAGCAAGGGGAAGGGGAGACAATGGTGAACGAAATCGAGTTTTGGGAGCCAGAGAACGGGTGCACCTGTCAGTGGTAACTCATTTAGCAGAATGGGAAAAGTATAAAATAAGGGCCTATGGTGGGAGATCCCAGGAGGAGCACGGTATCATGTCGTAAATGAAGAATGTCCAAGAACACAGTGGCCAGCCTATGGAGGAATGCCTGATATCAGTGTGGGAGAAGCAGAGCCCCCATTTCTATCCTAGCCAAATGCTGGCGTTTCCTTTTTGGAGAGACGGAGCCACAGAGATTCTATTCTTAGGGCACCTCACTCAGCCAAGGACAAGTTGCCTTCGTGAAGATGGAGTGAACAGTCTAGAATAGCGCTCTCCAAATGAACTCTCTGAAATGATGAGAATGTTCTACGTGTAAACTGCCAATGACTCAGGAGCCACTCTGGCTCTTGAACATTTGAAATGTGGCTAGTGCAAGCAAAGAAGTGAGATTTTCATGTTAATTCATTTTAAGCCATTTAAATTTAAATAGCTCCATGTTGTCCAACGTAGAGGAGCAGAGGTCTGGAAACTGCATGTGGTTGTCCCTGTGCCCTTCTCCCCACCCAGAATCTAGGGTAACAGCAGCCATCTTAGGGCACAGGTGGGAGAGGATGGCAGACTTCTCCTGGGAAAAGTGAGCTGCCCAAGAAGAAAGACCTAGACACAGATGCATTCGTGGGCTCTCCAGGAGAACCCTGTGGTCTCCATCAACATCACCTGCAGGATAGCCCCCTGCAGGGAGGTGCTCATGTGCACAGTACGTTGAATTGGGTTTTGCATCAACTCCCTTTCAAATAAAAATGGGCAACCCAGCATTGTCAGTCATTTGAAGAAGACCTCTAACATGCATCCATGAAAGGATAGGAAGCTGTGTGGGGGAAGTGTGATGGTTATCAGGGAGCAGCCACCACAAAGTCCCTGGGAAATTAAACCCGAGAGAGAGAGATGGAAAGAGAGAGAGAGAGAGAGAGCACAATTCAATCCAGGAGTGAGGAGGGAAGGAAGGTGGGGAAGTCTGATGAAGGCTGAGGTCAACAGTAAGAACAGACAATGCACAGCAAGAAGCCAACTCCAGGCAGTAAGGAGACTCTAAGCTGTTAGGTTTCCTTGAAATTCATGGGTATCGCATGGGCAGCTTAGCCTCTCTTAGCTACACCATCGCTCAGGCATAGCGGGGAAGACTAGGCCATACATGGCAAATTCTCCCCCACCATGGGGCTGAGAAACAGTGGCTGACATCTGGATTTTTTTTTTAAGTAGGTTCCATGCCCAGTGCAGAGTCCAATGTGGGACTTGAACTCATGACCCGGAGATCAAGACCTGAGCTAAGATCAACAGTTGGATGGTTAACTGATGAAGCCACCCCGGAGTCCCTGACATCTGGATTTTACTTAGAATGTAGAATAATTCAGCCTGGGAGCCCAAGCCCTGCAGAGCCCCTGGGAGTGGCTCCCCTCCCTCCTCCCCTATCCCCCCTAACTCCTGGTGTGCAGTGTTGGAGGACAGTTCCTGTGGCCTGATAGCCTCCCTGTTCAGTGATGGTCCTGGGCTTGGGTTTCACAAGTAGCTTCATGAAATAGGCACATGACAATGAAAAACATCCAATTTAGAGCAGCTTCAAATAAACATTTATTTAGAACAAGGAGATAATGAGTGATTATTTTCATTTCTAGAGCATCTCAGATGTTGTTCATTAGGGTATGTCAATCAGAAACAATTCTTTCATGTATGTGAGTTCATTGTCAAGAATTCCCAGGGATTCATTTGAATAAAATTGAAGGGCTTCTTCATAACCCAATTCTAAAACCTAAGGGAGCCATCGAAGGGGAAATGCAGAGGCTGGGGTGTCAACCCCATACTGAGACATTTCAGCTGAGCGCTGGCTTAACACACACAACCTTTTCATCTGTGTCCCTTATTGTCAACGAATGTTTTTCTAATTGATTTTTGTTTAGGGGTTGCTGTTTGTAAAATGTGAATCAAGTCAAGTAAAACAACCTTTACACTCTAAGGACCAAAAGGCATGACCTAACTTGCATCCTGGAATTCAGGCTCATAGCCAGCATTCCCTACATTACCGATAGAGCTAAACATTTACACAAGTAGTCGATCTGAGTTCACATCCCAGCCGTACTATTTGCTTGCCCTACGACCATGGGAGAACCACCCAACCTGTCCATCCGAGCTTTGGTTTCCTCATCTGATACATGTGGATTGGGCCATAAAGTGAGAAGTTTACGAAGAATGAAAATTCTAGTTATTAAAGAGATTTCTCTCCCTCTCCCTTCCGACCCTCCCCCCCCCCCATGAATAAATAAATAGCACATACCTCTCTCGACACACGCACATTCACAATGTACTTCGTTACAAGACATCGCTTCTGTGACTGAATTTGCCTGCTGGTAGCAAGTTTAGGGATTTGTGGAAACAAAAACACTATTTTTCATTTCCCTGTTGGTACTCCTGGAAGACCATGATGGTGCACTGACAAATTTTGGGAGTGACCACGGCTACAAAGACTACATTTGTCACTTAACTCAACACCCTTTACAATATTCTTGACTATCGTCATGCAAGGCCCTGCATGCAGTCGGTGACAGTATGGGGACAAAGACCTAAGTTAAAGCAATGCTAGCAGAAGAGCAAGGGTCTAAATTCAGACTCAGGGGCTTAATGACAGAGGTGGCTCCATGCTGGCTGTGGCGTCTGCTTGAGATTTTTCTCTCCCTCTGCCCTTCCCCTTACTTTGTCTCTCTCTCTCTCTCTAAAATGAATAAATCAATCTTAAAAAAAAAAAAATGAGGCAACACCTGAGCTGCCACTGCTGGTGGAACTTAGAAGAGGAGGGAAATCAGAGCTGCTGCACAGCCTACACGTGAGTTAGCCAGGGCTGAAATCTGCCTCTCTCCACCTTCCCTCTCCCACCCTCACCCCAGGGTGACCCCCAGTGCTCATCCCAGAGGATTCCACTATATCTGTGCCTTAAGTTAAGTGTTTTAGACATTCTAGATGAAGATAAATTTTAAGACCAGCCCAAAGATCCCTATCAGCTGAGAATTCCAAAAAATGATTTGTTTTGCTTTACTTTTGGAACATAGGTCACTAGAAGAAATAAAATACAGAAAGACGTGATAATTAACCTACTAACAAAATATCTAGGTCTTAATTTATAGCAAGGGTTGAAGGAGCACTCCCTTCACCTCTGCCCTGAAGCAGCAGAAAGTTCAGAATGTCACTGGACCCTGTCTGTGCGGCCAGCGCGCCTGCGGGGTGTCTGCGCGCACGGCAAGAAGCCAGTAGCCCGACCAAGGGGGAAGATAGGTCAGGATATAGATTTTTCAGCATTTTGCCAGCTACGTGGCCTAGGCAAGTCCCCTCTCCACACCGGGGCTCAGCTTCTTCATCTGTGAAAGAGAGGTACTAGCACTGAAAGCATTTAACATTTACCTTGCAGGGCTGTTGTGAGAGCAGGGGAGAAGGACAGTGTTGGGGGAGGCCATCGAGAGGACGTGACCGCTGGTCCTGGGCACCGGGCGGCTCTTCGCCCGCTCCTCTGCCCTTGGAATGTACATGCTGCCACTATTCCCATTCCAGCAGCCATTTCAAGGACATAGCCTTGAGAAACAATGCATTATTGGGACCATCTGGCCTAATCATGTGACTGAACTCTATTAAGGTGTCGATATGCACTTTCAGGATGCTGGCAGGTGGGCACGAAGATCTACTCGTCTTGCTGCTCGAGACAAGTGTCTATGTAAGTTCTTTTGCTTATGAAACCTGCCACCTTCCAACTGGCATGGTTCCCCTTTCCTCAGTCTTTCCTTGCGAACCATGTGTAGGAGCTGGTTTGCGAGCCAACAAGATGTTAAGAGGTGAGAGGAGGGAGGGAGGAGGTAGATGATGTGGGTTTGGGCCTTGAAGCCAGACAGTGTGGCATTCCACTCCCAACTCTGCCGCTGACTTCCTTTACTTCTGAGCTTCGCCAGGCTATGTTCTCTGGTGTAAAAGGATAGCGCCGGTCACCATGGTCACGTGGTGGGCTTGGGGTAGCCGTATCAGATTTAAGAGTCCATCATACAGTAAGAAATCCAGTAACTGCTGGCTATAAAAAAAATGAAACTTATAGAGTTAGAAAGTTTCGTAAGTAAAAGGTTTGGAAACATAGAATCTTCTCCTTTGCTTCCCCTTCTCCAGACTGGAGGTGAGGGGACTAGGAGATATTCATCTCTCTCCCCAATTAGCAATACAAATGTGTTGCTAGAAGAATAAGGGTTGGTGTTTTTAGAAGCAATCAGTATGCTAACCAGGTTTTAGCCTTTAACCCCTTGGGCAATTTCTATAATGATTCTGTTCATATTAACAGACTTAGATTTGCATTTTTGTGTCAGACCTTACAGCACATTTCAGTAGTATCCACACTGCCGATTTGAAAAACTCATAATCTAAAGACATATTTACTATTTTTCCCAAGCTCATAATTAAGCAATTGTAATGATCCAATACAAATATTAAATTATTAAAATTCTGGTGTAAGATTTCTTCCTACGAGCCTTGACAAAAACTTCTTTGTTTGACGTATAGAGTTAATATTTATTTAAAACCATCTGGTTCTATAAAGCGGTCATTTCCTATTCTATTATTAAGACAGACAACCCAAAGATCCGTGTAGCCGAAAGGGGCTTTCACAGCTCTTCAGGAACACATGTTCTCCTACAGATCTCGGATCCTCCAAAAGCCCTGATGCTGGGCATGCGCGGAAGCACTCCGTGCAAATGGCCGGAACGTACAAGATCAGGTCCTGAAGGCCCGGCTGAGTTACATGGAGGAGGGGCCCAAATGCCCATGGTCCTCTTCCTGCTACTCTGCCTTCTCTCTCACTACCTTTTCCTCACAGATGAAGACCCGGAGAGAAGTGAGCTTGCCAAGGCCACGATGCTGGGTCAGGTTTCCTGATTCCCAGCCCAGTGCCTATCCACTGCTCCATTCCATCTGGAATCCCGTGAGCAAAATAATATGGAACGAGCTGGGCTTGAACTATGGTAAGATCACTGGAAGCACTTCACTGTGATTCTGCCGCAGCAGAAGGCTGACTTCTCTTGGATTTTGTATTTTAATGTTTAGCAGGGCTTTGAGTTATGAATGGCTTTCAATTATTTCTTTGTGTATAATAAATATTCAAAATGAATTTCCATGCATCGCTTCTTGTGCTTTTGGAATAAATATCTGTCAACGACTTGATTCTACAGAGGTTACTATGGGATAAGAGAAATACATGGTAATTATCCCAACACCGCTGGTTGGCACCAGACTCTGATGGTAAGACTGATGCCATGGACAACAGCAGAGAATCGAACGTCTGTGGTTAAACATTGGTATGTTGTGCACCCACCATCTTTGTCAATTACATGCTCCTAGATAACCAACTAAAGATTTATTTACAACCCATTTTTCTAGGCATTGATTATATTTTAGCCCTTCTAGTGTTGGAATATTTAGTCTCAAGATGAAGAAAGAAACACTTGGTTGTGTTTATTTTCTGGGAACACATCAGAATATGTTCTTCGGAAAAATAAATTGTTGTAAATAAGCATATTTGCAAAGCCATAGTTATGTATAGACTCTTTTTAAAATTTTTTTAAAGATTATTTATTTATTTATTGGAGAGAGAGAGAGGACAGAGGGAGAGGGAGAGGGACAAGCAGACTCCCCAGTGAGCAGAGAGCCAGACATAGGGCTCGACCCCAGGACCCCGAGGTCATGACCGAGGTCATGACCAAAGGCAGCTACTTAACCAACCATGCCACCCAAGGGCCCCGGTATATATAGACTCTTTAAACAAAGGATCATAGCATGGTTACTATGAATGTTGCTAAGAGAGTAGATCTTAAAAATTTTCATCACAAGAAAAAAAATTATAACTATGTATGATGATGGATGTTAACCTGACATTGTGGTGATCATTTCACAATATATACATATATTGAATTATTATGTTGTATACTTGAAGCTAATGTAATATGTCATTTATATGTCAATAAAATTGGAGGTGTGCCTTATTAAAAAAATAAAAATAAATATGTAAAGGATCAAAAGTGATCATGGTGTACCATCCCATTAAGTTCAATTCCTATAGTTTATCCGGTTAAATGTTAACATTTGAGAAATACATAAGGAGGTAAATAATGCTATCTTAGTTGGTTTGGACTGCTATAACGAAAGCAATATAAACTGGGTAGCCTATAAACAACAAACACTTATTTCTCTGGAGGCCGGGAAACCTAAGACACTGGCCGATTTTGTGTCTGGTGAGAGTCTGCTTCCTCGTTCATAGATGGTGTCATCTCGTTGTGTCCTCACATGGGGGAAGGGAATAGGGAGCTCTCTGGAGCCTCTTAAATAAGGACCAGAGTGCTATTCGTGGGGGCTTTGCCCTTATGACTTAGTCATCTTCCAAAGGCCCCACCTCCCAATACAATCACGGAGGTTAGGATTTCAACATATAAATTTAGATATTATGGGGAGCATAAATATTCAGTTAATTGTAAGTACTTTTGGTTAAAAATAAGCAAAGGACATATATGCCGTACGAAAGAAGATGATCTCTTTTATATTAATGCTAAATTTAGTCTTATTGCAATAACATGATACATTGAGTCAATAATCAGCATGATGGCATTAACTTTATTTTATTTTTAAACCAATTTATTGAAGTTTGATTGACATTAAAAAGCTGTACATATTAAATGTATACAACTTGTTAAGTTTGGAGATAAATATATCATCACCACAATCAATCCCATCAACCTATCCATCACCTCTAAAAGTCAGCTTTTGATTGATTGACTGATTTATAAGAACTTTTAACCCCAAACATGAAAAAGTGATCAACATAACTAATCATCAAGGAAAGGCAAATTAAAACCACAGTAAGATACCACTTCATGTCTGTTAGGATGGCTATTATTAAAAAGAAAGGGGCATCTGACTGGCTCAGTTGGAAGAGCGTACAACTCTTCATCTTGGAATGTAGGTTTGAGTCCCATGTTGGGTGTAGAGATTGCATGACAATAAAATCTTTAAAACGTAGGACATCTGGGTGGCTCAGATGGTTAGGCATCTGTCTTCAGCTCTGGTCATGATCCTGGAGTGACAGAGTCCTGCATCAGGCTCCCTGCTCAGTGAGGAGCCTGCTTCTGCCTCTGCCTCTGCCTCTGTCTCTGCCTCTGCCTCTCTCTCTCTCTCTCTCTGTCTCTCATGGATAAATAAATAAAATCTTTAAGAAAATAAAAATTAAAATTAAAAAAATTAAGCAACAGGGCACGTGGATGGCTCATTTGACTAAGTGTTTGCCCTTGATTCAGGTAACCATCTCAGGGTCCTGGGGTCCAGTTCCACATCTGGCTCCTTGCTCAGCAGGGAGTCTGCTTCTCTCTCTCCCTCTGCCTGCTGCTCTCCCTGCTTATGCTTTCTCTCTGTCTCTGTCAAATAAAATCTTCAAGAAAAAAATAATTAAAAAAAAATTAAAACACAAGTGCTGGCAAGGACATGGAGAAAAGGGAATCTTTGTGCACTGTGGCTAGGATTATAGATTGGTATAGACACTATGGAAAACAGTAAAAGGAGTCTTCGGAAAAATCATATACAGAACAACCATATGTTAGAAGAGTTCCTCTACTAGGTATATGTCTAAGGAGTTGAATTCAGAATATCTCTCTTTTTTTCTTTTCTTTTCTTTTTTTTTTTTTTTTGAGAGAAAGAGAGAGAGAGTGCCCATGTGAGAGAGGTGAGGAGAGGCAGAAGAGAGGGAGAAAATCTTGGAAGTAGGCTCCACACCCAGCACGGAGCCCAACGTGGGGCTTGATCACACCGCCCTGATATCATGACCTGAGCCGAAATCAAGGGCCAGATGCTCAACTAACTAAGCCACCCAGGTGCCCCTGAAATTAGAATCTCTTCAAGATGTTTGCTCTTCTGTGTTCATTGTAGCATTATTCACAATAGCAAAAACATGGAAGCAAGCTAATCATCCATTGATGGATGAATAGATAAAATATGATGTGTACACACAATAGAATATTATTCAGCCTTATAATAAAAAGGAAATGTGTTATTTGTGACAACATGGATAAACCTGGACACCATTATGCTACGTGAGGTAAGCCAGACTCAAAACGATAAATACCACATGATCTCACTTAGATGGGGAATCTACAATAGCCAAACTCACAGAAGCAGAGAGTAGACTGGTGGTTACCAGGTACCAGGGGAGGGGGGAAAGTGACGGGTATGGGTCAAATGGCACATAGTTTTAGTTCTGAAAAGTGAGTAAGTCCCAGAGATCTACTGTATAGCACAGTGCCTATTAACAGTGTTAGATCATGTGCATAAAAACTTGTATAGCACAGTGCCTATTAACAGTGTTGGATCATGTGCATAAAAACTTGCTAAGAGGGAAAACACTGCTTGTAGCTGAAGATTACAAGAATTATGTAAACAAAAGTCTACTTCAATCTTTTTTTAATATTTTATTTATTTATTTGACAAAGAGACAGTGAGAGAGGGAATACAAGCAGGGGGAGTGGGAGAGGGAGAAGCAGGCTCTCCGCTGAGCAGGGAGCCCGATGCGGGACTCGATCCCAGGGCCCTGGGATCATGACCTGAGCTGAAGGCAGCCACTAAAATGACTGAGACACCCAGGCACCCTATTTCAATCTTTTATGTCTGTAGTGTTTTGGATCCATACTCTCAAAGGAAAACTGCCTTTAAAATTTCTGACCCACTATCAGTGATAAACTGTGATGTGATAATACAGTGGAAAAAAATTCCCATGACATCTGCTTCTTTGGGGTAAACACCGAGTAGTGCAATTGCAGGGTCATAGGGTAGCTCTATTTTTAATTTCCTGAGGAATCTCCATACTGTTTTCCAAAGTGGCTACACCAACTTGCATTCCCACCAACAGTGGAGGAGGGTTCCC
>CM052809.1:133687194-133770706 GCA_028533885.1 Nasua narica
GCCATTTGTATGTCTTCTTTGGAGAAGTGTCTGTTCATGTCTTCTGCCCATTTTTTGATGTGATTATCTGTTTTGTGAGTGTTGAGTTTGAGGAGTTCTTTATAGATCTTAGATATCAGCCCTTTGTCTGTAGTGTCATTTGCAAATATCTTCTCCCATTCTGTGGGTTGCCTGTTTATTTTGTGGACTGTTTCCTTTGCTGTGCAGAAGCTTTTTATCTTGATGAAGTCCCAAAAGTTCATTTTCGCTTTTTTTTCCTTTGCTTTTGGAGACAGGTCCTGAAAGAAGTTGCCGTGGCTGATGTCGAAGAGGTTACTGCCTATGTTCTTCTCTAGGGTTTTGATAGATTCCTGCCTCACATTGAGGTCTTTTATCCATTTCGAGTTTATTTCGGTGTTTACCCCAAAGAAGCAGATGCAATACAAAGAAGGGCCACATGTACCCCAACATTGATAGCCGCAATGGCCACAATAGCCAAACTGTGGAAAGAACCAAAATGCCCTTCAACAGATGAGTGGATAAAGAAGATGTGGTACATCTATACAATGGAATATTATGCCTCCATCAGAAAGGATGAATATCCAACTTTTGTATCAACATGGATAGGACTAGAAGAGATTATGCAAAGTGAAATAAGTCAAGCGGAGATAGTCAATTATCTTATGGCCTCACTTACGTGTGGAGTATAAAGAAAATCATGGAGGGCATTGTGAGAAGGAAGGGAAGGATGAATGGGGGGAAATCGGAGGGGGTGATGAACCAGGAGAGACTGTGGACTCTGAGCAACAAACTGAGGGTTTTGGAGGGGAGGGGGTGGGGGGATGGACGAGCCTGGTGGTGGGTATTGAGACGGACACGTATTGCATGGAGCACTGGGTGTGGTGCATGAACAATCAATCTTGTAACTCTGAAAAATTAAAATAAACATATATGGGGAGAAAAAAAATCCCATGACAATAAAAATAACAAAATACCCAGGAACCAGCTTAATAAGATGTGTTATGAAGAAGATATGTTACTTTTATGAAGAAAACCAGGAAAATGTTCTTATAGGAAAATAAAAATGACTTGAAAATACAAAATCTGTTGATGGAAAGACTGACTACAGTTATTTATAAATTTCTCAAAAATTAAATTAAAATCCCAACAGTATATTTTCATAATCTCACCAAATGGACCCAAAGTACTTTTGGAAAAAATAAACAAAGATAGATAATTAAAGAGATACTGTAAGATTAATGAAGGAAGCTTTCTCTAAAAATATTAAACTGAGTATTAAATAAACAAAGCAAACAAAACCAGTAAACTATAAAGACAAGTGATTTAAGAATGATGAATATCTGGGTAATTTGGATTTACATTTTTACAGTCTCTGTGATTTCTAGGGTGGCCATGAAATTCTTCCCCATTTAGACACAACACAACATTCCTGAGAAGCAAGAGTCATGATCAGCTTCACTCCCCTCCCTCATTTGTATCCGTTTCAGAGATGTAGGTGCGTGATGTAATTTACTTCCACAGCACATCACTTTTGTGTTTCTCTACTGGTTTTGTCCATCATCTCATAAACATCTATCACAAAAAAATCCTCCCTTGACCCTTACCCCCACCCCCAGTCCCCTTTTCCTCCTCCAAAGAACCTTGTCTCTGAAAGGAGGTTTAGGGGCATTGCCTCCCACCTACCCACCCATTAGCCTTCTTTGCCCATCACTTGGCTACATGGCACTTAAACTGCACGTGGAGAAGTCGTTCCTGAGCCCATGTTACAAATCCAGTGGTCACATCTCTGCCTTCATTTCACTGCACCTGCTAGAGGCATTGGTCCCAGTGGGGCAGTTCACCTTTCTTGAAGCATTTTTGCCCCTGGTTTCTGTTCTATTTTATCATTCATTGTATTACATAAGTCATTATATAATAATTATCACATTTCTTAGTGTTTCCCCATGTTGCTATGAGCTTGAGAGCCTACCGGGAATTATTGACTCATCAGCTTTACTTTTAAATGTGAAGCTATTATAAATAATTAGTATTTCTGAAAAGTCTGTCCCAGATTTATGGTGGCATTAGAGGACAGGGGGAGATTATGTAACATGACACTGGTCACCATGATCCACATGGTAAGTGGGAGACAGCATTCCTATGAATGAAATATTTGACAAATACCATACCAAGGTGTGTAGTGGACATTTAAGTTGAGTGGTGTATCAGTCAGGGTTATGTTTATATAAGTTTACAAATATTTCTCAACTTATGACAGGGTTATATCCCAATAAACCCATTATAAGTTGAAAATATCATAAGTCAAAAATGCACCTAAACTACCAAGCATCATAGGTTAGCCCCACCTCCTTTAAATGTGCTCAAAACACTTACCTTAGCCTACAATTGGGCAAAATCATCCCACACGAAACCTATTTTACAGAAAATGTTGACCATCTTATGCAATTTATCAAATATTATACCAAAAGTGAAAACCAGATGGTTATGTGGGTTCAGAACGGTTGTCAGTGTCTCCCAATCACGTGGCTGACAGAGCTAGGGCTCCCTGCCACTGAGAGGATCAAGGATAACATGACACAGGATCATATCATATATCACCAGCTCGGGAAAAGATCAAAATTTAAACATCAAAGTATGTTTTCTACTGGATGCGTATCACCTTTGCACCATAGCAAAGTTGAAAAATTGTAATTCATACCGTGGTGAGTTGGACTGTCTACATGTGTATTTATACACACATACATATACACACATATACTGCATACACATATTTATACACATATACATCTACATGTACGTGTATATACATAGACCATGTATATACATATATCCACATATATCTTTGTGTGTATACAAAATAAATTTATTATAGGAATTGGCTCACTCAGCTCTGGTGGCCAAGAAGTCCCTCAAACTTCCATCTGGAGAAGGAAAAAAGCCAATGATATTAACAATCCAAGTTCAAAGGCCTGAGAACCAGGGAAGCTTATGGTGTAGTTCCCAGTCTGAAACCAAAGGCCTATGTACCAGAAGCTACTGGGGTCTAAAGGCCCAAGAACCAAGAGCTCTGATGACTGATGGCTGGGAAAGATGGATGTCCCAGTTTTAGCAGAGAGAGAAAGAATTTACCCTTCCTCCACCATTTTGTTCAACCGGGCCCTCAAAGGATTGGATGATGCCCACCCACATAGGTGAGACCAGATTGTCTTTACTCATTGTGCTAATGCTCATTTCTTCCAGAAACACCCTCACAGATATACCCAGAAATGATGTTTCACTAGCTCCTTGGGCCTCCTGTAACCACTCAAGTTGACATAAAATTAAGCATCATAGGTGGCAAAGAATATAAAATACTTACTTTATTTTTTTAATAAAAAGATTTTTTGGGGTGTGTGGGTGGCTCAGAGGGTTAAGCCTCTGCCTTTGGCTCAGGTCATAATTCCAGAGTTCTGGGATCGAGCCCCACATCGGGCTCTCTGCTCAGCGAGGAGCCTGCTTCCCCCTCTCTCTCTGCCTGCCTCTCTGCCTGCTTATGATCTCTCTCTCTGTGTCAAATAAATAAATAAAATATTAAAATTTAAAAAAAAAGATTTTTCAAGTCATAGCGAATGTGGTTGGAAGGGGTCATACGTATCACCTAGTGTTACTTGATTTTGTCGGCTCACTCTAACGACATTGAATGCCACAGGTAGAATTCAGGGCACATTGCACCAACAGCATTCCTTTGATCTTTAGTCTGAATCGATGTTGTTATTTTTTTTTTTAAGATTTTATTTATTTATTTGACAGAAACACAGCGAGAGAGGGAACACAAGCAGAGGGAGTGAGAGAGGGAGAAGCAGGCTTCCCGTTCAGCCAGAAGCCCAATGTGGGGCTCGATCCCAGGGCCCAGGACCCTGGGATCATGACCTGAGCTGAAGACGACCCTTAACAACTGAGCCACCCAGGTGCCCCGGAATAGATGTTTTTAGTCATACAGTAACTTTCTTACTATTTGGTTCTTTTTGATGCTATCTAAATCAGCCTTTATTATGCCAATAACTTCATAGAAATTACAACTAAATACATTATCTCAGTTTATATTAGTTGTGGTTTAGTGTTCTGGTGAGATTGGAGATAAATCCTAAATCTCTGAAGACTTGGGAAGAGCACACTACTTTCAGCGGCTTCAGACAAACTCCAGGAGGAAGTTTGGGGTTGTTTGCACATAAAAACATAGACACATTTGAGACTATCTTCTTCTGACTATTTACTTCTAGTGACTGATTAGCAAAGGGAAGGGGAGTGTCTACAGTCTTGCACCTCTGTGTAGGCATCTTGAAGTTAGAAACAACCAAAACGAAGAGCTAAGCAGCCTGTGTAAATGAGCGTTTTATCTACAGACAATAGTCAAAGAACTCAAAAATATCGCATTACTTGAGTATTTTGGAATAGGGAGATAATTCCAGATTGTTCATGCTCAGAATATCCACATTATAAAATGCCTGCTCATCAGAAAGCTGAAAGTGATGTCTGTGAAGAAGGGACAAAGAGAAGGGAATCCGGGATTAATATGTGGTGTCAAAGTCTCTTTCTCACTTAGAGAAGATGAGGAATTTTTTTTTTTAAAGATTTTATTTATTTATTTGAGAGACAGAGAAAGTGAGAGAGAGCATGAGAGGAGAGAAGGTTAGAGGAAGAAGCAGACTCCCTGTAGAGCTGGGAGCCCGATGTGGGACTCGATCCCAGAACTCAAGGATCATGACCTGAGCTGAAGGCAGTCGCTCAACCAACTGAACCACCCAGGCGCCCCAAGATGAGGAATTTTTAAAGGGAACCATAATTTAGCAATGAGAGAGATGTCCTTGTTTTCATGAGGAATCTAAGTTCCAAGGCTATATTTTCAACATGTGAGGAAAAAATGTGAAATCATAACAAAATTGAAGCTGTTTTAAGTTAAAATATGCAGGCTGAAATCCTTTCGGCTTCCTCTTCATCGGAGCCTTGAACTTAACAGTCGGGCGTGGGCACACGCACGCATGTGCACGGTTGACACACTCTACTGGGATTTTGTCCCTGTTTGTGAAGATAAATGGCAATACCACAGACTACTCTGACTTGTTCCAAAATATTTTTGACCACCGCTGACTGTGGACCAATGAAAGTAGAATGCAGCCCTGAATAATCCTCAGGAGTGACTGGTCTCAGGAAAGACAAAAACAAACAGAAATGCCATCGTTGGCTTGGACAGACAGAAAGTTCTGTTTTCTGAGTTCTTCCCAAATTACTGATGCTCTATTTTTCACTGAAAAGTGCCCTAGGGGTTTCAAGTAGACACAGCCTCCTGACCACAGAAGAGAAAGGTTCTTTTTAATTAGAAAAGCCTTTTGCAGCCTAGAGAGGGAGTTTTTCCAATAGAAAGGGTGGGAATTCATTTTCTCCAGTCCCTCTCACAGATCTTGCTAATGAACTGAGCCTCATTAGTTAGAGTGGAGATGAAAATCATCCTAAACTAAAAGCTAAAATTCTATCAATTAAAACAAAATGGGGGCCATAACCCACAGAACAGCTCCCAAGGATTTGCTTTATTTCTTTTCCTTTAAAAGAAAAAAAAGTGGTAAGAACACTTACGTAAGATTTGCCCTCTTAATGAATTTTTAAGTGTACAATACATATTGTTAATTATAGGCACAATGTTGTACAGCCAATCTCTAGAGTGTAGTCATCTTGTATAATGGGAAATGTGGGTTTATCATTTTCATTTTTATTTTTTTTAAGTTTGTATTTAAATATCAGTGAGTTCACATACAATGTGATGTTAGCTTCAGATGTGCGATACAGTGATATATTCAGGACCCGGTCCTCATCCCTGGAGGGACACTCTTCACCCCCATCACCTGTTTCCCCCACCCCTCCCCCTGGGGATCATGTCTGCGTTCTCTAGAGTTAGGAGTCTGTTTCTTGGTTTGTCTCTCTATCTTTCCTTTCGCTCATTTGTTTTGTTTCTTAAAGTCCACATATGAGTGAAATCAGTGATATCGTTCAACTATCAGTTGTTAATTAGAACTACTGGGCATTGTATGGTGAGCCACGGTTCAATAAGAGAACACAAAGAAATTGGAAAAAATCTATTATACACGCAAAAGGTGATGAGGGGCAATGCCTGTGAAGAATCAAGGGGAACAGGGGCGAGCATGGAGAGCCTTCAGGTCAGGATGAAGGTCTGCCTCTGGTAAAAGGACAAGAACGGGAAGCTGGGCAGCAGAAGTCTCCGAGTGCAAGGAGTGCTGAAAAAGTCTTGCCCACGCGATGCAGAGTGCCTGGACCAGCAGTGCCTCCGAGAGGACTGTGCACTGGGGAGGGGTGGCCAGCTTCTGGTGTGCCCACCATACGCAGTCATGGACCAGATGCAGCCCCAGGGGAGCGTGGCTAGCTTGACCCACAGACATGGTGGCTGGAGGTTGTCATCAATCAGCGGTGCTCTTGGAGAAGGTTCTCTCAAGAGGAGATCCATGTGGGACCTCACAGTGGCCCTTGTCTCTTCTCTCTCCTTAACGCAGAGCCTCTGCTGTGAGAGGCATCTGTTATTTTTGAAGCTAGCATTAATTTTCATATCTTCTGGTCACAGCACCTAGATTTTTCTTGGGGAAACCGCAACCACATTGTAGTCCGTGGTTTAGGTGAAGCTGACATTCTGCTCCCCCTCTTCTCCCTGCACGTGTAGTCATATGACCCTACACAATCAGGACACGGTCTGTCCCCCCCACAAGGGGTTAATGAAGAGATGGACACAGCCCTCAGGGCCTCTGAAATCATCCGGGGCTTTTGTTGGGGAAGTCAAAGGCAGAGACTGGATTTTTCTGCTGGGCTTGCCAAGGAAATCAGAATGAGCCTAGAGCCCTTGGAAGGGGTCTTGACATCACAAGGCAAAGTCTGCCAGAGAATGAAGCCAACAAAGAGAAAAAGCAAAGACAAGGAACGGGGAAACCAAGATTAAGATATTATGATTTCTGTTGAGCCCCTTGGTCCATTCATACTTGAAGGCAGGGTTTTTAACCCTATACTCTTCAGTCAATGAGCTGATGGATTTACTTTTCTGTTTAAGTTAGGGTCCCTGTCACTTGCCACCATGAGTTTTGGTTGATATATTTAATTTTCACTAATAGCTTTAGTGGACCATAGCCCATATTCTGATCTTTTATAGAAGATTGAGAATATGACTTCAGGCACTCTAGAAAAATTATACTAGGATAAATTTGTATTGCCTAAGAAATTGATGATAAAGAAAGTTTACTTAGAGACATTAATGATGTCATCCCTATCAGCTAGGATCCAGATAACATACCGGTTAATGTAACCAAGAATTTAACACAAAGAATCGTTAACTGGATATAAAGAACTGTTAAGTAGGTAGCTAAATAGGTCAAAACAGACCACTATGGCTCCACGTAGATAGACACTGAAGGAAGCTACTATCACCCCAGGGCTGCAGGGAAAATTGGAATAATTAAATTTTGGAAGCTTGGAGAGAGGGCCCTGCAGAACTGAAACTCAGACCTCCAATGAGGGTGTCTCTGAGCTTGGAGGAAGGATTTCATGGCCTGAGATCTTGGCATCTGAGGAGGGGTACCTGCTGGCTGGTGCTAGCTTCCCGGGGAAGGTGCCATAAAATTCAATCAGCCAGTGCTGAGAGAAACCTGCAAAGTGGACTCCACTCTTTCTGCAGGAAGGAGACGTCGCTGCCTGAGGAAGGGCGTCTGGTGAATTAAGAGTCACAGGAACAAGACAGGCAAGAGGTCTGGTCTCCCTCCTCTGGTCTCCAGTAGCTCCCTACACCCTACAGGCAAAACCTAGCAGCCATCCAGCCGGCCAAGGACTAGCATGGTTTGCAGGGACGAGGCACAGAAGGGCGAGCTGGGAACTGAGAATCAATGACTTAATAGTCAGCACAGGGTCGGACCCCCAGTGAGCCCAGCGACACTGGCCAGAGCTTGGGGTGCCCGGCAAAAACAGATGGCCCATGGGATGCTGACCCTCCACAGAAGTAACCTCATGCCTGACAGCCCAGGAAATGCCCAGAAAGGCAATTTCAAATGTTGTAGAAAGGTTTTGTAAGCCTTCAGAATGAGATCATTTGACATACCATTTTAGTGATGGAACCTCAAAATTCATTAGCCCTCATTACCTCAGGACTGTCCTCAGGGCTCCGACTACAACTTGAACAAGAGGACCCCCATTTTTTAGTTTAACCTAGAATGACTTGTCCCTGGGTTCAAAAATAAATAGGTAGTCACACATTTAAAAAAATATATATCCAATAAGTTAATTTTTTAATCTACTGTTAGCTCAAGCAGAACTCTGAATTTACTGTTTTTCTACTCAGTAAAGTTTTTGAAGAATAACTATATTATATTTTAAGGCCCTAAGTGGAAAGGTGTTTTGTTTTACTTTGCTTTGTTTTGTTTGTTTTAAGATTATGCTGAGTGAAATAAGTCAAGCAGAGAGAGTCAATTATATGGTTTCACTTACATATGGAGCAAAGGAAAAACATGGAGGACATTGGGAGAAGGAAAGGAAGGGTGAATTGGAGGAAATCAGAGCAGGAGACAAAGCATGAGAGACTGTGGACTCTGAGCAACAAACTGAGGGTTTTGGAAGGGCGGGGGTGGGGGGTTGGGTGAGCCTGGTGGTGGGTATTGAGGAAGGCACATATTGCATGGAGCACTGGGTGTGGTGCAAGAACAATGAATCTCGGAACACTGAAAAAATAAATTAAATTAAAAAAAATCCGTTTATCATTTTTCTGAGACACAGTCCTGATCCAATGTGGCATACTTGGCACATAGGTCTACACCTGCAGTGTTTAGGTAAGTAGGGGAAAAAAATCCAAACTAATTTTGCAATTGAATTTTTACTTCTCTCTAGTGAATCTCCATGGTGAGGACCTCAGTGGAGCAGGATATTTGGAACATTTTTGTTGTTTCCCTTACCCTGACCATCAGGGCACAGTCCTGTGGGGACATAATGCTAAGTGTGTGCACATGGACGGGCCCTGGGATTGAGCCCAGGATTGAGGCAGACCCCATCCAAGTCCACATACATGGCGTCCCGCCCCACCCCAGCTCAGCTCCCGGGCCTCCAGATGCATTCCATCGGTGAAGGTGGAAATATTGGTAGACCATCTGGGGCAATAAATTCTTTCTGTCCATAGAAATTTTCATATTCAAATGTCTACAGGGACAGTCCAAGTTGCCTTCCCTTGCTATCTCAAGGGCTCGCTTTTTGCCAAGACTTGAGTGATCACATTATTTGGAAAGTTTTGTCGACTTTCATTTCAAACACAGTAGGTGTCAAAAATTACTTTCCAAGGGAGTCAGTTATTTTTGTCTGTAAACACTACAATTTTGTTACAAAGAACTTACAGGGTTATGAACTTTGTTCTAATCTTCTATGTGCAAAAGAGCTGATAACACTGCTTGTTCCCTATAATGCTAAAACCGCTTGTTCAAGGCCGTGGGGATTTTTAAATTATTTGTTTCCAAGTGTTTCAAAGTACTTGAAGCTTTCATTCTGATTTTCTCTAAGCTCAAATGTCTGTTTTAAAATTATAAGACTCCTTGAGATTTCCTGGAGATTCAGTCATGTTGCTCATAAATATATTCTGGAAAAAGAAATAACACCTTTGGGTACTTTTCCTAAACATCACCATAAGCCAGCATTGAGGACATATTCCAAGACATGCTCTGAGTATCAAAGTTGAGGGGCTCAGTTTCCACCACTGAAAACCATTCAGCTGACAACCAGGGAAAAAACAGTTCCCTGTTAAAAAAAAGCATAACCTTGGGTACAGGATCATCTGAACTGACCAAAGGACGTCTTCTGGAAACACATTTTGCAGTCTCATCTGCTCTCTGCCTTTGAAAAATGCAAACCAGACCATTTCTGGAGCTTAAAATGCTTAACTTCTAAAAAGATGCATTTTTTGAGAAGATGGTATCTTGTTACTGAAACACAAGAAATGACTTGATTAGAACCTCCCTGAGGGTAGAAATACTAGAGTAGAGGAAGAACTAGAGAGAGAGATAGAGAGAGAGAGATCACTCTCATGGGGGGGGGGGGTTGTTCCATGCAGGAAGAGGACACCTAAGTCCTTCTCCATGCTGTCTAGAATTTACCCCAAGGTTCTTTTGTTTCTCCCACTCAGAGGAAAATTGTCACCTAGGCTCATGGGTTCTGTGAATCTTTGTTTCTGTTTATGTGGGCTTGGGGAGGGGACATAAACCTCAAAGGATGAGTGAGAGAGAAGAAAGATAGGCAAATACGTCAAGATGAACCAAATGTTACCTGCCATTCTTACCTGTTGGTCTTCAAATGTCCTGTCTCTTTAACTTGTCAACTTCCTGGAAACAAGGGCATCTATCAGAGATTTATTGTGGCACCATCTAGGCCATGAATACGTACACATCCCACTGAATTCGTGATAGCAAGTTATCATCTAAAAATAAACCTTCTCCAAAACTTCAGGGATGGCTCCTCTGAAAGCTCTCTTTGTCTGAAATCTGTGAAGTGAGTTCACTGCTCTCAGGAAACTGGCAGCCAAATAAGTTCCTTATTTAAAAGAGTGGCCGGCAGGCACATTGAGAAAGCAATTTTGTAAATGGATTGGCAATTGACTTATATTTCCCATAATACATCCATCATAAAACTGGATGAACCAATTTGGGAAATCATAGCTCAGTCCAATAATGCAAGTCCCCAGCAGGTTCTGGAAGTGTTCCTTCTTTTCTAACCCACAGAGGAAGAACCTGCTCCCCCAGGATACCCAGGCTGCCAGGACTGAGGAAGGAGAATACTCTTGGATCTTAGCGCACAAGGCAGGCAACATCACTTACTCCTGCTTGGTCCAGCAACTCCTGTGCTAGAAACTCTAACCAAACCAGCCTCTCCTCTAACCTCCTCAAGGGGAGGTTCAAAGAGCCACCATTGAAAATCCATATATTGGAACACTGAAAAAATAAAATAAAAGTTTAAAATTGAAAAAAAAAGAAAGGTAATGCATCATCATCAAAAAAAAAAAAAAAAATCCATATGCCACTGCCTACAGGAAGCAACTACTACTCTGGCCCAAGAGCCAGAATCAAGTAGCCATTGTCTTTGCTTCTGACAGGAAAAGAAAGATAGCTTACAGACTAGAGCTGTCTTCTCAACCACCATGGGCAGTAATGCTATGAGAAACATCTGTCAGGAAGAACAGGGGAACCAAGTTTGGGAAATTCAAATTTCTGGGGTTTTTTTGGTCCAAACTATGTATATAAGGGCCCTTCTCAATCACTGTTGGTGCAATGACTCAGTAGTTTGCCTACTGATAGAATAAGAAATAATTTAAATTAAAATGTAAAGGCACTCAACATTTTGCAAAATAGTGTTCACATTCATTTTCCACATGCACTATTTCATCAGCTTCCAAGGTGACGCTGTGTGGGAACCATCTCTCTTTTCGCAGAGGACAATGACCCAAGACAATACTAGAAATCAGAATCATCCATCAGGTTACCTGTGGGACCCAAGAAAATCAAAGCGTTCTTGGGGAGGAATAGTTGTCGCGAAAACTGTCTCCGTAGTCCATCTGTGCCCGCGCCCTGGTGACTCAGTGCACCAGGATGTCCCGAGACCTCAGAGCATAGACCACACCGCGGCATCGCGCAGACAGCATTCTTGAATCTTGCTGTTCAGTCGTCTGGGCGGGATTAGAGTAATGGCTCCTTGACAACATGGCCTTAAAACAAAGATCTTTTGACAAGGGTCATCTTCTTTTTCAACTGCAGCA
Organism: Nasua narica; assembly: GCA_028533885.1. Lineage (NCBI taxonomy): Eukaryota > Metazoa > Chordata > Mammalia > Carnivora > Procyonidae > Nasua > Nasua narica. The sequence continues at coordinate 133,699,001 of CM052809.1, forward strand.
AGAGCCATGGAATTGATTAGTAGGCATGAGGTAATGTGGGTCACCAAGACTAAATACTAAATATTGTCAGGACTTACTGCCAGAATAGAGCCTGGGCTGCAGCCTTATCCTTAAAAACTAGACAGAGGCTCAACAAGAGCATCTGAGACGTGGATTGACCACCCTACTAATGCAGGAAAGACCCGGGTGGGGGGAGTCTCATTCAGCTGGATGGGGCTGGGGGCAGGGGAGATGCTGGGAAAGGTCCTGTCCAGCCAACCCAGCACAATTCCCACTGCAAATAGCAATAGAAGATCAGAGTCCAACACAGGTATCAGTAGGGAGGATCATTGGGATATGGAGAGTGACTGGCAGAGCTTGGTGCTGGAGAATGCATTTGGAAAGTACTTAAAGAGACCTGCAGATAGCAGCTCAGAGCAGTCTGTGGTGAGGGACGGGTCTCTGGGAGCTGGGGCAGGGCTACAGTCTCTAAGGGAAGCTGACAATAAAAAGGTAGGGTTCCACTGGGAAAGGGATGCCTCGTTCTAGGTAAGTTAGTTGAAATAGGCATGGACTCAGGCACAGCAACTATGGCCGATATCAAATCATGAGAGTGAAGAAGGTCTATCATCTGGATGTCTGAATTAGGGGCCAAAAAACTATCTAGATGCAAATGTCTTTGTGGCATGGACAGCTGGCTATTCCCCAATACTCGTGGTTTCCCTGTCCCATAGTAGTTAGGTGTCACTGAGAAACGGCTTCCCAGCAAGGTCCTATAGCCACTAGTCCCTTTTGTATCCAGAAGGAGCCATGTGAGGAGCCTTTGCCAATGGAAGTGAGGGATGCAGTGGGTGCCCCTCTGCCCAAGGCAAGAAGGAGCATAGCCTCCTCTCTTCCTCTCTTATCCATCATTCAGGAGTAAAGAACAATAGACAGATGGACCTTGGAATTCTGAACCAGCCCAGAGAGGACGCTGTCCTTGGATTCAAAACAATGCATCAGACCTGGGGGAGCAAGAAACAAACATTTATTGTGTTAAGCTGTTTAAATGTAAAGATTTGTTTGTGGCTCATTCAAGTCACACAACTGGCAAATAAAAGTCTTGAACGTGAGCCCCATGTCTTCCTCCTAGCCCAGTGCTCCTTCCACTGTCCTCTGGCTATCCTTGCACTTGGACTTCTAATCAGACCATGGTTTGGTCCCATGGTTTGGTCGGACAGCACACATCCTCCCTCTGCTTTGAAGAAAGTTAAGGACTTATGGAAAGACTTTTGAACTTGGAGTTGATAAATCTGATTCTGCTACCTAACCAGGTGTGTAACCTTGAACTAGGCTTCTACTTCTGTGGGTTCAGCTTCTTCCCTCAAGAAATGAGGTGAGTCAGCCAGATGAGTCACGAAAAAATTTAACAGCACAAGTACGAAAGTCTGGAGAGTTTGACAGCTACCCAGCTCAACGACCCTGCCTACTGACCTCTTCTGACCTGACCTGACTGCAGCCGATTTCAAGACCTGAAATTGATGTTATCCTAAGGTTGCCCTCTAAGCCCTGAACAAAGTCATCACCCACCAGGCCTGAGACCAGTGTGGAATTTCTGCAGATCCCTCTCTGTGCGCCTGTGACCTCTGCTACAGGATAATACATTTCACCAACTGTTCAGGTTATCTATTGCTACAAAACAAACCACCCCAAAACTAGTACTTTAAACAACCACGATAGCTTGTCCACAGTTCTGTAGATCAGGATTCAGGGAATAGCTTATTAGGCAGCACTCATTCGGAGTTTCCCAGACAGGTGCAGTAAGATATTGGTTGGGCTTCAATTATCTTATATCTCTATTATGCTGTGTCAGGATGCCCACTCTGAGACTCTCAGTACCTCTGCATGTGAGCCTCTGATGGGACTTCGTAAGCTGCCTCTAAGCATGAGGGAGTGTCCCCAGAGAGAGCGTTCCAGGGGAATGAGACAGAAGCCTCACCATCTCTCATGACCTAGCTTCAGAAGTCCCAGTATATCACTTCACTGCCTTCTGTTGGTCAAGCAAATCACAAGTCCAGCTCAGATTCAGGGGAGGAAAAAAATATTCCACTTCTTAAGGGGAGGAATAACAAAGGATGTGTGGCCATGTCTACCCTCCACATCATCCTTGATAGATAGCATCCAAATATGCCTACCTAGGACCACCTTAAGAATAACCATTTTGCATAAATGACAATAGATTAAGGACCCCTCAAAACCTGGGAGACACCAATTTTGTCCAAAAAAATGAATTCCTGCCAAGCCCAGACAGCCCCTGATGATGCCATCCTCTTGCCGACAAATTGATTCCTTCTAAGAAAGTGCCCCTCTCCTCCGTGAACCCCACTGGGCTCCATAAATACTTGCCATTTCTATTATGAGGCAGATCCATACACTACAAGGGGTAGCTTCTAAGAGGAGCTTCAGAAGACACTATCTCTCCCTCTACTTCATCTCCCAGGATGTCATCATACTTGGTGAAAGTAATGTGAAACATTGAAGACCTGTATGAAATATTAGGTACTAAACCGGGTCAGAATTTATCCCAGAAATTTTGATGCCTATGCTTTAAATATTGAACATTAGCTGAACCTACACTTGGTCCAGATATGAGAAAGGAGCCATTGGAAAAACACCATCTAGTGATAAAGATGGAGGTCTGAGTGTTAGCTCTACTTTATACCATCTCAAGGGTGATGGGTGCTCATGGTCAGGTGTTGATAAACATAAGAATGCTTTGATGGGCAGATTATTCAGATTCAGTTTATTTCTCAGGGGGACTACAGATCTTGGTTGCTGGATTTTTTTAATCCTGACTCCATTCACCTAAGAAAATCGTGATGGGGTTAATTTGTACCTCCTGGTTTTATTGCAAGAATTAAGAGTTAACATATGTTAAAATCTAATGCTTACCCTACATGCTGAATGAATTTGAACAGGACTTCAAGCCTGCTCTTTTGGCCATTGGCCTCACTCTACCCCCAGGACCAGTGCCCTGAGTCCAAGTGATTTCTTTCTCTAGCCTTGGCATACAGCCCCCATGCCCAGTTTGATCATAGTCTTTCAGACACTGTTCTGGAATGTGTTAGCACCCACATCACGAATGTGTTGCTCCATTTTGTTACCCATCCCCACCAGTTCTTCTGAGTTACTGTTGATCATAGTCTCATGCCCACAAATTCACATAGTCAAAGCCATTCTAAGACTTATCTCAATATACAATACGAAAACTGCCAATGACCAATATCACTCACTGTTGAACATTTCCTTTGTGTGTACCCTATGCTTTACCTTCTAAATATTTGCACAAAATTTTAATGTAATGAGACATTACATAGGAGTTCATGATCAACATTGACATTATGCTTAAAAAGCAGTATCTTTACAAAGTTATCTTAAAAATCAATTCTACGTAATAGAAAATGGGCCCATTTCTAGGGCTAGTCTGACTTATTATGGAATCTTCTAGTTTTGCTATTTATATCAACCTCTTAAACATAATCATGTAGGAGTTTGCACTTTACAAGAGACATGGTTCTTTAAAATAGATTGTCATCCTCTTAAACTCCCTCTGGGTTTCTCTCTATAATTATGGCCTGTTTGAGTAAAAACCAGGAATGCATTTGGTCATCTGGTTGTCCCAGTGCTTCTCAAACTATTCAACCTTTTTACTTGCATGGTGCCCATTGAAATATTATGTTTGTCCATCCCATTTTCATAAATATTGGGTCTGCTGGAAGCAGAAGTCAATAGGCCTGGAGCTCTAGCAGCTCCAAGGGCCAATAAACATGGGAGCCATTCCCAGGGCAAAGGTTGGGAAGCTCTGTTTCCGCAGACTGGCATTGGTGACTGCCTGTCAAAAGAGAGAATAAGTATCTGTCCAGCCTGCTCAAGGTGCTATGAAGGATGCAGATCCATCATGTATATGAGGGTAATCTTAAGCAGCTCACAAAGCATTGGGGACACTGGCGTGATTACAGTCAGGTGAAATAAATGAATGCATGAAAGAGATTAAAACAATCACAGTAAAATATATAGCACGGATCACGGTAAAACCATTTGTTTCAGTGCTGGTAACTTCCCAGTACTGCTGTCATGATTCAGAGGTCAGTAGTAGGATGGGCAGGGAAGAGTGCAGTGAGGTAGGACCTGAGCAAGACCTGGTGAGTAGAATTAAATAAACAAAGGTGAGGACAGTTTCAGGTGAGAACCTCAGCATTTGTGAAAAATGGCCATGACTTCTTTTTCGATTGGAGAAGAGCTATCTTGCTAGATATCCAATGAGGTCATGTTTGTGAAATTGTCCTGCTCATTATAAAGTTGTTCACGTCATGGTATTAGGAACATTTTTATTGTAGTGAATATTGTGGCAATTGAAGTTAACCCAAGAAGAGTTCTCATCTCATCTTTCTCATATACTAGGTAATTGTGCATGAGTTACTTAGACCACCTTGCTCACTTAGGCACATAGGGTTCTTCGGGGGAATTAAAGAAGCCCATATGTAATATACTTTCCATAGTGTCTGGTCTCAGACGCTCGTTAATGGTGTCCAGCATGAGTGCCCCTTTTGTACCATTATTGTGTATTTTGTCTTCCTTCATCAGGAAGGTATTCTGAGTGTTCAAGGCAGGGTTGAAATGGAGGCATTTGAAATCCCAGGATTGTGTTTGCTCACAAATGTCCTAACTGACTTTGTTATCCCCCCCTTTGGGTCAACGTGAAGTTAGGGTGAGTCATTTACAACCAGAACTAAGCCAGAACTAAGGGTGTAAGTTTGCATGCTACAGCTCATCTGCAGCCCAGACAACACCCCAAAACCACATTTCCGAACTTTCTGGGTGATCAGCTTTACTGTAGTTCTTACCATATGTTCAGCTTCCCAGTCCTTCTCTAGAGATTCTGATCCAGTGGGTCTGCAATCCTGCAAATTACTTCTATGCTAGGAAGGTTGAGAAAACCAATGTAAGGCCAGCATTATCCTCACTACCCTGAGGAAACAAAAGTTCTGGATAACCTGGAGCTCTTTTCATACAGCAAACCTCTGACATGCTTTCGTGGGATTTGTGGAGGAATGGAGATGCTCTCTGTAAAAATTTGCTAATCTGGCATGGAGAATGTAGAGGACGACCTTGACCTAGTAAAAATCTATAGAATGTAAGGTCTACCTTTTGTCACAAAGTGCATCCCTTTCCTGTGAAGTTAAATAAGATAAGATATATACAATTTCTATTTGTCAATTATATCTCAATAAAGATAGGGGAAAACCTTTGAAAAGCTCATACTAAAACTCAAAAAACTTTTAATCAAAACTTACTTTAAATATTTTAGAAGAAACTCATTTAAAATCCAGAAGTAATACTGATTTTTACATATTAAACTGATTTAATATTATTTTACTTCATACGCTGAGTTTTCTCAAAGCATGATTCACTTGAATGTTTAAATAAATTTTTTATTACTCCCGATCACGGTATGAATCCTTTCCCAGATTCAGAAAAAGCCTATGCCTTCTGATGAATTAGTGATTCTTTTGTTATTGGTTAATGAGAACAATTTGACACCTGAGTTTGACATAATCATAAAACAACCAACTTCTAAATATAATCAGCTTCTAGATATAATCCATATATGTTAACAACATTAACTGTAAACTTATCAAAACTGGCTGACATCATTTATAGCATATTTCAATAGTTGAAATAGCTACGAAAAAAGTCTATCAGTTCATTCATAAAAAACATGACTCTTTACCCCCGAATTTTGTCACATGCATATTTTTTTCCAAATACTTTTATTTTTTCAGTGTTACAAGATTCACTGTCCATGTACCACACCCAGTGCTCCATGCAATACGTGCCCTCCTCAATACCCATATTCTTGACCGACTTTCACTGCCTTGACATGATCTAAAGAGTTGTTCAATTGTTGTATACATTCAAAGGCACCGTAGGCCTATTGAATTTAGGGGTGGGAGATATTTCACCATGGCTCACCCTTTAATTTCATGGAGGGCAAAGCTGGAAGTCAGAGATGTTGTGGGATTTGTCTATGGTGTGAGAACAGAGAGGAGCATGGGCCCTGTGGCAGGAATCCAAGACAGAGGCAGGGCCCTGGGGAACCTGCTACCTAGAGGAGCCCAAGCCAGTGTTTACTGGCTCTGTGTTCCATCCTCAGAGGTTGGCACCCACTAGAGTCCCAGTAAATTGTTGTTAAGTTGGATTGAATTCGATCGCTCTTATAAAAATCATTAGAAAGACTGATGAAAATACACCACAAAACATGAAACTCACTCTCGAGGAAAAAGCATTGCTATAAACATTTCAAAAAGAATCCAGAGAGCAAATGGCAAACTTGTTTTTATTCTGGGAAGGACAGGGAGGGGGAAGTAGCATGGTGTTAACTCGAACTCTGCAGATGTTGAGTAATTTTGGAAATCAGAAAAGAGAAAACAAAATGTGGCCTCATTACAGTCAGAAGAGGGTTATTTGAAGCCAACTGATGTAAATTTTTTAGTAAACACATACACACACAGGGGTGCTCACAGAAATGTGGACATCTATGTCAAAACAGAGCCTGAAAACTCTTCTCCCGTCTGTGCCTCAGAGGAGAAGTGGGTGACCTCTCAGCGCCCCCAAAGCTACTGCCCAGCATAGCAGGCAGAGACACACAAAGGAGTGGTCATTACACAGAGGCAAGACTGTGGGCTGCCACTTGGAATCCCTCCTAGCCAGCATTGTAACCAAAGACATGACTGACAAAAACAACAGTATAAGGCATATATGCACAGAAACATTACCCGTAGGGATGCAAGAGGAAGCCTGGTACTATGTGCAGTCAAGTCCCTCTGAGGTGCCTATCAGAGTCCTCATGTGTGGATACAACCACCTTGTCCATGATCAGAGCATCCCAGGAGAACTCCAGGCACCCAGTGCACTGTCTTTAGGACCCTCCCAAACAAACATCTGCACAACTCCTCTGTGTGGCACACAAGCAGCAGGGACATGTGTGGATGTAGGTTTTTTGCTCCATTCCTCACTAGCTGCATGACTCAAGTTAACTAATGTTTCCATCTCCTGATGAGGCTAAAGATACCACCTACCTGGTAGAATTGTGGTGAGGAATAAAGGGTGAAAGGAATGTACAGAGCTAGACACAAACTATGAACAGTTCAGATGGTGGTAACTGGTATCATTGCACACAGTCATGTTCCTTCAGAAACAAACAAGGCACAACAATGGAGGTGGTAGAGAAAGGAAAACATTTGGCTACCCCATCCTTCATACCAGGCACCCCCATCTGCAACTCCCTGCTTATTTATTGGTTTCTTCATTTATCCTCTCCCACCCCCTGCCTTCCCTGAAACCCATGTCTTCTCCACTATTACATCCTTAACAGAAAGTAGAAAACAAATTAAATACTTGTTGGATTAATGACTTCTCTCTGTCCATGTTGACCTTTTTTCCATTTGTGTCTATCTTCTCAAGATAACTGTTAGAAAGAAGGAGGATAAAAAGAGTGAGGGAGAGTGAGCTAAAGAACTCCAAAGAAAAACCCAAATCTGAGATAAAGCCTGTAATCTTCTAGAGATAAAGCCTGTAGTGTCACCATATTTCTCCCAGGCCACATCAGTAAGTATGAGTCTAATAGTTAAAAGCAAGAAGAACAATGAAAAGGGAGACGCTAAACTACTTATTTATTTTTTTTCTTGTTAACATATAATGTATTATTTGCCCCAGGGGTACAGGTCTGTGATTCATCAGTCTTATACAATTCGCAGCACTCACCATAGCACATACCCTCCCCAATGTCCATCACCCAGCCATGCCATCCCTCCCACCCCCCTCCATTCCAGCAACCCTCAGTTTGTTTCCTGAGATTAAGAGTCTCTTATGTTTATTTCCCTCCCCAGTCCCATCTTGTTTCTTTTTTCCCTCTCTTCCCCCATGACCCCCACCCTGCCTCTCAAATTCCTCATATCAGAGAGATCATATAATAATTGTCTTTCTCTGATTGACTTATTTCGCTTAGCATAATACCTTCTAGTTCCATCCATATCATTGCAAATGGCAAGATTTTGTGTTTTTCTGGTGGTTACATAGTATTCCATTGTGTGTGTGTGTGTGTGTGTGTGTGTGTGTGTGTAACTCACATCTTCTTTATCCATCCATTCATTTGTTGATGGATATATAGGCTCTTTCCATAGTTTGACTATTGTGGACATTGCTGCTATAAACATCAGGGTGCATGTGCCCTTTCAGATCTTTGGGGTAAATACCCAGTAGTGCAGTTTCTAGGTCACAGGATAGCTCTATTTTCAACTTTTTGAGGTACCTCAATACTGTTTTACAGAGTGGCTGCACCAGCTTGCATTCCCACCAACAGTGTAGGAGGGTTTCCCCTTTCTCCACTCAACCTCTCTAATATTTGTTGTTTCCTGACTTGTTAATTTTAACCATTCTGACTGGTGTGAGGTGGTATCTCATTGTGGTTTTGATTTGTATTTCCCTGATGCCGAAGGATGTTGAGCACTTTTTCATGTGTCTGTTGTCCATCAGATATCTTCTTTGAAGAAATGTCTGTTCATGTCTTCTGCCCATTTCTTGATTAGATTATTTGCTCTCTGGGTGTTGAGTTCGATAAGTTCTTTATAGATTTCGGATACTAGCCCTTTATCTGATATGTCATTTGCAAATATCTTCTCCCATTCAGGAGGTTTTGTTTATTGTTTAGTTTTGTTTATTGTTACCTTTGCTGTGCGAAAGCTTTTGATCTTGATGAAGTCCCAATAGTTCATTTTTGCCCTTGCTACCCTTGCTTTGGAAAATGTTTCTAGGAAGAAGTTGCTGTGGCTGAGGTCAAAGAGGTTGCTGCCTATGTTCTCCTCGAGGATTTTGATGGATTCCTGTCTCACACTGAGGTCTTTTACTCATTTTTTGTCTATTTTTGTGTGTGATGTAAGGAAATGGTCCAGTTTCATTTTTCTGCTTGTGGCTGTCTAATTTTCCCAACACCATTGTCGAAGAAACTTTTTTCCATTGGACATTCTTTCCTGCTTTGTTGAAGATTAGTTGGCCACAGAGTTGAGGGTCCATTTCTGGGTTCTCTATTTTGTTCCATTGATCTATGTGTCTGTTTTCATGCCAGTACCATACTGTCTTGATGATTACAACTTTGTAATAGAGCTTGAAGCCTGGAATTGTGATGCGGCCAACTTTGGTTTTCTTTTTCAATATTCTTCTGGCTACTCAGGATCTTTTCTGGTTCCATATAAATTTTAGGATTATTTGTTTCATTTTTTTGAAAAAAGTTGATGGTATATTGATAGGGATTCCATTAAATGTGTAGATTGCTCTAGGTAGCGTAGACATTTTCACAATATTTTTTCTTTCAACCCATGAGCATGGAACGTTTTTCCATTTCTTTGTGTCTTCCTCAATTTCTTTCATGAGTACTCTATAGTTTTTTGAGTACAGATTCTTTGGTTAGATTTATTCCTATGTATCGTATGGTTTTGGATAATTGTAAATGGGATCAACTCCTAAATCACTCATTTCTTTTCTTTTTTTTTTTTTTAGTTATTTTTTTCCCCAAAAAATGTATATTTTATTTTTTCAGTGTTACAAGATTGATTGTTCATGCACCACACCCAGTGCTCCATGCAATACATGCCCTTCTCAATACCCACCACCAGGCTCACCCAACCCCCCACCTCCTCCCCTCCAAACCACTCAGTTTGTTGCTCAGAGTCCACAGTCTCTCCTGGTTCATCGCCCCCTCCAATTTTCCCCCATTCACCCTTCCCTTCCTCTCACAATGCTCTCCATGATTTTTGTTATACTCCACACGTAAGCGAGACCATAAGATAACTGACTCTCTCCGCTTGACTTATTTCACTCCACATAATCTCTTCTAGTCCTGTCCATGCTGATACAAAAGTTGGGTATTCATCCTTTCTGATGGAGGCATAATATTCCATTGTATAGATGTACCACATCTTCCTTATCCACTCATCTGCTGAAAGGCATTTTGGTTCTTTCCACAGTTTTAAACCACTCATTTCTAAAGAAATGAAGAATTCAGAGTGAGTATCATCCCAACTGTAGGGCCTGGATGTCAACTGTCACGATTGTGAGATCAAACTTACGTAGTTGGATTGTCTTCATTCTGCAGAGATCTTTCACTTATCCTGAGTGTTTAACCTACACACAATGCTTTAAGTTAAATAGCTCTATCCATTATGTAGGCAAAGAAACAGATTCAATCCATTGTAACACACCATCAAGCATCTGATTAAGTGAAAGAAGATTCAAATCTAATACTTCCAAATGACAGTCCAGTGCTCTCCACAATACCCTGGCTCCATAAGCACCCCAGCCCCATGGACACCCCAGCCCTATAGACACCTCAGACCTGTGGACACCCTGGCCATAGAGGCAGTCCCATGATTGTCATAGACCTTAATGCTATCAGATCCTGGGTGACCACCCATTGTAGCCAAGAATGGGATGGGAGTGTTAATGGGCATCCTTTGAGGTCAAGTATCAGATCTCAAAGGACTTATTAGGGAAGAATTTCAAATTTTGTGAGAAGAGTGGCAGGCATAGTCTACTTTCTATCCTTGTTTCCTCCACCTCTTCATTTACATCTTTCTTTTCTTATCTCTATAACTAGCTGATCCCCTTTTCCAGCCAAATAAGCAGAGTGTAGGGTGGGAGCATCTTGCCAGCCAAATAAGTCAGAGTGTAGGGTGGGAGATGCCATGGTGCCTCCCTTTTCATGCTTCAGACCTGCACTTGGGACCCTGCATTTGGATAGGCAGGCCCTTCCTAAATTCTTTCACCAAAGGAACCACAAAAGTGACTGCATCTGGTATCTTACGAAGGAAAGGAGGGAAGGAGGGGGAAAGGAAGGGAGAGAGAGGAAAAAAAGAAAACAGAGGAAAGGAAAAAGAAAGGAGAAGGAAAAGATAGAAAAGAAGGAGGAGGGGAGAGAAGGAAAAAAGAAAGAAAAAAGAAAACCTTCTAGTTGCCTGGAAAAGATTTTTGTTTCAGTCTTACAAAATTCCCAACACAAGCTTAAGAATTTGAAAACAAATAGGCTACAATGAAGCATAACCAGCACTCAAAGGAAAGCAGTCTCCAAGGGGCCCTTGGGCACAAGGGTTGTGTGCCTCTCTCCCTGCTTGGTGTTCTACATGACCTGCTACACAATAGATGCCTTCATTGTCTGTTAAGTGGATAAGTACCTACACAAAACTATAGTCTTACACAAATTCTTTCAAGAAGAGGGGGAGAAACATCTCAGAAGTGCTTTAAAAATTTCTTGTAGCTAGTTCATCTTCATCAGCCCTACCTACAGAAGCCAACAAGCACAGTTGGAACAAATAGGTTAATAAAACCAAGCCAGATGGCCAGCCATTAATTTTGCTGCTTCTCTGCAGCCATTACAGATTTATCCTTTAAAGTTCTACACTAATCAGAGTGTAAATTCCCCTGAAGCCATTTGGTGCCTTGGCAAGTAAGCTAGACCATGAATTTCTAAGAATACTGCACCCTCATTAGTCCCTACAGACTTCCCCTCATCCTGTTATTGACCATAAAAAATCAGCTGTCTTGAAAACACTGTTCTAAAACATTATACTTTGATGCTATATTCTTTCATTAATTTGTATATATCTCACTTGGAATGTGTGCCCATTAGAATAGATCTTCAGTTTACATTTGAACTCTTGGTGAAAGGAAAATTGAACTTCTGGCCCAGGTGGTGTGGTATATGTCAAATCCTCCTTCACTCCACCACCATCGTCACCAAACACACAGGAATAACCCAGAACATGCAGCTGGGAGGGATAGGAGAACCTAACTGAGTAGAGAAGTACAACAAGCATCTTTGTTGACAGAAAAGGAAAAGAAACAGAAAGGGGAAATTAAGGCTGGCCTGCACTTGCTGTTCTCCAACTCTGAGGGCAGATAGAGGTGTCTGGGAGGGTGCCTCTGTTAGGTAGTTAGGGATTAAAGCCAAGCTCTCAGTCTGAACTGAGTTGGACTAGACTCCTCTTTTGACAAGGGAAGGACAATAGGAACAAATGGGGTGGGAAATGTGAGCTGTGTACCTAGTAAGGCACAAGGGAGCTGACCTTGACTTGCAGGTAAATCCTGAATCTCAGCAACTGAAGGCTGTTCTGTAACTGCCCCAGGAACACCCAATGCAGCAGGACAATACTTGGTTCTGGACTCTGAGCTCCAAGGAAACAAGGCAGAAGCATGCACAAGATGATTAGCCAGGGCAGGTGGAGAGAGTGGAGGGGCATGGAGGGAATGGATAGGTGGAGAGAGAGTGAGTAGATGAGCCAGCAAATCTAAAGTGAGAAACACCAATGCGAAGAATAACACACCACAAATCAAATACCAAGAAATGAAATGACCCCAGATGAAATAAAAATCATCTTAAAATTTGAAACGTGGGCGCCGGGGTGGCTCAGTTGGTTGAGCAACTGCCTTCGGCTCAGGTCATGATCCTTGAGTTCCGGGATCGAGTCCCACATCGGGCTCCCAGCTCCACAGGGAATCTGCTTCTTCCTCTAACCTTCTCTCCTCTCATGCTCTCTCTCACTTTCTCTGTCTCTCAAATAAATAAATAAAATCTTAAAAAAAAAATTTGAAATATGTCTTTAAATTAAAGTTATGCTTGATATTAGAGATTAAAGTAAGAAATAACATCTACTTAAAAAAATGAGGGCCAGGGGTGCTTCGGTGGCTCAGTGGGTTAAAGCCTCTGCCTTCAGCTCAGGTCATGATCTCAGGGTCCTGGTATCGAGCCCTGCATCGGGCTCTCTGCTCAGCAGGGAGCCTCCTTCCCTCTCTCTCTCTGCCTGCCTCTCTGCCTACTTGTGATCTCTCTCTCTGTGTCAAATAAATAAATAAAATATTTTTTTAAAAAAATGAGGGCCATCTGGGTGGCTCAGTTATTATGCATCTGCCTTCAGCTCAGGTTAGGATCCCACTGGGATCTATCCCCACATCAGGCTCCCTGCTCAGCAGGAAGCCTGCTTCTCCCTCTCCCACTCCTCCTGCTTGTGTTCCCTCTCTCGCTGTGTTTCTCTCTGTCAAATAAATAATTAAAACCTTAAAAAAATGAGAGATTCTGAAACAAAATGGAGAGTAATGGCATTAAAAAAAGACTCAATTAAAATCACTGGAAATTAAAGCAAAATAGTTTATGAATTAGGAAACACCTAGTTTAAAAAGAAAAACACTTGGGCAATAAATTTTTAAAAATTAAAGAATTAAGGAATATTTTTGAAATATATCTATCATGCAGAAGACAGAGATAAGACATTTGAATTATGAAAAAGACATGAAGGTTCTCTACACACATCATGACATAACGGTAAAATGTAAGAGGTATTAAGAGAATCTTCAAAGTGGCCAGAGTGAAAGTATTGATTACCTGCAGAGAAACCAGCAATTAATTGGAAAGTTAATATTTCATAAATGACAATGAATGACAACTGATACCAGAAGACAATAATATCTTCCAAGGACTCAGGGGAAAGTATAACACCAGATGAAAAACTATCATTCTAAAGTAACAGGGAAAAAAAGACATTTTCAGAGCATAAAAATAAGAGTTTACCACTAATCCTGGATCATTTCTGCAGAATAGCCCAAAACTATTAAAGTACATATTTAAAAAGCAGAGAAGTAAGCCTGGGGTGAATGTGTGGTACTTGAGAATTCATGGTGAGTGTAGAAATTGATAAAATATACCGATTAACTTCATCAACTATGAAGCACTGACAAAACCATAATGATAAAATATTGACAGCCATTTAACAATTGAAACAAGGGGAGAAATAGTAAGAGAAGTGATGGAGGGAAAGGTAAAGCAAGCCTCCTCTTTTTGAGGAGGATAGAACAAATAAGAATAAATTTAGACTTTGTTGGAAATTTTTACAGCTGTGTACATATCTTAAAAAGTTAAAGCGACCATTGAAGAAATAGAAATGTAATCTGTAGTTCCCAGACCAGAAGAAAAACACAAACCAAAAAAAAAAAAAAAACAACAACCTAGATCCACTCAGCAAAAGACAGAAATAGAGGAAAAACATAAAAAGCAACATAAACAGAAAACACAAAAATAAGGAGATCATATTCATAACAGAAAGGTCTGAGTGTGGGCCTTCGCAAGCAGAGTCCACTAGAAAAACTGGGACATGGGTATTGTTTGGGAGATGATTCCAGCAAGCTTATGTGAGAAAGGGAATGTGAGTTGGTGGGAGCTTTGGGCACTTGGGTTCAGTCACAGTGAAGACCTTCTCAAATGGTGAGAACCTAGAAATAGAATCACCCATTGCAAGGGAGAGGCACTGCAGCATGGCCCCATCGACTACAGTGACCTCTCTGCAGCTCAACTTCCCATCATTTCGGCACTGCGCCTGTCTCTGGCAGAGCCAGTGTTTGCAACACCTGAGGAGGCCCTCAAGCAAAGACAGGAGGACACGGACATGCGAGCCGAGGACGTCAGCCTGCAGGGACATGCCTCAGCTCAGCAGGAATCAGGGCAGAGCTGAGGTGGAAAGTGGCAGCAACAGTATCTGCCACAATTTGGAATGGAACTGAAACCATCCACGTGGGAGATGATCAGATTGTCTTGAAAATCTAGCTACAGCCTGCTTACAAGACACCCCCAACAAAATTAAATAGAAAGTTTCCAAATATGGGGCATGAAAAAATGTACTGAAGAAAAATCTTCACACTTGTGCCTAAGAACAGGCACAAAGGTGCTTGCTGGGGCAGTGACTGTAATGGCAACAAATCAAACAGCGTTACGTTCATTGAAAGGAGAAGAGCTAAAGAGATCATGGTCACACAAGGAACACTGCACTGTATCTATACCTCAAGGATAAAAGTCAAATGGGAAATCCCGTGAAAATACGGTGCCACTCTAATCAGGTTAACAGAAGGACTTAGCAACACTGTGCCTGTTTACAGATCTTTTATATTTCAGTATATTTCACTAATTTAATTGTCTTCTAGTATAGTTCAACATTTCTGAACCCTTAATACTGCCAAAAATTCATGATTGAGTAGATTAATCATGAGCTTTCCTTTTAATTGATTCTCCATCAAAAATTTTTCAGTTTTTCAAACAAAGATATTCCCTCTTTGAAAATTGAGGGAAATCAGAGGGGAGATGAACCATGAGAGACTGAGGACTCCGAGCAACAAACTGAGGGTTTTGGAGGGGAGGGGGTGGGGGTTGGGCGAGCCTGGTGGTGGGTATTAAGGACGGCACGTATTGTAGGAAAAACTGGTGTGGTGCATGAACAATGAATCTTGTAACACTGAAAAAATAAAATAAAAGTATTTGGGGGAAAAAAAGAAAAGTCACACACACAAAGATGTTCACTGGTTTTACTAATAGTTAAAACTTAAATTTCTGCATAAGTAAACAGTTGCAAGTTTTCAAAAAATATGAGCATTAAAAATAAATGTTATAGGGAAAAACCCTTATGAAATAGTATGCACAAATGATTCTAATGAAAGTGTAAGAGAGAGAAGGGGAGGGAAGGAAATAAACAGAAAAGTAAAGTAGAAAAAGCAAAAGAAAAAAAATTCAACAAACAATGGTGATAACAGAAAATGATGAAGTAAGTCGATTAACCTAAAAGCCAATTATTTATCAGACCAGCAAGGAAATGAAATACTTAATCACAAATATAACAGAAGATATGCAAGATTTCTATGCTGAAAAACCACAAAACACTGAAGAAAAATATGGGGAAAATATGAATAAGTAGAGAGGTATATAGTACTCATTAATTAGAAGATTCAATATTGACAGATTCCCCAAAATTGATCTATAGATGCAATGCAATCCTAATCAAAAGCCCAGCAGAAATTTTTGTTGAAATTGATAAGTTGATTATAAAATTTACATAAAAAGGGAAAGAAACTAGAACAATCAAAACAATTTTTTTAAAAAGGAAGAACCAAGTTTAAGTACTCAGCGTGACCTAATTCAAGACTTCTTACAAAGCTCTAGTAATCAGGATAATCTGATATTGATGAAAAGGATAGACACATAGATCAATTGAACAGAATAGGGAGTACACAGATAGATTCACATGTAAATGATCAAATTATTTACAACAAAATTGTGAAGGAAACTTAATAAGGGAAAGACTTATCTTCTTGACAAATAGTGTTGGAACCATTGGACATCTGTGTGCAAATAAATAAATAAATAAAGCTGCCCCAGACCTTGCACCATCTACAAATACTAACTCACAACCTAAACCTAAAGTTATCAAATTTCTATTAGGAAACAGGAAAAAAAATACTTGTGACCTTGATTTAGGTGAACTTCTTCCTTCTTTCTTTCTTTCTTTCTCACATCTGAGTGTCAGTGTACAAAGAAACATAAGAAATGACTTATTTCATCTGGCTAGGGACAGAATTTGAAGGCAGGAAATCTCAGGTGTGAAAATGCTCATTTCTATGGAAAGGCTGAGAGAGGCAGAGCTGAAGATACAGGCTGAGAGTCTGGAGAGAAGCACCTTTATTGTACCTTCTGTGGTACAATAAAGGAAAGGTGTAAAGGTGAAAAAATTATAAGATCTCATTAGGGTGCTCTGTTTTGAAACTATTGCTAGAGAATCTGGAGTGAGAGCAGCAAAGTTTCCTTAGTAAACTGAGGAGAGGAAGTGAATTAAAAACATTCCAAAACATTTGTGCTGATCCTTTTAATAAGCTTATGGATGAAAGACCTCAGTGTGAGACAGGAATCCATCAAAATCCTAGAGAACATAGGCAGTAACCTCTTCAACATCAGCCATAGCAACTTCTTTCAAGACACGTTTCCAATGGCAAGGGAAACAAAAGTGAAAATGAACTTTTGGGACTTCATCAAGATAAAAAGCTGCTGCACAGCAAAGGAAACAGTCCACAAAACAAACAGGCAACCCACAGAATGGGAGAAGATATTCACAAATGACACTACAGATAAAGGGCTGACACCCAGGATCTATTAGGAATTTCTCAAACTCGACCCCAAAAAAACAAATAATCAAGTCAAAAAATGGGCAGAAGACATGAACAGACACTTCTCCAAAGAAGACATACAAATGACTAACAGACACATGAAAAAATGTTCATCATCACTAGCCATCAGGGAAATTCAAATCAAAACCACATTGAGATACCAACTTATGCCAGTTAGAATGGCAAAAATTAACAAGGCAAGAAACAACAAATGTTGGAGAGGTTGTAGAGAAACCTCTTACACTGTTGGTGGGTGTAAGGGAATCCTCTTACACTGTTGGTGGGAATGCAAGTTGGTATAACCACTTAGGAAAACAGTATGGAGGTTCCTCAAAAAGTTAAAAATAGAATTACCCTATGACCCAACTATGGCACTATTTGCCCGATAGATACAGATGCAGTGAAAAGAAGGGCCACATGCACCCCAACGTTCATAGCAGCAATGTCCACAATAGCCAAACTGCGGAAAGATTTGAGATGTTATTCAATAGATGAATGGATAAAGATGTGGTCCATATATACAATGGAATATTACTCAGCCATCAGAAAGGATGAATAATACCCAACTTTGCTTCAACTTGGATGGAACTGGAGGAGATTATGCTAAGTGAAATAAGTCAAGCAGAGAAAGTCAATTATCATATGGTCCCACTTATTTGTGGAACATAACGAATAGCATGGAGGACATTAGGAGAAGGAAGGGGAAAATGAAGGGGGAGAATGAAAGAGGGAGATGAACCATGAGAAATTATGGACTCTAGGAAACAAACTGAGGGTTTTAGAGGAGTGGGGGTGGGGGGATTGGTGAGCCCGGTGATGGGTATTAAGGAGGGCACGTACTGCATGGAGCACTGGGTGTTATACACAAACAATGAACCATGGAACACTACAAAAACTAAGGATGTACTGTATGGTGACTAACATAACATAATAAAAAAAAGCAGATAACTTCTAATTATTAAAATAAAGTTCTTAGTTTCTGCTTCCTGAAATCAGAATTTCCTAAATATTAATATTTTGATAAAACTCATATTTCAAATAAAAAAGAAGCCTAAGTCGACTTAATTCAGTAAGTATTGTAGCCTGTGGGCTGGCCCCTGGGAGCCAGCTCTGTGGACAATACCATTCCTACAGCACAGTCCCTTCTGGGGGGTAGACCAGTTAAATAAAAGCACGCAAGAGACGGACATCCTTTGGAGGGCTGCCCCATCCTCTGTTCCTGAGGACTCCACAGGGAAGCTGCCACCCTTAGCAGATGAAGGAGCTGGAGATGCACAGGGTTCTTGCGTAGCTGTGACTGGTACACACCAGCAGGGGCCGAAATTCTTCTTCTGAACTTATGCTTTAAATTGGTTTGAACTGCATTCATTCCCTAGAAGGTGGAAGGTTGCATATATCAAATATTACCTATGAAGGAGATATGGCGTTGGATGTTGGATTCTTGAAAATCTCAGCAAATGTGCAAGGAAGCCCAGGGAAGCGTGTTTGTGAAGACACCTTAAAGATCTCCACCCCTCCCCCACCTCCATCAGCCTCACCCTCCGGTGATCAGAACTTCCACACATTCATTCAGTACATGGCTTAAAATCCCACAGACACACTAAAGGCCCAAGCACAGAAATAGAATCATCTGTTAAGGTCTAGTTGAATAATCATGGATAAAAAGTAAGGAAAAAGACCCAACATTTTACATTGAACTTTTTATTTTTTTATTTTTATTCTTTAAAGATTTTATTTTTATTTATTTGAGAGAAAGAAAGAGAAAGTGAGAGAGAGCATGAGAGGGGAGAAGGTCAGAGGGAAAGGAGACTCCCTGCAGAGCCAGGAGTCCGATGCAGGACTCGATCCTGGGTCTCCGGGATCATGACCTGAGCCCAAGGCATTCGCCCAACCAACTGAGCCACCCAGGTGCCCTACATTGAACTTTTTAATAACGCTAAAATCTCTCAGTCTATGCATAGAAACTGGCAATGCTATATATAATGGATGGGGTTCGCCACCACAAGTCTATTAATGTTAATGAGAAAGCAAAAGCATGTCTTTGTAAACTAAATTTGAAAAGGAACTGCTTACTAAAATATTCACAAAACAGCATGGTTATATAAAACTGGAGAATATTAAAGTATTTTAAAATCTACATTACAAATGAAACTAGGAAAGGCACTTTATAACCCACACAAGGTACTGAATTTTATCGAAGTGAGAAAATGAAACAAGGGAACAGAAATCGTAGTGGTAAATATTCATTAGGAGCTGGAAACTTGAGAAATCGTCTATATTGCTATCGTCTAATCCACCTCTTTCCTTTTTGTCCTTATTTCCATTTAGATCAACAAAAAGAAACTGTAGAAGACAATCAATTAGATTCCTTTAAATACTGGGCAATGAGATGAGTGTGAAGTTCATGGACGGTTGACCAGGATGGAAAGCATAGACCAAGGGGTTGCTTAGGTCAAGGTCAAGTTCAATAACTCCTACTATTTTTTTTTCCATAGGGAAACTTACAAATAATCTTGCTTAGTCCATTGTATAAACCCTGAAATGAGGGATTTCTGATTCATAATTGCCAAAAATGCAAAAAACTCAAATATCTTGCAACTGGTGAAAGGACAAGCAAATTGTGGTACATTCATACAATGGGATACTACACAGCAATAAAAATGAAAAAATATATATATATGCATCTAAATGGGAACGTAGCCTCTTTTCTATAATTCCATTGTTCCCCTATCTCTGCCAAAACATAGACTGATGCTTGTTGGTGAATAATCATAAAAATAATAATGACAAAGGATTATGGCTCATAGTAAATCCATGTTTGCTGTATGGCACATGATCTTCAAATGCTTTATGTATACTCACTCACTTAACTTTTACAAAGTCTCCATGAAGTAGGTCCTGTAATTATCTTCATTTTTCAATGAGCAAATCCCAAGAAAAGAAAAGGCCACTGACTTGCCCAAGGCCACACAGCCAATAAGTGGCACAGCCAGGATTCAAACCCCTACTGGCATCATCTAAACTGCCCATCCATTGGAACTATCTGCTTCTTATAAGAGTTTGGCTTTTACTGAACTTTCTAAGTTTTCCTTGGTGGCACCAGAATTCCTTGCTAAATGATAAATCGTGTCAGAACAGACAGATGTAATATTCCCCCAGGTAGAATAGGAAAACGTATGTCAGTCTGACGTGAGTGCTTCTGGGCTTGCATAAATTACAGTGTATTTATTACATATTGCCATTATGGTTTTTATTTCCTTCAGAAGTACTAGCTTGCCTCTACAGCATAGCTCACGGTTTCCATATGAGTATTCCATTATACAGCAGATCACCCAGTAAATAAACACCGTGATGGAGGTAGAGGTACAGCTTGGTCTCTAACCTTGTTTCATTCTGTTTCAAGCAGAATCTTCAGTGAAACTGAGGCAAAGAAGTGGCATGGGTCCCAGACCAGCAGGTGCCGCACATTGTCCCATGGACCCAGCAGTGAGGCCCAGTAGAGGATCTGTGCCCATGGACCCACATCCCAACACCCTGAGCCCAAGAGCAGGGGAGGAAGTGCCACCTCCAAACTCTCACAAAGTGCCTCACTGTCCTTTGTGTAGTCATGTCTATGGGTCCCCAGGTACAGAAGGCAGGTGTGAGAGGAATTGTTTGAATAAGAGAAAATTGCAATACAATTTGAGGATTCTTTTCAAGATATTGGGTTTTTTGCTCTTACTAGAACATGCTGTTTTTACATTAAATGGTAACAGTATAGAATCAATGGGGGCTGGAGAACTCTGAAAAAGTTTGCAGGCTAGAAAATCAAGAAAGAGGCAGATTTGGGTGCAGCTTTAAAATTATATTCCTAGGGGTGCCGGGGTGGCTCAGTGGGTTAAAGCCTCTGCCTTCGGCTCAGGTCATGATCCCAGGGTCCTGGGATGGAGCCCTGCATCGGGCTCTCTGCTCAGCAGGAAGCCTGCTTCCCCTTCTCTCTCTGCCTGCCTCTCTGCCTACTTGTGACCTCTTTCTCTGTCAAATAAATAAATAAAATCTTTTAAAAAAATAAAAATAAAAAAATAAAATTACATTCCTAGATTCATGGAATGAAAGAACTAAAAGTGACATTTTCATGGAGTCCAACCCTCATCTTGCAGATGAAGAACTGAGTCCCAGGGGATTCACTGACTTGCACAATTGTCACACAGAAAGTTATTTCTTGAGCCATTCCCATCTGAAAACAAATCAGACACCTGAAAAATACTACCCACGGGTAAAGTATCTTGCAAATAAATGTATAGGAGGTGAACGAGGATGAATGTAGTAGAAAAAAGAGAGTTGATTCAACTGCAGTAAAGAACTTAAGTCTGGAATCTTGGACAAGTCAAAGTGCAAAGACTGAATCTGTTTTTTGCCCCAGCCTACCAGGATACAAGGAGACAACGTGGGGGAAGAAAGGGGAATGCGTGCAGTGTAAGACCAACTGTGTGCATTTGGGTAAGTCCCAAACCACCCTTGAAAACCAATGACTTCTATCAGATGAGCCTACCAGTAACGCCGGCTTGCTTGCCTCCTTTGCAACGTTAAGCCCACGCGATGTATGCTTGCGTAAGTGATGCAATGACATAATCTATGAGACTTTTCTTTTTAAAATAAGGAGTACTGTAGGGATTATATCCATCAATACGCAGGGAGGACAAATCAGGGAGATGCATTGCTCCTATTTTAGATTGTGGGAGTTGAACCTAGTGTGGTAGTAAGGCAGAACACAGTTAGATATTCGAGGGAAGGAGCTCTTTTTTCTCTCTCCTTCTCCTTCCCTTTCTTCTTTTTCTTTTGAAGGATGGCCCTGCGGAGCAAGAATTGAGTTGATCCTGTGCCCTGATCCTTGAACATTAGCATCAGTGGAGAGAACACTGGCTTACTTTTAGCATAAATTTACCACTTTTCAACACTATCCCAATCCCATTTGCTAACAAATAAATGAAACTATACTTAGTTGTTTCCCCATACAAATGTCTAAGGATCATCAAAGCCTACACCTTCTCATATAAGAACAGGACCTTGACGTGCACTCATTCCCCTCCCGATGTCCGATCTCAGCTACCCTTGACCAACACACTGGTATTATCCAAAGTTTAGCTGCAGAAAACTGAAGGTTGCAATATTCTCCTTCATCTCTCCAAGGACAGCTTCTTTTAAATTTATGTTCTTAGTGTTAAATTAGTTTTTGTCTTACCTATTAGATGTTGTTCCAATGGTTGCTTGTTTGACATTTGTCCCATAACTTTCCTTCCCTGTGAGATCACCTTTATTCCTTGGGATGGTTCGCTACTTTAGCTAGTGCCATTGACTTGGGAGAAAGGCCAAGCACCTTGGCCTTCTTGGTGAGCTTGAGAAGTAGGAGGAGTGCTCCTGAAAACAGAGAATCCTCATAAATCTGACCCCATCGAGATCTTCTAGTCCCATCGTTCTCCACTCAGGTTATTATTATTATTTTTTTTTTTTTTTGTCCAAGAGAAGTCACTCTCTGTTGTCATTTTTGGGGATACCTTGGAGGGCAAAGTTGGAATGCAGTATACACATAAAGGCAGCCTGCCACCTCCACTCATTGCTTTTAGTTCCCTACCCCTCCCAAATCATCACCTGAGTATTACTCTCTCCCTTGACTGGCATTATCGTTTTCCAACCCCCTCACCACAATAGTACGCAATCCGTCTTCTGGAAAAGTGGATGGAAATTCTTGGGTGAGTAGACAAGGACTGGTTTGTCAGGGTTTTACCTACCTAGCCATGGGACACGTGCTAAATTGTCAAGCTAAAAGTAAAGGCATCTCCCAGGCTAGACCAAACTTTGCCTGCCTGGATTGCAACTCCAACCTCACATTCACCTAGACTCCTGTGGGGAAGAGAGAAAGGAGCTCATCCTCCATGTGTGGGTTCACTGGCATTTATGTCCTGTTCCCCACAACTATTTCTTCCTTGCACAAGAGCTCAAATACCTTTCACCTTCCCAGATTTTTCATAGTTATTATTTCATAGTTATTATTATTATCATCATTATTATTATTATTGTAAGAACACTCAACATGGTATCTACCTTCTCAACAAATTTTTAAGTTCTCAATACAGTGTTGTTAACTATAGGTTCAACGTTGTACACCAGATCTCTAGGACATATTTATCTTGCAAAATGGAAGCTTGATTTACCTATTTATTAAAGAACAACTCCATATTTCCCCTCCCCCAGCCCCTGGCAACCATCATTCTATTCTGTTTCTGTGAATTTGACTACTTATATACCTCATTTAAGCGGAATGGTGCAGTATTTGTCCTATAACTGACTTATTTTACTTAGCATAAGGTCCTCAAGTTTCATCCAGCTTGTTGCCTAAGGCAAAATGTCTTTCTTATAATATTCCAATGTATGTATATATCACATTTTCTTCATCCCTTCATCTAATGGATATTTAGGTTGTTCCCAAGTGTTGGCTATTGTATATAATACCTCAGTGAACATGGGAATACAGATACCTTTTTCAGGATCCTGATTTCAACTTTTGGGTATATACCTAGAAGTGGGATTGCTGCATCATATGGTAATTCTATTTTAAATTTTCTTAAGAGCTCTCATACCATTTTCATAGAGCTTACACCATTTTATAGTCTCACCAACAGTGTACAAGGGTTCCAATTCTCCACATAGTAACCAACTTTTTTATTTTTTATTTTTTTATTTTATTTTATTTTATTTCAGTTTCACTTAAATATCCTGCTGTGATTTTTTTGGTTCTTGTTTTTGTTTGTTTGTTTTTTATTATGTTATGTTAATCACCATAAAATATATTTATAATAACCATCTTTTTTTTTCCCCAGTTATGTTTATTTTATTTTCTTAACATGTGAGAGGTAACATCTGACTGTGGTTTGGATTTGCATTTCCCTGATCATTAGTGACAAATTGAGCATCTTTTATATACCTTTCAGATATTTATATCAATTTGGAGAAATACATATTCAAGTCCTTTGCCTAATTTTAAATTGAATTTATTTTTTGTTGTTGAGTTGTCATAGTTACTTGTATATTTTGGATGTGAATCCCTTATCTGATATATGGTTTGCAAATATTTTCACCTATTCTGTGGATTGCCTTTTCACTCTGTTGATACTTTCCTTTGCTGTGCAGAAGCTTTTTAGTTTGATGTAGTCCCATTTGTCTGTATTTGCTTTTGTTGCCTATGCTTTTGGTGTCAGATCCATAAAATCATGGCCAAGATCAATGTCATGAAGCTTTTCTTCTATGTTTTCTTCCAAGAATGTTACAGTTCCAACCCTTATATTTAAGTATTTAATTTTTTAAATCTTTAATTTTGAGTGAATTTTTATGTACTGTGTACAATAAGGGTCCAGTTTAATGATTTTGCAATTGGATATCCAGTTTCCCCAAGCCATTTAATGAAGAGACTGTGTCTCATGTTCTCAACTGTGATTTCCATTCTTTCAACCAAGTTCTTCTTTTAGGGCCTTAGAAGGGTGTCTGAAAGGAATTCCACAATCTATCTTTTTCCACAGTTGATACAAAGAATCTGCTGGAGAATTAAGCAAATATTGATTTTCATGACCAAAAATAAAATAGTGCTGGTGATTTAATAACCATAGATTTAAGTTATAGAACTTCTGAATTTATTTGTTTAAGCCGAAATATATCCACCTTCTAAGTTGCCAAAAATCTGTGTTTGAGCGCCAAGTGCAATGGGCACCTGTGCTTGTATCTCAGTATGACTGCTTCGGCATTCATTCCCAGGACGTCTGTATGGGCTGGGTTTCATCATACAGAGTGAGAACGTAAACATTACAGTCTGCTAGGTTTGAGAAAATGTGCTTTTTCCTATTGTGAAAAATGAAATTCAACCGAGGAAATTTTAAAGATCTTATTGGCTTTACTGGGCAGCAACAAATCCAGCAGACAGAAAGGAGCTCCAAGGAGCTGCGCAAAATGAAAGACTTTTATAGCAAAATGGAAGCAGAAGTACAAAGAAGGGCCACATGTACCCCAATGTTCATAGCAGCAATGGCCACAATCGCCAAACTGTGGAAAGAGGCAAGATGTCCTTCAACAGATGAATGGATAAAGAAGATATGGTCCATATACACAATGGAATATTATGCCTCCATCAGAAAGGATGAATACCCAACTTTTATATCAACATGGACGGGACTGGAGGAGATTATGCTGAGTGAAATCAGTCAAGCAGAGAGAGTCGATTACCTTATGGTCTCACTTACGTGTAGAGCATAAGGAAAATCATGGAAGGCATTGTGAGAAGGAAAGGAAGGGTGAAGGGGGGGAAATCACAAGGGGTGATGAACCATGAGAGACTATGGACTCTGAGCAGCAAACTGAGGGATTTGGAGGGCCGGGAGTGGGGGGTTGGGTGAGCCTGGTGGTGGGTATTGAGGAGGGTATGTATTGCATGGAGCACTGGTTGTGGTACATGAACAATGAATCTTGGAACACTGAAAAAATAAAATTTAAAAAATTAAAAATTTAAAAAATTAAAAATTAAAAAAATAAAGTCATAAATTTCCTATTGTTTTCTGTTTCTACCATTTCTCTTGAGAAGTCAGATATTAGTCTTATAATCTTATGAATCTGGTAACACCGAAAAAAATAAGATAAAAGTATTTGGGGGGAAAAAATGGAGGCAGAAACAAGGAAGTTATACTAACCCAAAAAAGTGGGTTAGTTTTTGCAAGATCACTTTCCTTTAGGGGATTACAAGGTCTATTAGAAGGTTACCTAAATAGTGCTGATTAGCTGATTCCTGACCAACTAGTTTAAGATTTCCTTTTTGGGATGGTAGAAATTCTAATTAAGTCTCAATGTGATGACATGGGACTTAGTACAAGTGACTCCATTTGGGACCTGTTGACTTGTTTTTAACACTATCAAGTTTCTACATATATAATTGTCACATTCTATCATCAACAGTTTTGTTTCTCTCCTCAAATCTTCTTTAAAAATAAAAGGAAACAATGTATCAGGAATCAAAGTCCTGAAACATCAAAGGTCACACTAAGGGGGGCATGCCATGCCTGGAGGGGTTCTGCCCTGCGTGCCCTCTGGGAATTGTGTCTGATTCATGGGTGGGTTTTTGGGCTTTCCTTAATCTTGGAAAGATTAGTCACTTAGTCACTAAAGCCTTAGTCACTTCTTACTTCGCTGTTGTTATAATTATTTATAGCATAAACATTATAGTAGTGACATTAATGAAGTTAACTTCTATAGCTATGAATACAGCAGAGATAGAATTCTGTATCTTTTTTCACTAGTATATCGCAAAATAAAATGTTTTCACATGTGTTACTACTTGGACTTCATAATTACCTTTTTCACGCACGTCTCATATTCTATCAAGTTAAGGTACTACATTTCATTTACTACTCCAAGATTTGCATATATTTTTTGTTTGTACAATTTTAATGCATTTCAAAGATTACTGTTTAAAAGAGATCATTTGTTCTCTCTTTCCTTGGAGTAATCCCTGAGGCAGGTTTTGCTCAAACTACCCAATTTCCTTCTGTAGACTTACCAATCTACTGCCAGTGGCAACGTATGGGGAAAAAGTTCACTAGTATTGCATCAAAATTAGTCATTGCTCATTTATAACTTTTGTCAAATTAATAGGTACAAAATGGACTGGTAACTACCTCCCCTATTTGGAAAGAATGACTCTAGCCTGAGTCAGAAAGAGACACTGAAGCAGAACTTTCTCTACTGGAGCTTCTTTAGATGCTTCTATAAAAGTTGCCCCAATGCGTCATATCACTGCATCTTGTTCCAAAAATATGGATTCAGATCAGATGTCTGATTGCCTTCTTGACCTAAGTTAGAATGTGAAACCAAGACATTTTTTAAAAAATGTAAAAAGTCCTCTCTAACCTACCCTACAAATCCCAATACCGAATGGGTTTCCAGTGTCCTTCCAGGAGACTTACCCCCAAGGAGCTCATTTCTCTTGTTTTGTTTTGTTTCGTTTCTCTTGTTATATTGAAATCAAACTCCCTTAAAAAATCTGTTTGAACTCTCTTGAGTATTGTGTAATTTTACAATTCCAGAAGAGAGGATGATTTAAAAACAAAATTCATTCAACTGGAGCCGCCACCTAGAAAGAAAAGGGACCTGCAGAGCTGGAGATGCATTCAACATCCACAAAGCAAATGTGCTATGGAGACAGTGATGGGATTCATTATACAGTTAACAACGACTGCTTTTATGTCCATACTGTATAACTTGTAAATATAGAAAGTGCAGTAACATATGTGATTTTCTCCAAAACTCACTTATCCCCTGAATTTTAGGAATACGAGGATGTAAAAGGTAGCACTGTCATGCTTTGTTTACTGCATTTCAAAATCATTAAGATCTAGACATGAGACACACCAGGTTTTCCTCCTAAATAGTGAAATTTGTCCACTTTCCAATCATCAATTTATCTAAACAAAACCCTGCTACAGAATTGATTTCCGTATCACCAGTCTTGGCCTGCCTTAGGAAAACGTGTTAAGTGAGAAGGTCTCCAACTATCCCCACTTGCTTTTCCTTTGGCCCCTTCCCCCCCCCCCCTTCTCAGACCTAACACCTTTAGCTTTTCCTTATTTTTATACAAATATTCATAACAACTTTGAAGTTTTTAGCTTTACAGAGGGATCACTGATATACCAAAATATTGTACACATTTAATGTATACATCTTGAAAAGTATGGAGATGTGCATTCACTCACGATATGGTCACCACAACCACGGTACTAAACACATTATTCATCACTTCCAGAAGTTTCGTTGTGTTCTTTTTTTTTTTTGGTAAAAACATTTAACGTAAAATCTATCCTCTTACTGTTTTAAAGTATACACTACTGATAACTATATGTGCTATGTGTCCGGAACTTCTCTCGAACTTATGGCAACACGTTGAAAACACGTTCCACTTTTGACCCTGCTTCACTGCAGCCAGTAGTCATCTCCTTTAAGTATTCACTAAACTTATTCACTCAATGAACACACAACTGAGGCACCACTGTGGGGACGGAGTAGGAAACCAATGATCCGAACTCAGCACTCAGGGCAGTAGTTGCCCAAGCATGGGAGGCTTTTGAAGATATTTAACTTCTCTAAGTTTCTATAGAGATAAATACCTACAAAGAACATATTTTCTATGTGGAGCAAAGAAGAAAATATATAAAAGTAGTTTGTAAATTGAAAAGCTTTGTCATTTTCACTATAAGCATGGTCGGTGCTCTCGAAGACTTACATTCCCAGAAGTAGTCTCATGGTTCTTACTAAACTAAAGCATGGCTAGAGAGTAAGCCTGTCTGGGCTCAAATCCTGTCCCATGGCTCAGTAACTCTACCACTTTGGGAAATGAGTCAGCCTCTGTGATCCTCAGTTTCCCCATCTATAAGATAGAGACAACAACAATCTCTACATCGTGGGCTGTTGCCAAGACAAAATTATTTAAATAAACTGGTGAACGGTATAGTGCCTAGCCGATCAGATTATCTGTATACGCTGGCTTTCATTATTATTGTTCTTCCTACTACTGAATTTCAGGCATTTCTGCAGGACAGATTTTTGGATCTTGGGCTGCTTTTGAAATATCAAGTTATATCACATAAAATTTCCTACTCTGCCCCATTAACATGAAATAGTTAGAAAAATACATGCCACAGTTCATCAAGAGTTATTAAGAAAATTGTTCTTTTTAGGATGGAAGGAAATTGCCGTATTAACAATAGTAGCCAAGGAATACCAGCCCATCCATATAATTCATTGTCTGTCTGAACCAGAATATTTTGGGGAAAGGGGAAGCATTTCTGAGAAAAGGGAATGATGACTGATAAATGCGTTGGGACAGTAGGTGCAAATGAGGGATGTGTTGAGCAAATCAGGCCCACGGCCACTGAGCTGTTAGCTTATCCTCCTAGATTCTCTCCCAGGATCTCCCAGGGCAGACCTTCTCCTGAAACACAAGACCATCCACCCCCTCCTGAATAGCCCCCCACTGCTTTTCCTCGGAAGGGCCTTAGAAACTTCCCTCTGGCTGCAACGTCTCTCTGCAAAGTCTGTCTATCAAAACCTGACCTGGTGCCCACTGTCCATCTCCAAATGACTCTTATGGAAAGAATGCCTCATTCCCTCATCCAATTGCTCTCCCTGCTCTGACCGTCGTGGGTGTTCCCCTTCTCGCTCACAGCATTCCTATGCTCTTCCTTGCATTATGATCATCTCTGAGCTTGTCAGCTCCTTCACATCTCTTTGTTTTCAATGGCAGCCTGTGTCTTTTTTTGACTATAATGCTTAGCATCACATGTAGCAGGTGGGTGAATACTGGGCAAATGAATAAACCAAGTGTGTCTGGCTTGAAACAATAATGAACATGGAGTTGACTTTTTCCTGATGCTCTTCCCCCAAACTTTAGAACTCCATCTCAGGCACACCATAGGAGTTACCACATTTTTTTTTATCATGCTCATGTTCCTCACTTTCCAACACAAAATCTCTAAAAACACACAACCCCTCTCAGCTCTGGGAAGGGTCTACTATTCTGAGAGTAACAGATATTTGGGTAGAATAAAGTGTTTTCTGGGAAAGAAATGATTCAGTGTGATACATTCCATTTGAACCAGCGATTTTATGTAATTAGCAAACTGTTTAATTTCAAAAGAGTTCCAGAAAGAATCAGGGTGTTGGAGAGACTGTAGCAGAGGTGACTACTGCAAAGGTTTTAGAGGGTAGAATGTGCTTGCTGCTGAGGGGGAAAGGAATGATTCTGACCTTGCAAGTCTGCAGGCAAAATCTGAGTGTATGAGACGACGTTCATCCTCAGACATCGACTAGAATGATAGATGGCACCAGCTGAGATGAGCAAATGCAGAAAATTTACGTTGGGTTTTAAGCAATTGATCTACCAGAGAGCACCTATCCCATCCCTCATTTCAACCACCACACCATCCCCAACATCCATCAAGCTAATGATCTAGTTCTGCAGAGAGAAGATGATTCTGGGGTCACACATCACATTATGGTTTAAAGACTCAGTGAGATGCTTTCTGATCTGCGTCAAAACACCTACAAAAAACCAAACATGGCAAAATGGCTCCATCCAAATAGCCAACTAAAAATGTCACATCCTGGGCTCAGAGAGGCTAAACTTCCCCCCATGAACATGCTGATCTATATTTTACCATAATCCAAAAGGAATGTCCACGCGCTACACGCCGTAGTCGTCCCATAGTCTGCTAAATCATATTACACGGAGATGGGGGCACCGTAGTATTTTAATAATTCTCAAGCCAGCCCAGGGTACCTAATCATGGCAATTTGACAATACAAATGCCCATCCATCATTTCTGGGGAAGCAAGGACATTTTCGTTGTTGAGGAAAACTAGATCTTTGTCATGTTGCCTCTTTTGCGTCTTTAAGTAGTCTTAGTTGTACAAATGTCTGGTGAGGAAGAATTCGTTCTCCTAAGGAATCATTATAGGTAATCCAACCCTTTTCTTAGGAGTTTAGCTCCTTACTCCGTGGTAGACAAAGCTATTCATCCCAGAATTGCTGAGTTACTTTGCATAACAACTCTAGAGCTTGTTGGTAAGGAGGGCACTGGATTTCCAAAGCCTGCTCCCCCAAACTTAATAAGCAGAGCGAACAAAACAAGTTCCAAATGAGGGCCAGCAGGAGAAAAGGTAGGAAGCCTTGAGATGAAACTGCCCTGAGCAAGGGCCCAGACCCAAGACCCAGGCCTGAGTGCTCTTGGAGGAGAACTCCTGAATTCAGCCTCACACTGACTTTCGGGAGCATCTTGACACCCCCGGAATGGGGATCAGAGCAGACGAGGGCTCGTCATCTCAAGCAGGGTGTGACCACTGTTTGGGGTACATTTGTGCACTTCTCCTGGGGAGAAGCCACCTAGGCTTCGTGAGATGTTCAGATGTGTCAGGCTCCACAAATACTTTAAGAACAACTGCCCTAGGGGCACCTGGGGGCTTAATCAATTAAGCGTCTGACTTTTGATCTCAGCTCAGGTCTTGATCGCAGGGTCATGAGTTCAAACCCCCTGTTGTAGCACGGAGCCTACTTTAAAAAAAAAAAAGAATGAATGCTCCAAAGGCCATGTTGATCAAGATAATTTTTTTAAATACCAAACTGATTAGGATAAGGCACACTAGCAAAGACGGCGAGCGGAATCCTTCACAGAGCGAGGTTGCACTCTGAGAGATGAGCTTGGGACAAGGCCTGCAGGTCAGGGGGGCTGGAGCCGTGGGAGGACCCTTCCATCGGGCAGTGTGGAAACCAGAGGACACAAAGCCAGCCTTCCTGATGCCCGCGCACAGCAGTGCACTGAGCTTCTGTGCTCTTCGGTCAGTTAGGGAATCCTGCAGGTACATTCGCACAGCCAGAGAGGGGGCTGTGTGTTTGCGACATGTTCCTCCTTGACCCGGATTCTCCGGTTTCCGCCAAGTTCTAATCAATGCCTGTGCCTGGTTCCATGAACGGTGTATTTTCTTCCTTTTTATACAAGTGCCTCTATAAAACTATATATTTCAAACACGTTTCTGCTTCTGAATAACTTTGATTGAAAAACATTTTCCACGGGCCTTCTAAATGGCTGCCTCCTGCTTGTCATTTTCAGAAGAGGGAAAAATCAAAAGGAAAGAGGAAACTAACAAAACTCACCATTCATGGGGAAGATGGCACAAGATTGCGTGTGGTGCGTTTCTCTCAGAGACCAAGGCAGAGGTGCTGAGATGTGCAATGCTGTGCCAAGGACCAGGCTGCCAGGCGCCCGGGAGCTTCTCAGAGCAGCGGGCTTC
Organism: Nasua narica; assembly: GCA_028533885.1. Taxonomy (NCBI): domain Eukaryota; kingdom Metazoa; phylum Chordata; class Mammalia; order Carnivora; family Procyonidae; genus Nasua; species Nasua narica. Next base: position 133,730,900 of record CM052809.1, read on the forward strand.
CCTCCGGTCTGCGGGAGGGAGCAGAGACCAACTTACAGGGTAAGGGGCACCCATGGGGTCCCCCGTGCTGCTGCCTTTACAGGTTTTGTTTGGCATTTTGGTGAGTTGGAGAAGTACTAAAGAAATGTCCCTGGACCTAACCAAATCAGGCACTTAAATGAGCCCTAGAAACCCAAAATTGTTTTTCCAGGGAATCCCATGGAGAATTCGAAAGGTGTCACCTCCTACCCGCCCTGTATCTCTGTAGCCCGAGGGTCCTGATCAGGAGAGAACAGGTGGGAGGCGGCGGTGCCCAGCGTTTGTATCAGATGCAGCATTGCTGTGCTCCAGACAAGGGGACCCCAGCCCCGGGCTCAGCCGGCAGTCCTGGGCGCTGAACCTCCCATGTGCACATGCAAGGAGGACCCCCTCAAGATGCAGTTACATGGAGGAACCAGCCGCCTTCACGCTCATCCTTTGCAGACTTTCCTAAGCCCTGAAATCCCTTGACATCAGAGCTGACCCACCATGACACCATTCTGTGGCCATTCTCCTACCTGACCTAGCAAGTGGCCTGGTGGCATCTTCCAAAGATGCACAGAGTGAGAGGGCAGCTTGGATGTCCACGTTGCCTGAACCAGGAGAAGAGCCGCACACCTTCTGATTCCCGGTTACTCGATTTGATTCACAAGTACTCAAAGTTGCCTCAGTTTCAGTATTTTTCAGAACCAAAGAGGTATAAATACAGTAAAACCTCAACTCTACGAAAATCTAGGTCATGACAAGAGATTGTTCAGGACTTCTCCACACAGTAGAACATGTAGGCTTCAGATACAGTAGGAGAGGCTCCGATGGGCAAGCCGGTGATTTGGTTCATTTCAACACTTATTCGAGGGCACGCGCATGTACCAGGACCTGTGTTACCACTGGAGATAAGTTCACATGTAATACAACCCCCTCCATGTAGGCAGAGACAGTCACTGAAACGAATACTTGAAACACAGGGTTTGGAAGGGAAATGTAACTTGAGGCACAGGGAAACTTATCAGGGGAGGGGGATGGACAACTGGGAAATGGTCCAGAGAAACAAAGATTTCCCAGATGAACAAAAGTAGGACAAAAATCTGAAATGAAGTTCCCTTCATATATCCACTATAGATTCCCCAGCATCCGAGGTGCTTTGATGGAAGAGAGAGAAAGGTGAGCAGCTGGACAGAGGGCTGACTTCAGGTAGCCGCTCATCCTACTCTTCCAGAGCTGGGAACTCGGGGACGCTATCTCCTCTCCAGCCCCCACGTCCTCATCTCAAAGCAAGGGCAAAACTAGGGATCTTCCCACAGGTGCCATGACGATGGATTGAGGCCAGCCTTGGGAAGTGCTCGGCATGTGGGAATCCTCGCTGGATGTTGGCTATTACTCAGTGGTTATTGCCGTCATTGTATCAGGAGGAGGATAATGGGTGATTTCCTTATGTTCCTTTACCTTCACGAGTCAGCTAGTCTAGGATACCCATGCAGCTTTGGCAACACGTCCCCAAATAACTGCCAAGCTGTGGACAGTGGGAGATCCAAGGAATATGCTCTCACGTGGAAACATGTGATTAAAGATGAGAATGATCCCAATGAGTCACAGCTTATTCAATCCATTTGCCCCAGTGTGAGGTCTGCTTGTCACCCAGAGGCAAGAGGCCAGCACGGGATGCCTGCTCTCTGCATCACATAAAGGATGGCCCTTCCTGAGTTGGAGGGTAACCTCTATGCAAAATCCCATACAGACAAAAACCGTGCCTTGCATTCTCTGCAGCTGCACACTGAGCATCTGCGACTTGTCTCCTGGCTCATTGCAAGAAAGACCTCATGTGGTCCATGAGTTCTGAAGGCTGGGGCATGTGGCCTGCCTGGGAGTCAGTGCTGGGTCGCCTTGGAGTCAGGCAACGGGATGATCACCCCCTTCTCCCTCAGCGGACCTCTCGGGGTGCAGGGTGTTGTGGGTCTGGCACCCCCTACCCCAGTCAGAGACCACCCCAGTCGGAAGGTCTAGGCACCAAAATTAAATGAAAACCAAGACAACACAGCCTAGTGTCTGTCAGAAATGAGACCCCCAGAACTTTCTGGTAACCCATTCCCAGGATCCTGTGACCCCATCTTGGTCACACCCAACTGGGGACAGAGGAATAGAATGACGTGAATGGAAGAATGGGTCTATCGCACTTAGAAAACATCGCAAGACTGAAACTCCAAAAACTATTTGATTCCTACAGAATTCTATGTTGGAAGAAACAGAATCAATTCAATCTGTCCCTTTAAGTTATGGAATCTTAGCTGTATATTTCTTTCATGTCCTTTCGTTGGACTATTTTTTTGGACCACAGGGAAGGCTTCAGAGAAAAGTAAGTATTGTTGACTATTCATTTTTATCGCCCTTTCTTCCTTGAAGGGTTTGGGCGAGAGTCAGTTCCTCACTGTACCCGAAAATATGAAGTGTTCAGGTTTGTGGGAACAACTTAATGTCAATTATTCACCCCCACGGTACACCCTCTCCCCCGGGCCAGGCACTGCCCATCACTCACGCACACCACACGCAGAACGATGCCCAAATGTTCAGAGCCGTCAAGCTTCCTCACTGCGACTTGACTTCTATATAGTGAAATGTTTCTTTTTCTGTACCAAATGAAAGAGGCCTCTGGCCAATTTTGGAGGTCTTTGTTAACAAAGATGTTGTGTTATTAGATCTCGGCCAACAAATCTTTGTGGTATGACGCACACCATTGCTGAGAGAATCCGGGAACTCGAACGGGATGAATGAAGATGCAGAGTTCCTTATCTGGGTGTCTTGAAAAATTAGGTACACATTTCTAGATGACTTCATATGAAAAACGCGACATTGTAAAACCAAACAAGCCCTGGAGGATCTCAGCCTTGGGTACACTTTCCTGCCCCACCGAGGAGAGGCGCCCAGGCCACGCCCGAGGGGATGTGGTCAATGGACAATGGAGACAATCACAGAACGACCCCACCCTAATGGACTCTTGCCTCTAGGAAGCCCTGGGAGCCCAGCTCCTTGTCTCTGGTTGGCAGCCCTTGTTGTCCCACCAACACTGCACAACCTCTGCTCGCTTGCACCATCACCTGCCATGGTTGGCACAAGGTTGGCTTGCAGAGGCCCCAGGCAATGGCATCCATGCAGATCCCACAGTCTTCAGCCATCTCCCTGCACTGAGCCCTGATGCAGGGCTAGTTTTCCCACTGTCACTGGTGCCAAGGGACAGCACAGACGAGCCCCTCCAGCAGGCTCCCACCGCCATGGACAGGGGCCACCATGTAGTCCCGGGATGCCATCCATGGTGTGAGTGGCCATATAACAGAGGGGCATGGCCAACATCCCGCATCACTCCGAAGACAGACAGACAAAGAGAGTGTCCCGGGGCCAGCCGGTTGGCCGGACCGAGGGCTGGAACTGTTGTTAACGTCCGTGTCAGTCGCACTGCCCTTTAGGAAGTGTGAATATCAGCCTGGCACGGGCTGTTCCTTCTAATGCCGGGCACAACCTGCACACCCCCGGGGGCACTGACATCAGGACGGTGATCCTTAACTCATGGTTGAGTATTATTTTTATTTGGTCAGGAATCAGCTAATCAGCACTATTTAGGTAACCTTCTAATAGACCTTGTAATCCCCTAAAGGAAAGTGATCTTGCAAAAACTAACCCACTTTTTTGGGTTAGTATAACTTCCTTGTTTCTGCCTCCATTTTTTCCCTCCAAATACTTTTATCTTATTTTTTTCAGTGTTACCAGATTCATAAGATTATAAGACTAATATCTGACTTCTCAAGAGAAATGGTAGAAACAGAAAACAATGGGAAATTTATGACTTTATTTTTTTAATTTTTAATTTTTTTAATTTTTAATTTTTTTAACTTTATTTTTTCAGTGTTCCAAGATTCATTGTTCATGTACCATACCCAGTGCTCCATGCAATACATACCCTGCACTAACGCACGTGATGATAAAAATAATACTCAACCATGAGCTAAAGAAGATCAACACTGATTGATTCCTTCGGTGATTAAAAAGCTCATTGATTTTTTTTTTTAAATGCCAAATGCAGTATTCTTTGGAGAAAAGTTCTGTTTCAGGTTTTGGTGTCTCTGCCTTCCTATCTCCCTGGGCATGTGTTCACTTTGTCCTTCCCTGTGTCCTCATCACCCGAGTCAGATGATGGACAGAAGAGCTCACGACCACCGGTCTAAGAAGGTTCTTCTGGAGCATCTCAGGCTGGCTCCATGCCGAGAAGACTTTCTTCACCAGGGCCAACCTTCTTACCTTCTAAGGAAACCGCATATCTGGAGACTTTCAGCAAAACTTTATAAAGTAATGAAAAATTGTTTTCCCACTTGTATGTATCATAGATAAATATTATATAAATACCATATAGTTGTCAACCTGTTTAGAAAAACCAGTTAGGCACATCAAATTGCTATAATTCTAGTCCACAGTGAAACTTCACACTGTAGTGATTTCCATACTTCTATCCAAGCAAATGTGGTTTTTTGGGGTTGGTTTGTTTGTTTTGCTATTTTTTTTTTTTGTTATGTTATGTTAGTTGCCATACAGTACATCAGTGTTCCATGCAATCCGTGCCCTCCTAATCAGGCTCACCCATCCCCCACCCCCTCCCCTCTAAAACCCTCCGTTTGTTTCTCGGAGTCCATAGTCTCTCATGGTTCCTCTCTCCCTCCGATTCCTGTCCCTTCATTTTTCCCTTCCTTCTCCCAATGTCCTCCATGCTATTCCTTATGTTCCACAAATAAGTGAAACCATATGATAATTGACTTTCTCTGCTTGACTTATTTCACTTAGTGTAATCTCCTCCAGTCCCATCCATGTTGATGTAAAAGCTGGGTATTCATCCTTCCTGATGGCTGAGTAATATTCCCTTGTATATATGGACCCCGTCTTCTTTATCCAATCGTCTGATGAAGGGCATCTGAGCTCTTTCCACAGTTTGGCTCTTGTGGATATTGCTGCTATGAACATTGGGGTATATGTGTCCCTTCTTTTCACATCTCTGTCTTTGGGGTAAGTACCCAGTGTTGTAATTGCTGGGTCATTGGGTAGCTCCACTTCTAACTTTTGGAGGAAACTCACACTGTTTTCCTAAGTGGCTGCACCAACTTGCATTTCCACCAACAGTGTAAGAGGGTTCCCTTTTCTCTACAACCTCTCCAACATTTGTTGTTTCTTGCCTTGTTAATTTTTGCCATTCTAACTGGTGTAAGGTGGTATCTCAATGTGGTTTTGATTTGAATTTCCCTGATAACTAATGATGATGAATATTTTTTCATGTGTCTGTTAGCCATTTGTATGTCTTCTTTTGAGAAGTGTCTGTTCATGTCTTCTGCCCATTTTTTGACTTGATTATTTGTTTTTTGGGTGCTGACTTTGCACAGAATTCAGTTGCTCTCTTATACACTAACAATGTAACTGTAGAAAGAGAAATTAGAGAATTTGTTCCACTTAAAATAGCATCAAAAACCATAAGATACCTTGGAATAAACCTAACCAAAAAGATAAAAGATCTATACTCTAGGGGCGCCTGAGTGGCTCAGTGGGTTAAAGCCTCTGCCTTCGGCTCAAGTCATGATCTCAAGGTCCTGTGTTCGAGCCCGGCATCGAGCCTGGCATTGAGCCCCAAATCGGGCTCTCTGCTCAGCAGGGAACCTGCTTCCTCCTCTCTCTCTGCCTCTCTGCCTACTTGTGATCTCTCTCTGTCAAATAAATAAATAAAATCTTTAAAAAAAAAAGATCTATACTCTAAGAACTACAGAACATGCATGAAAGAAATTGAAGAAGACACAAAAAGATGGAAAAACATTTCATGCTTGTGGATCAGAAAAATAAACATTGTTAAAATGTCTATGCTGCACAGAGCAATCTGTGTTTTCAGTGCCATCCCGATCAAAATACCAGTGGCATTTTTCAAAGTGCTGGAACAAACAATCTTAAAATTTGTATGGAACCAGAAAAGACCCCAAATCACCAAGGAAATGTTGAAAAAGAAAAACAAAGGTGGGGGCATCAAATTGCCTAATTTCAAGCTATCTTACAAAGCCATGATCACCAAGACAGCATGGTACTGGCACAAAAACAGACACAGAGACCAGTAGGACAGAGTAGAGAACCCAGATGTGGACCCGCAACTCTATGGTCAAATAATCTTTGACAAAGCAAGAAAAAGGTATCCAGTGGAAAAAAGACAGTATCTTCAATAAATGGTGCTAGGAAAATTAGACAGCTATGTGCAGAAGAATGAAACTTGACCACTCTCTTACACCATACACAAAGATAAACTCAAAATGGATGAAAGACCTCAATGTCAGATTGGAATCCATCAAAATCCTAGAGAACATAGGCAGTAACCTCTTTGACATCAGCCACAGCGACTTCTTTCAAGACACATCTCCAAAGGTAGGAAAACAAAAGTGATAATAAACTTTTGAGACTTCATCAAGATAAAAAGCTTCTGCACAGCAAAGGAAACAGTCAACAAAACAAAGAGACAACCCACAGAATGGGAGAAGATATTTGCAAATGACACTACAAAGGACTGATATCCAAGATCTATAAAGAACTTTGCAAATGTGTTTTAGTTGTTGGAAATATATGTTAAATAGTTCAAAGACCTCCTTTACTGCCTCCTCTGATCGAAGGAGTCTGTGGATCACTGATTTGAAGAGCCCTCCTACTAAAACCCTAAGTAGAGTCGGACTAGCAAACAAGACTCCTGCTACAATAAATGCTGCCAGAATAGGGGGTGGAGGGAAAATTCTTATCCATGCACCTGTTTGAATAAGGATTTCTTACTCACCTGGTGGTCACCTTGGAAAATTACAAGCTTCCTAGTGAAGGAATGAACAATGGAGAGATGGGGGTTAATGAAGCAACATTGGGGACATTGTTCTCAGAGTTGACTTGTGTGATATTCTGCAGGGAACCTTGCTGGATGTATGGGGATAGGCAGAGGGATCCTAGGGGCCAGAGAAAAGGATGTAAGAAGCAAAACCATGCCCTAAGCCTTTCATGGACCACTAGAAATCCAGGCATTTAGATGAGCTCCATCTCCGATGATTCAGTACTAAGTCCATTGATGGGTATTCCAATGGGTTTCCAGGGAATGTCATAACCAAGTGGTATTGTGCATATGATGAAGAACGAGTTTTTATCTCTTTGGAAGTAAGAGAAGTGAGACTAGAATTGATCTTCTATTATCATATTTTACTATTGAAAATATAAATACTGAAAGAGAGGGGAAGAAAAAGAAGGAGACAGGAAGAAAGGAAAGAATTTTACATATCTGTAGATAGAGATCAGATTCTGCTCTTGGGAGTGTAAATCAGGAGATTTAAAATGTTTATACCTTCTGATCCAGTAATATAATTTCTAAGAATTTCCCCTAAGGGAATAGCCATAAATACTAAGCTTTGAAATCACTTAAATATCCAATATTAAGGGGATAGTTAGTACATGTTTACTTTGCAGTTGCCGGTAATTATTGGTATAAAGAATTTGTAGTGATATGGTGGCTTTTTACGAAATTCAGAAGGACTCACAGCTGTAAGCATATTACATTTTTCTTAAAGATTTTATTTATTTATTTATTAGGAAAGAGAGAGAGTGAGAGAGAGCATGAGAAGGGAGAAGGTCAGCGTGAGAAGCAGACTCCCCATGGAGCTGGGAGCCCGATGTGGGACTCGATCCTGGGACTCCGGGATCATGACCTGAGCCGAAGGCAGTTGCCCAACCAACTGAGTCACCCAGGCACCCACATATTACATTTTTTAAGATTTTATTTACTTATTTGTCAGAGGAAGAGAGAGAATGAGTAAGGGAGCAGCAGGCCGAGGGAGAAACAGGCTCCCCATTGAGCAGGGACCCCCCAATACAGGCCCTGGGATCATGATCTGAGCCAAAGGTAGATGGTTAGCCAACTGTGGCACCCAGGAGTCCCAGAGCATATTATATCTTTAATTGTGAAAATGAATAGAAAAAAAAAACTCTCAAAAGAAATACATTAATAGTAATGAGATCATGAGCGGTTTTATTTTCCTTTGTGTATATTTCTGGTTTCCCAAATTTTCTTCAGTTTGGGAAACCAGAAATGTCTCAAAGAGGAGACACATCTTTCATAATTTATATGTGTATGAGAGAATTCTAAGATGTTCCTCCTCAACCTTGCCTCCCTCATCCAGAGGACAGTGAGCTGTGGAGTCCAAGATTGTGATGGTTACATGGCAATAGATAAAACCAATCATCACACACACACACACACACACACACACACACACACCAGCAGTCTCCCATCTCATCTGAAGTCCTTATATGAGCCCCAAGGCCCTATGTGACCTGACCCCGTCACCTCCAGAATTCATATCCTACTACTAACTTTCTTAAACTCTGATTCAGTCACACTGGCCTCGTTCCTGTTCCCTAGTTATGTCAATTAAGTGCAGACCTCAGGGCCTTTTCTCAGCTGTTCACTCAGACTGGAATACTCTTCCCACCACCCACAAGGCTCTTCCTTCCCTTTCTTGAGGCTTACACTCAAATGTCACTTTCTCCATAGGCTTCCCACAGGCACATTATCTAAAGTTGCACCCCCATCCCATTAGCCTCTATCCCTCCTTCCTTGTTCAGAACAAACAAGAAAAGATTGGAGGATAGGGCACATTGGGTCCAGAGATCCAGAGTGGCCTGAATCTGACCATATTGCAATTCCGTACCAATCACAAGGTCCATCTGCTCTTGCTGAGGGTCCATCCTGGCCCTATAGATTTTTTGTAACTCTAACCTCGCTTTTCCTCTGGACTCACCTCCCTCTCCCCAACCCCCTGCACATAAAGGGGAGATTTTTTTCACATATTTACAGAATAGACATGGTAGAAGAGCAAGGACTTTTTTCCACATGCCCTATGCCCAGCACTCAGAATAACTGCTGCCCCCTTGGGCTCATTTTGCTCAATGAATGAGTAGATGGTGTGGCCCTGGCTTCAGTGGGGCCCATGACAATGAGGGGACATACAGAGATGAAGAAGAAGGGGTTTTCCACCGATAGCAGGTGTCCAAGTCCTGAAGCAAGAAAGCCAGCCTGGCAGGAACATTCTAACTCAAGACTGGTCACACAGAATGGGGCCAAACCATAGAGCTCCTTGAAGAGCCATTGAAGAACTGTGGACCCTTAACCCATAGGAACAATTAGAATCCACATACTGCTTTAGTCAAAGAAGGTGCTGTCGCCACAAAGAAGCAGAATCACCATGTGGTCGATGACTATTGTCCTCCTAATGTCTCTTCTTCCTTTTTCCCATAGGAACAGAATCTTAACTCTGTTGGGATGACAATGTGTCCAGCTAAAAGGCTACATTTCCCATCTTCCCTTGCAATAATGTGTGGCCATATGACTAAATTGTGGTCAATAAAATAGAAGTGAACGTGTGTGGAAGATGTCTGGGAAGTCTACTTAAAGAAAGTTTGATACTCCCTTTTCTCCCTTCTCCCTATTCCTGTTCCTGCTGCGAAGGATGCAGACATGATAGCTGGAGCCCCAGCAGCCTCTTCAACCATGAGTCATATGTGGTAATAGAAGCCACATGCTGAAAGTAACCATGTAGAAGGAGACTGGTCCTTAATGACATGCAGGCACTGTCTCACCAGCCTGGATGCCACCCCTAACTTCTCCAGAGAAAAGAAGCCCTCATAGTTTAAGTCATTATTATTTGGGGTTTGCTGTTAAATACTGTCAATATCTTCCAGCTAAGGGTCTAAAGCTGAACAAGTTGTGTTTATTACTCATTGCAGAGAGAGACAACTCACAGTATGGAGAACCATGGGGCATCTCAGTAAGAGTATATGAGAAAGGACCTACAGGGTTTGGCTTTTGTGCCAACAGAAAGTTTATAACATGAAAATGGGTGTTGAATAAACATAATATAAGAAAAAAACCCTAAAATGTAATGTGGTTCTTTCATATTTGACAAATACAAATTCAAATTTCTAGTTGAACATGAATTAATAAATTACTAATGCCACTCGGACTTCTGGTCAGATTCAAAGTCCATGTATTTGTTCTAGCATATTTTTTGCTAATTTTACATTCCTCAAGTCCTTCATCTGGACATGAACACGTTTCGGAGTTTGAGAGATGAAAGTTTATGTGATTCAGTTAGCACCAGCTGGGATCAGATGAAACAATAGTATACTTTTCATTTTTCAGAATAATAAAATAATTCACATAGTTTCTGAAGTACACTCAGTCAAGTGAGTGATATTTGAATTAATTTGGGGGTTGCAATAAGAAATCTATTTTGAGCTCATCTTTTATGGGTGAAAAATAGTTGCTCTGCGCCTGAGGCAAAAATCCAAGAATAACAACACTTCCATGTAATTGTCACCTAACACAGACATTGTTGAAAGAAAATAAATCAAATTGATCCAAGATGTGAGAAGAAAGACAACATTCTACTCAAGCTTAACTCAGCTATTAAAGGAAGCAAGGATGGTCATAAAAGTTGGACAGAAGAAAACTGTTGTTCTGTAAATGGCTTTGAACATGTGTGTGATTTTTTTAATAGGTTTTAAAATACAATTATATAAAGTTCTAGAATTTCACAGCAGGAACTAGATAATGAAATGCTGCTCAGAGGCAGTCATCCATACAAACATCCATTCATTGATTCGACAAATATTTATGGAGCATATAGGATGAACTTGGTTCTGTACAAAGAGCTGAGAATAAACATCTTGAAGTCAAGGAGCTTATAAGCTGCTGGAAAAGATAGACTAAGAATAAATATTCACCCCAAAAAAGTGTTCAGAGAGGGGTGGAAGAGGTATGATGGGAATGATGAGCACCAAACCCAGCCTGGAAGGTAAGGGGGCTTTCAGAGGGAGAGATATCACCACTGGATCTGGGGAGGCAAACAGGGCGCTTCCAGGAGAAGCCTCTCCATGCGGCAGAGGGGGTGTGGGTAAAACACAGAGGGAACATCCGGGATGCAGACATCAGCTGGTGAACAGGATCCACTGTGGAGAAAGACTACGGAGGCCAAACAAAGGTGGATCTGGATGACTAGCCGACCAACAAAGATTTCTCCCATGACACCCGTGCAAAAGCCACTATGTTGGGTGACATTTTGTCATGAAACATTATTGCGGCAAGAGCTAAGTAATATACTCCATCTGAGGAAACTTAGATTTGATCCTGAAGGAGATGGGGAGCCCAGCTGAAAGATCTGAAGCAGGGGTGGGACCTGGTAGGTTCTCGTTGAAAAATCTCTCTCTAGCGTTTTCTGAACAGTTGGTCTGGAAGAGAAGACAGAACTGGAGGGGGTGACAAAAGCCATGGTCGTTCCAAGCAAAACTGGGAAGTCATTACTTGTAGCGTTTGGGTTGAAGAGCTCTGGTGGCTTGGAGGGAATGAGGTCAGATTTTAATACCAAAAAAATGAAGAGAAGTGGGGGCCTCAAGGCTCATGTGATTTCATGATTTGGAGACCCTCAGTGAGAAGGGGGGCTCTGGTGGACTACAGATGTTCTGTGGAAGAGAGCAAGTGTTAGCATCTTTGTTGTTGAGAGAAAGTCTGCACGAAGGGCAGAGAAGCGACTCGCCAGGGTCAGAGGAAGAGACTGCTGATGCAGGTTGGGCCCCAGGAGGTGGGCAGAGGGGGTGGCGGCAGAGAGAAGGGCAGTGAGGAGGAAGAAGCCGCGTGTGTCAGGACCCAGGTAAACTGTGAGCAGGAGAGGAAGGACTTGGGAAGTGAGTTAAAGATGCTCTTTGGACTTTCCATGGGCTGTGTAGCAGAGATCCACCTAGAGATCGGAGCCAGGGTAAAGGATTCGGAATCAAAAGCAGCCTGAAGATAGACAAAAGGCAGTTGTAAATATTGTACTACAGCTGAGGGAGACGGTTTGTTTCTGATTTCAGCGAGGCAATTAGCAAGGTTATTTGTTTATTTATTTAAGCCTCATACGAATAAAAAGCAAAAGCATGATTGAGCTCCCCCGGGGAAAATGAAGATGGCAGCAGGAAGGCCAAGTCTTCACCAGCGACTGCATGCGTGACTCGTGATTGACGAGTCAGCTGAAAGGCGATGAGCAAAGCCAGAGACAGGCCTGTATCACCAATACCACCTCGCATCCTGGGGTCCCTTGGTGGGCTCAGAAACTGGGAAGGCATGAAACCAGAAGTCCAGAGTGTGGGGACGGGGGACATCAAGACTAGAATGAATCAGAGCATAGACATATCAGCCCAAGAAGTGTTACTGGGAAAAGGTACCTTCAGAAGCTGTGGTCTTCGATGTGAGGTCTTGAGTTGCCGCCACGCCCTGTGCATATGCCTGCAAAATGTGCTGGAGGAAAGGGCCATCGGAGTTGGCAGATTATGAACAGCTGGGTCCTAAGAGAGGCAGAAGTTTGGGAGATAATCCAAAGGGACATATAACTTGTGGGAGGTGTGACAAAGGCTAAATATTCACAAAATTCAGATTGAAACGTGCGCTGCTGTTCCAAGTACAAACCTTCCATCTGATCACAAGGAAACGTCAGACAGCCCCAATTTGAAGGGCGTTCTACAAAATTCCTGAGCAGCACTCTCCGAATGTGTCAAGGGCATAAACACAAAGAAAGACAGATCGACTAGACCTAGGAGATAGGACAGCGACCTGTGGCATGAGCCCAGGGACAGATAGGTCATGGGACAGATAGAACGTTCGCAGAAACAGGGGTGAACTCCGGCAGCAGCCACAGTCTAGCTAGCAGGAGCGGACCAGCATTAGTAGCTTTCATGATTGTGCCATGATTGTGCCTGAAAGGATCCTTCAAAACACATGGGAACTCAGCATTCTCTTTGCCATTTTCTGTACATTTAAAATTATTTTAAATTTAAACATTAAATTTTCTTTTTTAAAGATTTTATTTATCTGACAGAGAGAGACACAGCAAGAGAAGGAACACAAGCAGGAGAAGTGAGAGAGGGAGAAACAGGCTTCCTGCTGAGCAGGGAGCCCAACATGGGGCTCGATCCCAGAACCCTGGGATCATGACCTGAGCCAAAGGCAGATGCTTAACCAACTGAGCCACTCAGGCGCCCTTAAATATTTAATTTAAACATTAAGCTAAAGACGGGTGAGAAGCGAGCTGCCCTTTTGTCCGAGGGTACTGCAGATACCACTGATCTTTCCCCTCCTGATATCCTCTCATTGGGACCATGATGGAGCCTTCTACACGAATTCCATTCTCAAGCAAATAACATGGCAGCCAGGGGCCTCTGTGGAGGTATTTCCAGCACTGTAGTTCCTGAGAGTCTGTACGATCAAGTAAGTATTCCGATTCAAGACCAAACTGGAACATCCTGCCTACATGTAATAACGTGCTAGCCATGATCGGCGTAGCTCCTCCCAGCGTCAACAGAGTTGCCGTGATTCCCAATTGCCTAAAGCACCAAGGATGTGGTAGGGAGAACAATGCCTCCCAACCAAACATGTCTGCGTCCTAATGCCCGGAACCTCGAATATGGTAGGTCACATAGGGGCATTTAGGTGATAGGTGGAATTAGGGTTGCTGATCCCCTGACTCTGGGCCGAGGAGATGATCACATGTAATCCCGGCAGAGCCAATGGAATCACAAGGACCAGAAGGGTAGGAGGGAGTCAGAAAAGAGGAGAGGACAGATGTCTGGGTGAGAGGGACTCAGTCCGAAGTTCCCAGCTTTGGGGATGGAGGGAGGGGCCTGGGGACCCTGGGAATCTGGGGAGCTTGCCTCCTTAGGCAGGGATTGTTCAGAAAGGAACAGGACCCCGTCAACACCTGGGGTTTAGCTCAGGGCGACCCGCATCCGACTTTCGACCTACAGAGCTGGAGGAGAAAAATTTGTTGTTTTAAGACACTCACCTCTGTGGTTGTTTGTTAGGACACAAAGCACACAAAGGACCACAGTTCCCCTGCAAATGTGTGACGCTGCAGACCCAAGAAAAACAGAACGCAAAGCTGCCTGCGGCAGCACAAGCCATATGTCAACATCTGGGGAAAATTTCCTCTCCCTATAGTAAATAGGGGAATGGATTTTAGAGGATATTCTTAGAGGACACGCCGCGTGCTAGACCCTCTAGAGCAGGCAGACAGATCTCCAGCTTACCGACTGCCTCGTCTGGAACACGAGCGTTTGCCCCAGCCCGCGCTGGGCAGCCACCCCCCAGCTCCAGGGCACCGGGCGACTGTCCCCAGGAACGTGTTCTCGTGCCAGTCCTGACACTTTGTAGGGAAACCTTCACCCCGCGCTCATCACGCCGTCCCAGAGCCACGCTGGAGCCCGGAGGCCTTACGTGAAAGACAGACCAGGGCCATGCGACTTGAGTGTCGCATTTAAAATGTAAATGCGTCACCGGCATTTTGTGTTCTATTCCTGAGGGACCGGTGGCCGGCCAGCGGACAAAGCCATTCACAGCCCCATGCCTGTCACGTGCTGATGCCACTGTGTCTCCTGAGATTCGGGGGGTCGGGGGGCAGCAGGAAGGCCTGCTTCCTTCCCCGCTCAGCTCCCGGGCCACAGGCTACCGGCTTTGAGAGCTTTCACTCTTTGTTCCTGATGTTATCCTGCTCTTGCTTAGAAGAGACCGCCTGCCCCGCTGGCCGGTTCAAGCTGAAAAGGGATTTGCAAAAGGCTATTAGGGGTCCGGATAGACGCTCGAGCACAGACCTGATAACAGGAACGGCGCCTGAGGCCACCCTGAGGGTCAGATCCCGTGAAGACCCTAGCGCTACCTGCAGGACACAGACCCCACACTGCTGAGCCCGGTGCCTCAGACCCAGCGCCCCCACCACTGTCACTGCCCGAACGCTTGGCTGCTCCCCTTCCACAAGGCCCCCCACACACTTTTCCTCAGATTCAGAATCCCACAGGCGCATCCGATCACAGGCCCTGATCATGTTTCTGCATCCTGGCCTGAGGGCCGCTGGGAATGTGTATTCCTGGCTTCTCCCATGGGGAGTTAGAACAGAAAAATGGCAAGTAACTACCAGAAAGAGTAAGAGAAGCAGAAGATTGAAGATAACTTAAACAGACTCTCAGCGATGACATATTTAATCAGGCAAAACCCCCTACCTAGGGGCGCCCGGGTGGCTCAGTGGGTTAAAGCCTCTGCCTTCGGCTCAGGTCATGATCTCAGGGTCCTGGGATCGAGCCCCACATGGGGCTCTCTGCTCAGCGGGGAGCCTGCTTCCCCCTCTCTCTGCCTGCCTCTCTGCCTACTTGTGATCTCTCTCTCTCTGTCAAATAAATAGATAAAATCTTTAACCAAAAAAAAAAAAAAACCCTACCTAAAGGACAAAAACTCTCAAATTGGGTTAATAAACTATGAGCGTATGTGCTGCTTGCAAAAAACATACAAAAAATGAAATCATGCAGCCAGGTGACAAATAAAAAGATGAGAGAAGATCAGTCAGGGAAACACGAGCAAAAGAGAAATCAGAGCGCAGTGAATACCAGACCAGGGAGAATTTGAGACAAAATGAATTCAATGTGACAATCAATTTAAGGGAAATTTCATAATAAAAGGCAAAGAGTCATGAAATCCTCGAGAGACCAAAAGCGTATCCTTGAAATCTGTAAAGCAAAGGAGATTGAAATAAAAAAGAACGTTTGCCTGAAAACAGTAGAAATGGAGTAGGACATGAAATTCAGTGTGAAACAGACCACGCACACTGAAGCCAGGAAACAGGATGGGGGAACAACATCAAGGCAAATTTATGAATGCTCTCTATCCTGTGGACCACCAAGAAGATAATCTGCTAATATGTATCCACAGAGTTACTACCAAAAACACGAACTTCACTAAAGACAGGAGGAAGTTACATATTAAAAACAACTTCAATACTTCCTTCTGGAGATTTTAAAACATCCTCACAAATGACTTTTGATTGAAGAGTAAAAACAAGTACACTTTCTAAAAATGTCTGTCTTTTTCATTAGGGCCATAGGATGTCCACCTTAGGGTACATGGTCAAACCTGTATATAAGCAAATCTTTTTCTTTAAACGCTTTCATTATTAAAAGAGGAAGCATAGGGGTGCCTGGGTGGCTCAATTGTTAAGCATCTGCCTTCGGCTCAGGTCATGATCCTGGGGTCCTGTGATCAAGCCGCGCTTTGGGCTCCCTGCTCGGTGGGAAGCTTGCTTCTCCCTCTCCTACTCTCTCTGCTTGTGTTCCCTCTCTCACTATGTTTCTTTCTGTCAAATAAATAAAATCTTAAAAAAAATAAAAATAAAAATAAAAATAAATAAAAGAGGAAGCATAAAGCTTACACGAACCAAAGCATTTACTCAAAACAGTTATAAACTTTAAAAATTGGGAAAATACAGTCCGGAGGAAGCTGGAGGAATGCTGCAGTGGCGATCAAATCAGAAGTTAATGAATGAAAAGGAAGAAGTCAGTAGAATAGCTAAACTAATCCCAAAGCTGATTTTTAAAACAGCTACAAATAATACTTTAAAAATAATTTTAAAATATTTTATGTAAGGAAAGCTACCATATTTAAAATGTCAGGGAAAAAAATGGTTTTCCAAAAAAAAAAAATTTTTTTTATCATCAAAATCAACTTGAGAAAAGATGCAAAATATTTGTTTCAAAGTTACCTCCAAAAAAGACCACAAACCTGAAACCCATCTCCTGGTTTCCAGTATTGTTCTTCTATAAAAGGAACCAAGGGTCCTTAGAGAAATGACAAATTCAAAGACAGGATGAGCCTGGAGCATCTTACAAAACCAGAAAGTAAGGACATGATGAGAGGAAATAAAAAAAAAGGAAGACAACTCACAATGTCAAGGGATATAGGAGCCAACTAAAATCACTCCCAGTGGCCTAAAACTAGAATAATTTGAGCAACAAAATAAATAAGGTACTATTGGATCATAACCCAAAATAAAAGATCAGTATCTACGAGTCCATATGGATATAAATAAATAATTGAATACCTAAATGGAAGGGAGAGAAGAGACAAATCTCCCATGGAGAATTCCAAATATATTACATAGATACTGTGCCCTCGAGAAGGTGGAGTATGGTTCCCCACCCATTAGGTATGGGCTGCACAGAATGGCTTCCTTCCCAAGACTAAAGTAATAGAAGGAGGAGTGGTTTTATAGTGAAGAAACGTGATGAGCAAGGCCTCAGCCAGACGACCAAGGTCAGCATCAGTAGTGAGGTCCTGTCGATAGTGTGTATTCTTGATAAGATGTGATGAGAAATGCACTTTGCCATTATGGTCCTTCTCCCCAAAACCCATGAACCTTGTCACACCATGAGAAAAACTTCGGGTGAATCCCAACAGCATATTCAACAATATAACTACCACATTTTCTCCTCAAAACTCAAGACTATCAAGATCATCAAAAACAAGGAAAATCTGAGTATGTGCCACAGCCCAGAGGAGTCTCAGGAGACATGATGCCCAGATGGAACGTAGTGTCTAGAATGCGGTCCTGGGACAGAGAAAGGACAGGTAAAAACAGAAGAAATGGAACCAAGAATGGAGCTTTGTTAATAGTAATGTATAATAGGGACGCCTGGGTGGCGCAGTTGGTTGGGCAACTGCCTTAGGCTCAGGTCATGATCCCAGCGTCTTGGGATCGAGTCCCGCATTGGGCTCCTTGCTCCGCAGGGAGCCTGCTCCTCTCTCTGCTTCTGCCTGCCTCTCTGCCTGCTTGTGTTCTCTCTCTGTTAAATGAATAAATAAAATCTTTAAAAAAAAAAAATAGTAATGTATAATACTGGCTCATTTATTGTAACAAATGTACTATTTCCATTAAGGTGTTAACAATAAAGGTGTATGGGGACACTGTGTTAGTCTTTGATTTTTTTCTGTAAATCTGAAGCTGTCCTACAAATATATTTTAATAAATATTCAGGAAATTTTTTATCATTTCAAGGAAATGGTCATTGATGACAATGCTGTAGAACACAGGAAAGCATGCAAAGCTTTTATTCACTTTATTCACTACACACATCTATACGTGTGTATAGATAGCTAAGAAATCCTAAAATACTGGCAAATTGAATTAAACATGTATCAAGAGAACATTCTAATGAAATATGGAGTTTAATATTGAACTGCTTTACTACAATATCAATCTATCATTTCAAAAAATCAAATAAGCCAACACCTCAATAGACACTTTAAAAGTCTCTTGATATAATTCAATATTTAATACAGATTAACAGTTTTAATCAAACAAATTTAAAAAATAATAATTGGTTAGCATGATAAAAAATGACTCTTAAATTAATGGGCCAGATCTTATCCAGAACTCAAGTGAAGTCAGAAATAAGAACTGATGCCTCATAGGTTCATTAGTGTTTATCATGTTTCTGGAAAGTGAGGATAAACTATTATAAGGTGAGCATTCAGAAGAAGAGGAACCCCAGTGAAAAAAGAGGCAAGAGCATCATATTTTTAAAAGACATCATTGTCCTTCTAGGGAACAAGATGAAAGGACCTACTCTGAAAAAGGGATCAGAATCAACAGAAAGTACAGGAAGGTTTTCAGGGTCAACATCAATACAAAATGCTACAACTTTACTCTGCATTGCCCATACCCAGTTAGACAATATACTAGAAAAAAAAATCAACAGAAATACCAAATACCTGTCTACAAAGAAACAAGTGATACCAGATAGACACTCTGAAGATGGTCCAGGGCCAAAGAGAGATGAAGAATCCAGCCAACAGCAGAAGTTAGAGAGAGAACTGGGGAGGGTCTTATGGGAGAAGCCACACCAAGAAGGAACTAGGGATGGCCGTATGTTGCAGGAATATCATAGAGGATGGTGAGTGCAGAGCCTACTGGATTTAGCTGTCATCCCTGCACAGGAGCCAGCCTCGCTGCGACCTCTGTGATCATGCGTGTGCACGCACCCTTGAGAAAGAAAGAATCACAAAACTTTTGAGGATTTCTTTCATCCAAAGCCAGGGGTAAGTCTCAAACATTCTTTTCTTTTCTTTTCTTTTAAGATTTTATTTATTTATTAGAGAGAGGGAGTGCATAAGAGAAAGCAGGGACAGAAGAGGGAGGGGAGAAGCAGGCTCCCCATTGGGCAGGGAGCCCAATGTGGGGCTCGATCCCGGGACCCTGGGATCATGACCCGAGCCAAAGGCAGACACTTAACCGACTGAGCCACCCAGGCGCCCCGGTCTCAGACGGTCTAACAGTTTTGACCACTTCAATGTGACCCTTCAACCCTCCCAAAAGTGTGAAACTAATGCCCTGGGAAAATACAGCCTATAAGTCTGATGGGTCACTTAAGACCAGGAAAGACTAGGCAGTCTGGAAAGTTTGCTGCAAGAAAAAAGCAACTTGTTCAACCTTTTTCTGATGTGCTCACTATTCCATTAGCAGCAGTCTCCCTGCTGACGTGGATCTCAGCTAATGACTTTCAGGAATGGATTTCTTTTCTGAAATCTGACTTGCTCCAAAAACCAGCAGTCAAGACTTCAAAATAAAGGCATAAGACAGTGGTCTACGTCAATATAAGTAGTGCTCGTTCAGTTCCAAATTCAAAGAACTGAGAAATAGTTACCAAACCACGGAGACACTTATAAAAAGAAGGAGTCTAGACCACAGACGTGACTTCAGATCAAAGGATAGTCTTTGCAGTCACTAACTTAGGGAATTATTTCTTATATTTTTGGCAGTTTTGATGTATAACTGATATACAGAGAATCACATGCAAGTGATGTGTGCAAACCGATGAGCACAGACAGAAACTTCCTCTTTTGTTTTAGGTTTGAGTCATTTATATGGTAAAAATGATAGCTAATTTAAAAACATAGCAAATGAGTAATGTTGTAAAGGACATAAAGACACCTGAGATTCACATTCCCTGAATGCATCACTTAAGTGCCTGATTCCTCTTTATCTCACATTATCAACATTAGAATATGTGTGAAAATAGTTCATAATGGCAATTTGCTACATAATTAGGAAATGTAAGTATCACCAACCTGCCCACCCACGTCACAGCAAAATAGTAAAGATATGAATCTCCAGAAGAAAAGTGATTTGAACTATTTTTAGAAGCAGGGGAAGGCATACGTATAAAACAGTCTGAATATGTAGTCTAATTATCCACAAGGTAACCAATGTTTCTGTGAATTGAACTGTTTTCCTCACTCACATTTGTAGCATTTTATGATATAAATATTTTACCAAAATCTAACTTTATTGCAAAAGAAGCCAACTCCTTCTAGAGTTCTAAGATGCAGTCATTTTCACCCCCAGAGACAGAAACCAAGACCATTTGGACAAATGAAAGCAGATGAAAGTTGTACCATGCCCCTTGCTCATACAAACCACTGATAATCCATCAAAAAGAGCGGGCAGTCCACCAAGGGGGAAGGCAGTATTAGAGGACAGTGGAGAGCAGCCCCGGTGGCTGGGGGGGCACTTGTGTCACATCCAACACTGCCTCCCAAGACCGGTCTTGCCTCCTCACCTCCCTTCAATAAAAATACCATTGGGGGCTCCCAGGGATTTAAAAAAATACCAGCTGGGGCCCTCACCAGGATTCAAAAAAAAAAAAATGATGTGGAGGGGCACCTGGTTGGCTCAGTGGGTAAAAGCCTCTGCCTTCAGCTCAGGTCATGATCTCAGGGTCCTGGGATCGAGCCCCGAATCGGGTTCTCTGCTCAGCAGGGAGCCTGCTTCCCCCACCCCCTGCCTGCCTCTCTGCCTACTTGTGATCTCTCTCTCTGTCAAATAAATAAATAAAATCTTAAAAAAAAAATGATGTGGAAAGTTCTAGCATCACACTGAGAACTTAATGGGTTTCAACAAAAGTGAAGTAGCTGCTTGAAGGGAAAGTTGACAGTGACAGGAGAGTCTGACAGAACCCGAGCTCATGGAGCCTTCCAAGGAGAATGGAAGTCTCTGGAGGCCAGGACGAGGTGGCTGCGAACAGGGCGGGGGGCAGGCTGACCGGCAAGGAGACCACTCCAGGGAGCTGGGAAGAGAAATGTTTGCGGCAATCTGGGTGTGGGAGAAAAGCAGTAGAACCCCGGATGACCCTTCAATTTTGAACACAGAAGGTGTCTTGGTGCAAAGTCCCCAGCTGTCATCGGCCTCCATTGTCTGAACCCGGCGAAGGCCGTCCTGGGTGGGTTCTGACACGGGTGTCTCCAGATGCTCCTTCGCACCAGCGTCTGCGTTAGAACCCAGACGTGGTCACCAGAGGCGACCAGCCGGCTTTGCGCACCCCGTCGGCATCTCCTTCGAGTTTGAGGACCCCTGAGAGGGTGTCTGAGGGGCCAGAGCCCCTTCTGCAGGTCGGACTTGCAGCCCCAGACTTTCAGGTCCTAGGATTTAGGGGAGTCGCGGTCACACAGGCGAAGAGGATGGGGTCGGGCTGTTTGCTCTGATCCAGAACTTTAAGCGTCAATCCGGACTGTTCCACACAAACTGTTCCAAATCCTGCTTAATCTCCCACTTGAGATGTAAACACTGTTTTTATGGTTTTTTAAAATGATATTTCGTGGGCGCCTGGGTGACTCAGTGGGTTAAAGCCTCTGCCTTCGGCTCAGGTCATGATCTCAGGGTCCTGGGATCGAGCCCCTGCATTGGGCTCTCTGCTCAGTGGGAAGCCTGCTTCCCCTTTTCTCTGCCTACCTCTCTGCCTACTTGTGATCTCTCTCTCTCTCTCTGTTAAATAAATAAATAAAATCTTTAAAAAAAATTTTAAAAAATAAATGATATTTGTGGCCCGGTCCACCAAAGGAAAATACTGCAAATAGTCTATATTGAGCATAAAATTGACAGGGGAAAGAAGCAAAACCTCTCCTTGGGTCCACATCAGCATAAACATCCAGAACACTTACTGTGACCAGTCGGTGACTCGGAAAGTCACAAACGGAACCTCCTAGCTTCCTGCACTTGTTCTTCAAAACTGGGCATCCAATTTTTTTTTCCAAATATGACACATATAAGACATAAACTCATGGGCAGGAACTAATGACAGGCCAAGTGGCTGCCCAGCCCTGGATAAATGCATGGCCCTCTGAATGACCCTCAGACCACCAGCGGGAGAGACACTGATGACCTTCTGCAGAGCCACGGAGCTTCTGCCCCCCATCTCCCACCACAGCTGACCCCTGGGCCGTCCAACCCTCCTGGCAGCCTCCCTGAGCAGGACAGGGTGTGTCCTGGTCGTTTCCAGGGTCCCCTCCACACTGTCCAGGGGCGGAGTCCCTTCCCCACTGCCGTGAGCCATGGCGTCGCCACCAGGATTGGGGGCGGTGGTGATGACCCTACGGCAAGAAAGACAGCCACCCTTCACCTGCCCCTACAGGCCACAAGGAGGTGATCGGCAAGGCTCCTAAAATAAAACAACAGTAACACACACACACACACACACACACACACACACACACACACACGGGAGACTACTGAAGCCAGGAAGTTTCCAGCAATTTACTGAACGCGGACGAACCTGTGGAATCAGGATGACAGCCCACGTTTCCGGCCCCCCAGGCCAGGGCTCAGGCACAGACCACAGAAGCGTCATGGATGAGGAACCACTGACCTCTTCCACCCTGCGTGCATGTACCGAATGCCTTCTGTAGCCCAGTACCTCCCGAAGGCTCTGAGCATGCGGTGTGCCTCACCCCGTGTCAGGAATCTTCCAGCGGCGGGCGCAGACATCACTGAAGTCTTGTGAACCCAGGACACGCGGAAAACCGACTGCTTTCCCCACCAAAGGGGCCGATGTGGCTGGCAAATGCCTTTTGCCTTTGTCTGGCGAATGATTGTAACATCATCTGAGATCAGAAGAAGGAAGCTACCTACGGAGGACCGAGGAGGGGCAGAAACACAGAAGGAGCTGGGGCCACCAGCCCTGGCCGGCTCAGTCTCCTTGTTACATGCAGGATAAATAAATCCTGATTTGGTTAAGCTGTTTTACTCAGCCATCTGCCTCAGGCAGCCAAAGCGACCCCTGATGGATAGCTTGTAGGCTCACGTGATGACCAGGCGGTATTCGCTGGCCTCACCTGCTCTCGTGCTAACTGAACCAGACCAAGCAGAGAACACATTTCGAATCCAGAATAAGCGTCTGTCCAATTAGGAGACAGAATTGCCCCATCCAGATGGAAAAGGTCCAGTGAAATCCACCTGCTACCGAATAAACAAGGCCTCCTGGAGGCCTGGGACCAGCCCAGGGGCGGGGAGAACGCAGAGAAGCTCACAACAGCCAAGAAAACCCTAGAGAAACGGACAGACAAGGTCTAATGGCTTCAGAAGGTTTGCAGCAGCAGAAACCGTGCTCTGGGCCTAATCAAGGTGCCAATGCTGCAAGCGGATTGATTCCGTTCTGACACCACCGTGCTCAAAGCTTAGATCCCGTGCACACTTCCCGGCTGCATTTGTCCATGACAAACGTTTCTAGCGTGTCCTCACACCCAAATCGCAGGAAATTGCTTCTCGTAGAACTCGTTGGCGTCTGCTCTGTACTCCAGCCAAAAGGGGGAGACGCGCCCTGAGTCCATATCACACACTGACTCAGCCCCAGGGCCTCGGGTTCCCTGAGCCTCTACGTCCGAAATGACAAGTTCCCTCTTGAGAGAATCTCATGAGCACTGCTGTCGGCTCTAATAAATCAGCCATGGCCGCTGGCCAAGGTCATATATCACAGACCAAGGGTGGACACTGTGGCCGGGAGGGGGGATGCGGCGGCTGTGGATACAGAGCCCGCGCCAGCGGGGGTTGGGAACAAACACACAGAAAGTTAGGAAGTGCCACCCTTAGACACCTTCTTACAATGGAGCACTGGTATTTCCGCAGGCCATTTCCCATTTCTTCCCTAAGGTTGCCCAATGGCAGCCATGACCACAGCTCCATGTTCTCAAGCTTCCCGAAGACCCTGCTGAGAAGTCTCGAGTTCGCAGAAGTTACACTGACAGTGCGCCTCATCCCCACCTCGGCCACACTCCGGGGAAGCTCCGCTGGGATCGTCCATCTGAGAACACAGCCATGAACCCAGAGCGTGGGGGCCGTGCCTTCCTAATGAAGCAGACATCTACCTTTTACTTTACATCTACTTTTTTTTTGAAGGGGAGAGAGAGGAATAAGCAACAGTGGGGAAGAAATCACACTCAGGAAGCCCTTAGCCCTGGGACAGACAAGGACTCCGGCTTCTCCACTGTGACGTGCGTCCCAGAGCACTCGGCCAGGGTGCCGGGGAGCACGGAGAGCCATACCTAACCAAGTCTCAGATAAGAAGCTTCCCGGGGAGGTAGTGGCTAGCTTGCACCTGAGGGAGCAGATAGCACTGTCCAGCAGAACGATGCGTGAGTTGTACGTTGGGTGGTGAAGTGTATTAGTTACCTATTGCTGCATAACAAGTTGCCCCAAACTTAACAACGTAAAGTCACAAGCGTTTATTGTCTCCCAGTTTTTACGGGTGAGGAGCCCAGGTGCAGCTCGGCTGAGTTCCATCGGTCAGGGTCTCAAAGGCTGCAGCCAAGGGGTCAAGGGGTCAGCCCCCCACATGACTGTCAGCCTGATTCATTTCCTCGTTGATCCGAGGCTGCCCTCAGGCCCTCGGCCCCCAGGCCTTTGCAGTGGGCAGCTCCCAACATGGCAGCCGGCTTCATCAAAGCAAGTACCATGAGCCTGAGAGAGCAAGATGGAAGTCACGGTCTCTTCCGGCAGGAGGTCAGTCCCAGAGGAAGCAGGAATGGCTTGTGGGCAGCTACACTGCCAGCCCTGACATTGAGAGAGCAGGAAGGGTCCCCCCACCCTGGAGAAAGACCCAGACAGACAGGGAGTCTAGCGCTAAGGACTGCAGTTATGAAGAACATGCTACAGGTAAGCGTGGGTTCCTTATCCATCAAACTCGAACCTGTCATATTGCGTTGGAACACTGACTAAGAGGCAGGAGATGTCTCCCAGCTTTCACGACTTGGGATCATGTGCCTTACGTGCTATTCGTGGAAATCCTGAACTAACATGGTATAAATAAGAGTGGCATTTAAATGGAGCACTGGGTGCGGTGCATGAACAATTAATCTTGTCACACTGAAAAAGTAAAATAAACATATTTGGGGGAAAAAAGAGTGGCATTTATTTCTTAGCAAAGTGATTAAAAAAATGCAGCTGTTTTTATATAGTTCAAAACTAGAGAGAAATAAGAAATCAACAGGTAAATAATACGTGGTTCTACAAAGGTAAAGGCTCGGACAGCATTTGTTCTTAAAAAATGTACATTCCCAAATGAATCCTTTGTCTCCTAACGCCGAATTCACAAATACTTGGCAGTGGGTGTTTTATGTCAAGTATCATTAACTACAGTTCAATCAAATTATTATGGAAGCTGAAGTTTCAAATATTGAGAATCACAATATGAAGGGAGAAAAGCGATTTCCAACTATTTGTTGAAGAACCAACCGACCACTTTCGGACCACCTTCCCCGTCAGCCCACTTGTCTGTAGCCTGCTTCATTCACAGGCCAAAATCGCTATCAGAAGTGACAGTCAAGCTAGTGATAGAAAAGCTAGGAATCAGAGTTTTTTCTGTTTATGGAGTTTCAGAAGACACAGTGAAGATACTGATTTAAATTGTGTTTATAAACTTATGAATTAGAAATCATGATTGCTGGCTTATTTTCCAAACCTATTGGAAAAAGAAATTATTTGTATGCAAAGAAATTGGCCTCCTACCTTGTTCATTTGTTCATTCCCATAAAAAATAAGAGAGTTTCGACCCAGAAGACATGAAAGAAAGATAAATAAATTAGACTGCAGACAGCAAAAAAATTAATTCTAAGATGCAAAAAAAAGCCAAAGTTATAAAATAAATGGAGAACTAGGAAAAAATGTTTGCAATTCATTTCCCAGACAATGGTTTATCTTCTTAACCATAATGAGCTCCAATAAATCTTTAAGAAAAAGGCCAATAATGCAATAGAAAAAAAATGGGCACAATTTGCAAAATGAGAGATAAAATTGGCTCCAAGATGTATGAAAAGATTCTTGAATTGGTCCTTCCACTTCTCTTCCGGAACCTGAAGTCTTCCTGACTCTACGGTCTCTCCTCTCACACCTAGCAGGTTAATGCATCCTGCTGGTTCTGTCTTCTGAAAGGTCCAGAACCCCACTGACTGCTCACAACTGTCGTCTCTTGCTTGGATTGCTGCGATGCTCCCCCGAACTCCCTCTTTCTCCACTGGCTCTTCTCCACTGCTCTCCGCAGACTTTCCAGAGTGATCCTTTCCAAAGGTAACCCTGAATTGGCTTTCCTCTCTGAGTCAAAACCAAAGCCCAGTGGCTCTGAGACCCATGCCTCTGGTCCCCGTGGCCTCTCTAGCTTCCTTTCCTGTTCCATTCCCTACCGCCCCCCCACCTCCAACAATCCTGGCCTCCTTGTTCCCCGTCAAGCATGATGTATAAGATTCTATTTCCCGAAGACGACAGCAACAATATAGCCCACGATGGTTAATTTCGTGTGCCAACTCTCCTAGGCCACAGTATCCAGATGTTCAGTGATCCACCTGTCTACATGTTGCTGTGAATGTATTTTTTAGATGAGATTAATGTTTAATTCAGTGGACTTTGAATAAAGCAGAGTATCCTCTCTTAGTGGGTAGGCCTTGTCTAATCAGTCAAGGGCTTCAAAGAAAAGACTGAGGTTCTCCTAAGGAAGAAGGAATTCTGCTTCCAGACTGCCTTTAGACTCAAGCTAAAACATCAGCTCTTTCCTTGCATCTCTAGTTTGCCAGCCTATCCTGCAGATTTCAGGCATCCCAATCTCAAAGTTGTATGAGCCAATTCTTTAAAATAAATTTGTCTTTCCCCATTTCTCTCACTATATATAGACAGATGGTAGATAGATAGATGATAGATAAAACTACAGCCTTCCACTCTGCTGGGTGTAGCACCTTCCCTTGCTTTCCGTGTCTTCATAGAACTTAATCACCATCTTGGAGGCGTGTCGTTGCTTTGCTTACTCTTCTTCTGCCTGTCTCCTCCTCCGCTGAAACCTCCACTCCGTGAGAATCGGGGATGTGGAGTTTGCTCTGTGCAGTGCCGCATCATAGCACCTAGAATGCTAGGGGGCCAGCGAATACTAACCGATGGACGAACACACGAATGAATGAACGAACCTCGCCCAAAGAGAGCTGCCAATTAAAATTCCAGTGACATGATTTCTTTTTCTCTGTCAGGTTAATAAAAGTCCAACCGTCTGGTAAAGCACGGTGCTGGGGTGCACGTGGGGAAACAGGCACCGGCACTTGCTGGCGGGAGTACAAACCAGTGCAAGTTTTTCAGGGAATGATGGGCAACATGATCTAAAACTTGAGGTGTACATCAACTTTGACCCCGCCGATCCCTCCTTGAGAATATGTCCTACAGAAATGTTCACGCGTGTGTGAGATGGTGAGTCTCTCTACAAAGCTATTCGCAGCTGCACCCGTCTGTGTGCACAGAAGATTCAAACCCTGATGTTCTTCAGAATGTCACTGTTAAATAAATGTAAGGATATTCCTGCTAAGAGACCCAGACAGGTGTGGAAGATAACGTGGCAGTTCTATACTTGGGTAGAACTTGGAAAAGCCCCAAGATGCATCAGCCGAGAATACAGCAAAGTCTAAACACGATGTTGTGTGCCATCGATTTAGTTGTGCGACAGAGTATCTCCAGAAGGACAGAAGAGAATTCAGTAACTTGTTGTACTACCTGCACTCTGTAAATGCAGAAAGACAATATGCGTCTATTCTTTGTTATTTTTTTAATTTGATTTTATTTTTTCAGTGTCCCAAGATTCATCGTTTATTCTTTAAAACAAAGATAATAAGCTTGAGATCGTGTCCCTTCAAGCTCTTCTACAAAGAGCAATCACGTGAGCTCTTGCTCCCTTTCTGCTTGTCCCGCGGCCGGACAGGTGACATCCGGCACCCGGCAGACCAGTGGGAGGCAGGGGGACCTCTGGCTGCTTCTCCAGAGGCACATGGGGAGGTATCCCCGAATGTACACAGCCGTGCTAACCACGCCAAAGATCCCGTAACCCATGAAATAATCAATAAATGCTTCGGTGAAATTTGTAGCAACAGATGTAGCTTACAAGATGGCAGGAAACTTTCTCAATGTAAAAAATTATGGGATAAACTGCTGCTTATGTTTGCACATCATGATAACATGTGGGTCATTACACCTGCAGATGGTTACTTTAAATAAATAGAAACCGGGCAGGGAGAAGCATGAGCAAGAATATATTTTCATTTATATTCCCTTTGGGGCTTTTCTTCATCAACATTATTAAGCTGAAGAAAGAAGAAACGTTTAAGATGCACTGCATTCAAGACTTTAAATCGGTGAAGTTGGATAACTGTTTAAGAAGGCAGATACATTAGCTTTAAAATGGAAACATGATACGTTAGTTAGTAACAAACTATAGTATGACTTTCTCTTTCTCCAAAAGCTTCAGTGTTCAGAAAGTGAGTATCATTCGTGCAACTATTTTTAACCAACATCTAAACTTCATTTTTAGGAGGGGAAAAAGTCTACCTGGAAGAACTTCAAAGAGAATCGTCCTCAAGCACAGAGTCCCCGTCCCATTCAGCATGCACCGAGCGCGCACCAGCTAAGAGATGCTGTGCCACAGACGCTCTCGTCTCAGGCGGGCATCCCTGGCGCACTGGTGATGTCCACAAGAAGGGAATGACACGGGGGGCACATGCGACACATGCAGGGGGCAGTATGCGACCCGTGCCTTGATGGACTCAGGGGACGGGAGGGGAAGTGCCCTTCCAGCAGGATGGGGGTCAGCAAATCGAAAGTCATATTCTAAAAAAAAAAAAAAAGTCATATTCTGCTTGCAGAGAGTTGAATTGTGTCCCCTCCAAAAAGATAAGTCCAAGTCCTAAAACTTGGTAGCTCCAGAAGGAGCCAACGCTGCCCACACCTTGATTTTGAACTTCTGACCTCCGGAAGGGTGAGAACATGAATTTTTGTTGTTTGAAGCCACCAAGTTGATGACGGTTTGTGATGGCAGCTGCAGGTCCCTGACCCAGGCCCTCCCTGCTGACCTCTGTGTGCTAAGTACCAGCCAGGAGCCTGCACTTAGAAAGTGCTGGGGAAATCCTGGCCAAACGAACAGCCATGATGGGCTGAAGGGCATGTGGGACGCCTCTGCAGAGGTCGGCCAAGGCAGCCTGGAGGGGATCTAGCGACATTCCTGGAGTTTGGGCTGCAGGCCTTGGAGGGGAAGGAAGGGGTATTGGAGCAGCGATGACTCATCAGACGGGCGGAACTCCTGCAGCGACAGTGGGAAAGTGGGAAAGGTGAGCTTGAGGCAAGTGCCTGGGACGGCAGCGAGGAGCCTCCGCTAGGCGGCCCAGACCAGGCTGGATGGCGGAGGGAGGAGGAAGCATGTGTCCAGAGGGGGTCGCGGGAACTCAGGGTCTGGGGACATTGTCCGCAGGCTCCCGCCTCTCTCTGGCCTCTCTCGCCCTGGGGAAGTGGCTGCCCAGCTTCCAGGCTGTACCCCCGCCCCCACCCCTGCGCCCTCCAGGCAGCCGTGGATGCGCTGGAGCCTTCATCAGGGTCTCCCCGAAGTCAGGAGGTGATGGATGGAGCCCTGCTCACACTCGGGAGGCCACGGAAGGGCGGGGCCAGCAGAAGGCCTGCGGTCCTTGGTGGCAGCGGTGGGCGCAACCACAGCCCGGGAGTCATGGGGCTGCTCTGTGAGCAAGGACCTGGGCCCAGGACGGGGGCGGGGGGGGGGCCAAACTGTGCAGGCCGAACTGGGGACGGGGCAAAGCAGAGACCGACACACAATAACCAATAACACGGGCCAGGACGCGTACATTTCAAAATCTCTGTGGCTCCATCCACGGGTAACTTGACTATGAATTTGTTTGGCCAATAGATTTCTAACACAAACAAACGTAATCACTGGAGAAGCCAACACGGTCTCAAGTGTGCTGACCAGATAGGACGGAGCGGTGATTTTTATTTATTTAGCGAAGCACTAACTATGGGCCTGCCTCTCTCCTATGAGGGTTTCACACACTGGCTCATTTAACAACCCTCAGAACAACATTATGGGGAGGAAAGCGAGGTTATTCCCAATGCACCGAGAAGATCGAGGGACGGGAGTGACATCCCCACGGGGCTCCACCGCGACGCAAAGCCCCTCACCTCCCCCGCCCCGGGCGCCCTCTCTGCCTTGGAGAACTCTGGGCTTGTGGCACATATTCATCAGGAGCTTTCCCTTCCGAGGGAAGCACCCGCTGCAGGGCGAGCCCTTGAGCCCCAGCGGACGCACGGGCGGGCGGTCTGTGCACCTCTCCTGCTTCTTCACCAGGAGCTCGAGCAGGAGCAAGACAGCTAATTTAGCCTCAGAGCCTTCAGACCAAGGTTAATTAAGCAAGTAGTGGGTTTTCTTGCATCGCTTATGAATTTCGCTTCCCAAACAGCCCACAGGCTGGACTCGAACGGGGATCAGGGATGTGCCCGGAGCAGCCCAGAGCAATCCTGAGCCGCCAGCATCGCGGTGGAGACGCGGGCTCTGGGGTCAGACTGCCTGGGTCCCTACTGGCTCTGCAGCTCACCAGCCTGCCCCCAGGACAGGTACCCAAGCTTTCCCTGCCTCAGTTGTCCCATCTGCAAAATGGAGTGAGAAGCATCTCTCGGATTGTCAAACACCAGGTGGGTTACAACATTTTATAGGCTCAGTACGTGACTGGCCCATATGTAAACATCTGATGAACTGATAACAGGATTGTCACAGGGTCTGTCCCCAGGCATACCGCTCTGGGCAGAGTCTGAGAACCTGCTGTGTTGTGCCATCTGAAACCCCACACCGCACCTCACCCCCATGTCCGTGGGCTCTCCCAGACGAGGGTCACCCCAACAAGAACTGGCTTCTGCCTGCCCGAATGCCTGCCCGGATGGCCAGCTTGGGTTTGAGGACAGGCAGAGGAGAAATTCCAGAAAGGGGAGGGGGCTTGTCTCCACCCCCCACCCAGATCCAGCTCCCAGCCCTTCTGTGCTCAGGACACGGACTGGGACGCTCTGCTACTTGTTCGTGTCCTCGTGCCAGGAAAGGGATCTGATCCTCTCCTCTGTCTCCAGAGGTGACTCTGCTTCCTGGGGCCCTTTGCGCCTCGGTCGGCTGGGGGTCTTCTCAGTTTCTCGATGCAGAACACGAGCCCACAAGGACAAGATGCTGGAGCCAGGCTCGCCAGGGCCCCTTGGCTGCGGCTGCTGCTCTGATAGCCTTCGCTGCTGGCCTGGGGATGCTTTGCGCCATCGCCAGCAGCAATTTCTACCAGATGGCATATTGGCAAACTAATAAAACAGATCATGTAAGTGGAAAAAGCTGGCACTGCCTCCGATCATTTGGGCTGACGTAGTATGATCGGGCTGGGCCCAGACTCTGCTCATGAAAGAGAAACCAAGCAAAATTAACTATCTGTTGTGAAAGATGGAATTCGAGAGGAAAGACGAAGGGCTTCATTGGCCGATACTCCCACAGTTCTGAGCAAATCTCCCACATTTTAGGACCCTGGAGGATCTTCTGGAAATCTCTTTTTTTAAACATTACCAAACCTAGAGCACTCATTTGCTTGCTGTACAAAAGAACTTCGGGCAAAAGGCTTGGGAGCGCAGACAGGGAATCTGGGGAAGGAGCCAGGGAGGGTCTGCCGGGCTAGAGCGGGGGTGGGGTGGGGGCCTCCGGGGTGAGGGGCCGGGCTAGAGCGGGGCTGGGGAAGCAGATAGGAGAACCAGCATCCCCAGAGTGCTATCTTTTTGAAATCCTGAAGAACAGTAATGGGCACAAGGTGGGAAAGTACTATTTGGGGCACCTGCGTGGCTCAGTCACTTAAGCATCTGCCTTTGGCTCAGGTCATGATCTGAAAGTAGGGCTCCCTGCTCAGCGGGGAGTCTGCTTCTCCCTCTCCCAATGCTACTTAATGCTCACCTCTCTCTCAAATAAATAGATAAAATCTTTTTAAAAAGAAAGTACTATTTTTTCAAGTTGCCTGCATATTGCCTGTGGTTTTAAGGAAGCGATGGAATTTATCTTTGGGAGAAATGCTGGGCCATTAGTTTGGGTGGAGTTAGTCCGCTGAGTGGAGTGGGGACTGCTGTTCCTTTTGGCGGAACATTTTACTTAAAATAAGAGGAATCTAGTCTCATCTTTCTGGAGGCTGTGAGTCCAAGATCAAGGCGCCAGCAGGGCCGTGCTCCCTGAAAAGTCTCCAGAGTGCCCTTCCTCCTCCCCCTTTCCGGCTCCCAGGGCCTCCTGGCTTTCCCTGGCTTTTGGCCACACGGCCACCAGCACTGCCTCGGCCCACGCGTGCCCCCTCCTCTGTCTGGGTCGTCTCTCCTCTTACAAAGCCCTCCCACAGGTAGAGATCCCACCCGATACTCCAGGACGACCTCCTCCTCAGAGTCTTAGTTTAATCACATCTGCAAAGACCTCTTACCAAACAGCCACGCCAGAGGGACATTCAACCCACTACACTTGTTAGAAATTTTCTCAATTATTGAATGCTCAGAGAATCACTGGTAGGAGTAAAGAATCAGATTCCAGGATGCAATTCCAAGAAAAAATCCCAGATCTGCGGGACCCCAGTCACCAGGAGAGCCCCGCCCAGCTGGGGCGAGGAGGCTGCAGGGAAAGGAAGTCATCTGCTGACTCCAGAAGCTTCTTTGGCAGCTGCCTTGGGCCACACCAGCAGCATGGAGTCCCTTCCCACCTGTCCCTAGCACGACCAAGTCCGAGCTCAAAGGGGCTCCAGGACACCCGGCTTTGTGGAAATAGTGATTCAATGAATGAATGAATGAATGAATGAATCCCGGGGCCTTCGTCGTACGGGGAGCAAGGTTGGCAAAGAAGCAGAGCCCCCACGGACTGATCACCCCTGGGGCCTGATTCTGCTCCCTCTCCCACCTCGCGCCTCCGTGCCTCCCACGCACGGCCTGAGCAACCGCTCACTTGTGCGCAGGTTGGGACCCGGGAACTCGGCTCCAGGGGACACGGGGCCTTCAGCGGCTCTAGGGAAGGAAATAATCTGCCGGCGGGCCAGCTTTCCATGCAGCCAACCCAAGAAAGCACATTACCACCCCCAGGGCACGATTTTCGCATTTGCACTCACATGGAGACAAAGAAGGAGTAGGCTGTCTCTGTCACTTCCGACTTTAAGATCTATTTCATTTCCAAACAAACCCCCTCCCCGCTGGGGTAAAACAAAGGGCGCTCCTGAAATTCCAAAGGGGAGCTCCCTAGGGGGTAACAGACAAGCCCTCCCGGGGGCTGCAGACCCCAGGGAGTGACCTTCTCATCAGAGGCCAAGAGCAAGGACAAGGGACTGAGAAGAAAAGCATCCATGTCAAGGAGCTCTCGGATGAAAGTTGGCAGGGCTTCCCAAAGGCTGGGACACCCAGGATGACGCCCCCAAAATTGATATAAGATACAAAGAACTATTTTTAGGCCCCAAACAGACATTGTGACACTAGATGGAAATGAAGAATATTCTCTCTCTTAAGCGAACTAGTTTATTCAGAGGTGTGTAAATATAGGTCCCGTGGCCTATTTTAAACGAGCTGTGCTTCATTTTAACAAATATTCAGAGATCTGTTTCATAACTTTTGGGATTTAATTTCTTAAAAAATGCACCGTTATAAACCTAAGACTTCCTTGTGTTTGTGCTTTTCCTCAGGAAGCCCCAGAGAAGTGGGGTGAGTTCAGAACCGTAATCTGGCCTCCCGCTCTCACCCCTCGTAGAAATTCAAATCTTGGTACAATGTACCCATGTTAGTTTCTCAGGTTTGGTAAACGTACCATGATAAGGTAAGAGGTTAACAGAAGAAAATATGGGTGAGGGGCTTGCAGGCTCTCTGTGCTGTCTAGGTAACGTTTCTATAAATACAAAAGCAATCTAAAGTTGAAACATTTCATGGGAATGCAACACTGTACAACAACTTGGCAGTTTCTAATAAAGTTAAACCTACACTTAAAAAAATTCAAATCTTTATTTATCACGTTTGTTTCGGAAACTGGCATTTTCAATAAGTTTTAAGTAGAAGAAAATAACGAGTGTTGCATGCATTACTCCTGAAATGGCGTGGCATTTTCCCGCCTTGGAAGGATCATGTGTCCTGGATTTCTGTCCCTCTGAGTTCGACGGGGCTGCTGCGGCAAAGACGCACACCCTGCGGGTCCCACCAGAGCGCCACCGTCTGCAGACCCGGGGGGCTGGCTGTCCCCCCACCCCGCGGTGTGTGCAAGCGCATTCCCTCTGCTCTGGCCGCCCTGCCCTCCTTTCTGGTGGTTTCTGGGGGACTTAGCGGGCTCAGGCTGCCTTAACAAATTGCCACAGACTGGGGGGCAGACCCAGCAGACGTGGTTTCTCACAGTCCTGGCAGCTGGACGGCTGCAATGAGGTGCCAGCAGGGGCTGTTTCTGGCAAGAGCCCTCTCCCCAGACGGGGGCGAGCGGCCTTCCCGCTGTGTGTCACGTGGCGGGCACACCTCTGTGCCTCTTGCTCTTGTGCGGACGCGGGGCTGTCCGAGGAAGCCCCCTTGTGACCACATTGGACTTTATTACCTCCTTCCGGGCTCCGTCTCCAGATACAGTCTCGTCAGGGGTTAGGGCTTCAGTCGATGAATTTGGGGGAGACCCAAGTCAGCCCGTATCGATCAGAGGCCTTGGGCCTTCCTTGCCTTGTGTCAGGACACGGGGACCTCTGCGTCTGTGCTCACAGGGCCTGCTCGCTCTGTGTCTGTCTGTATTGAGATTTCCTCCTCTTCTACGGACGCCAGCCACATTGGATTAGGGCTGTCCCGATGGCCTCATTGTAACATGATCAACTGCAAAGGCATTTTTTCTGCATAAGATTGCATCTTGAGGTGCTGGGGATTAGGACTTCGACATAGGAATTTAGGGGGGGCCCATTCAACCCATAGCACCATGGCTTGGAGACTGTCCTCCCTGGGGGATCCCCTCAGGCCCTCAGCCCCGCCGCTGTCTGATTCCACCCTGTGCACGCGACTCCCCCTCAGAAGCCTTCCGTGGTTCTAAAGACATTGAGAAAAGCCAACGCCCTCAGCCTCGATGTCTCCACTTCCCTCTGGTGGCGTCGCCGGCTGCTCAGGAGGACTGGATACTGCAGGGAGTCCACGGGCTTTGTCCCCGTGACGCCCTCGGCTTCTGATCTTGGCCCTCCCCTTTGATGTGTGTGCCCGGGGCTCCGCGTGGCCATGCAGCTCCCCTCTCCAGGCCCAGCCGGCTTCCTGAGGAGACCATACGGGTCTCCTCCCAAAGGCTGTGCCCCCGACAGAGCTTCTCGGGTGGACCCGTCTGCCGGTTCCATTGGCACCATCTGGCTCCCGGTCCTTACCCCTCCCTCCTCTGAAGCTCTTTGACCTGCAGCCTTGTGGTCTTTGACCCTTGCACGTGGACTTCTTTCCAGCTAGACCACCAGTTCAGGAGGCTAACTGGGTTTCATGCTTCTGAATCTTGATCGCTCAGTTCCATGGGCCCAGAAAAGCCGACGTAAGAGCTTTGTTAATGACACTGTTGCCACGCTGTTCTCTGTTCTTGGGGTCTCTGTGCTCTGCCCACCCCGACTGCAGAGAAATGGGACATCCACGCGTGCTGCCCCTGGGGCTGCAAGCCCTAGCAGGAGCGGTGCCAGCCCGGAGGGCAGAGCACAGAACTGCCGTGAGGATCCAGGCCCCTCAGGGAGAGGGAGACCCCGGCCCCACCCACAGTCTGTCCCCGCACTGCCTGCCCCCCGCCCCCACTGCCAGTGCCCACCGAGTCCCTATGGAACTCACTCCACCCCAGACATTGCAGGTGCTATCAGTCGCCCTTGTTTCTGGGGTTCCTTCCCCCAACCTCCCTCTGGGTCTGGCTTGAGACCCACCTTCTAGAACAATCTCACACCCAGTGCCTTTCTCCCTCTGGCGGGCCACCAGCCATGGACTGACTGCCTCCTGGCTGATGTCTGAGCCTCCTCTCCCAGCAGGATGGCCAACCCTGGAGATCCGCGGGCTCCTCGCAGCACCGAAGCCGGGGAAGGCCAGGCCAGCGGGCCTCGTGCTCTGCACGGGTGCCCTTGATACTTGTTCTGACTCCTGTCTGCTGCAGATTCACCCCTACTGAGTCAGTCACCCCTCACCAAGGTGCTGCATCCCCTGCCGCCCTGGATCTGCTGTGCGGCGGGGTGATGAGTATGGAAAACCTCGGCCTCGGGCCTAATGAGCAGTGAGAGAGAGAGACTTCAGGCTGCATGTCGGAGAAATAAATGAGCACTTAAAGGCATGTCAATCTATTCCACATTACTTTTCAGGCCCCGCACTGACGTCAGGGGCTCTGCAACTTCTGCAGCGGTTCGCAGACCTTCTCTCGACCTTAGTGTAAATCAGAAAGCTGGAAAACTCCCTCTGGAGAATAAAAGGAAGTGCAATTAAAACTCTTTTTCAGAAAGGCCTGGCAAATCAAGGCTCCTGATTAACGCAGAATGAAGAAGGGATTGGGGCCTCCACGCCCCATTCATTCAGGGGCCAACTCTTCCCAGAGGGAAGGCTGATCTGCCGGTAGTGTTTGAAGAAAACCATTTCCTAATCTGTTTTTACTGAAAAGAAAGAGAGTGGGCCATGGAGCCACACCCGTTTGTTCTACATGGAGACTCCGCTAACAGGGAGGCCGCCCACGCACACCCGCCCTGCTCCCAGCTTCCCCTCCTGCCGACTGCGCCCCCTTCACCTGACTTCTGCCCCTCCGCTCACACTACTTGCTGCTCAGCGGATCTGGACAACGGTAAACAGAAACACAGTTTACCGGCGGGGCAAGACTCTCTTCCCTCCCCTTGCTTCCAGCGAGGCTCCCGGGGGCCCAGGATCATGGCCCCTCAGAGAAACGGTTCCCCCCACGACACAGTCTCAGGGATGACAAGCGTGTTCTTGTCCATATTTATCACATCTCTGACTCATCGTGCTTTTGGACATACGTTACCGTTCCAACATGCGAGATACTGGGCCAAAATCTTCAAGTGGATTTGTGTCCTGTCCTCCCTGCTTTTCATACCCAAGCTTAGGACAGGTTGAATCTTGGTCCCTGGCTGGCTCCCTTCCCAGCCCACCCTGAGATCCAAAAGCCATTTTTCAAACAGGATTTTCTCTGTTCGGGGCCTTTTAAAGTTCAGGGTTAACACTGCCTTGAAGATAAATGTCTTCAGACTCTCCGTTCCTGGCAAACTGAACTTTAAAATTCCTGAGCTTTGGTATTTCCCCTAAAATAGTTCCATGCTGCTACTGCTGGAGATAGAAAGAACCCAAACCTCCAGGTAGGTTGGCCAGGAGCAATTCCCGGCAACCCCCCCCCCACCCCCCGGTCCTCTGGGCATGGCGGCTGCTGGCCCCACACCCATCGGTCAAGCTCCAAGATGGCCAGAGGACGAAAGGATGGGGAGACAGCTCCAGAAAAGGGATGGGACAGAAGTAAAGGGAGAGAGTGACTTCCAAGGGTGTCATGCTTGAAGATGCAGGCAGTGCTGACTCACAGCAGAAGGAGGGGAAGCCCCTGAGTCTGAAAGGCAGACGCTCCCTCCCCCGCCCCTTCAAGGGAGGCAGGAGCACAGGGATTCAGGCAGGGACTACAAATCTTCCACCATCTAAATGGCAGTTGGGGTTGTTTCCACGCCCATCAGAACTACCCGGCACTGTGCCACCTTCCCGGTGGAGCCCGGTGTAATTGCCTCTTTTATAGGATCATGTGAAATGTGTGCCCTTCGCTCCCTCTCTCCTCACCACCATTCTCCAAGAACAAAACCACTGTGTAAAGTCAAAGAAAACGCGAGTGAATCGCCACTAGCACTTTGAGTCGTCTATTTGCACGAGGACTGCAAATAAGGGCTGTTCTCCTTGAATAAGCAGTGAATTAGCAAATGTCTTCCTCTATCATAAACATTTGCTGAAAACAGCCCCTCGGCAATTGCATGAAGGATGCAGAACAGCTATTTTTAACTAACAAATGAGAACAGCAGCATCTAATTTTGGAGCCCTGCTCTGTCTTGTGCTGGGAGCTGGCTTCTAAATGGGAGGAAAATGCAAAGGGGAAGTTCAGTCCCGCTTGGTCCCCACCAACAGCTGTCACAGGTGCACAGAGACAGCCAGTCTTGAGGCATGGGCCCTTGGACACTTGTCTTCCTATTCCAGAAGGTCACCAGTCGAGGGGGCAGTGCCATTGAAATATGCTCCCCACTCCTAACTATCTTTGCCCTCAGACGATCAAAAAAGGAAATGTGTATATTGGAGGGACGCTGTGTGCA
This sequence comes from Nasua narica, assembly GCA_028533885.1. Taxonomy (NCBI): domain Eukaryota; kingdom Metazoa; phylum Chordata; class Mammalia; order Carnivora; family Procyonidae; genus Nasua; species Nasua narica. The sequence goes on from CM052809.1 coordinate 133,769,256, forward strand.
GATACTCAGGGCATCGACGGAGGGGACCCTGAGGGGAAGAGAGGGGAAGGGCCAGGAGACCAAACTTCCTGGAAGAAAATTGGCCACAAGCACAATATGATGAAAAAGGAGACCTTCAAAATGCTTGTAAAGAATGATCTGACATTACTTGAAAAAGATAAATAGATGGTGTCACTGGTGCTGAAGATAATGAAAACTATTATCCCCCGGAGACTAACCCCCACTTTAGCAGTTGTCCAGACAAACGCCTGGCTTCCTCCTTCTGGCTAAGTGAAAGCTTTCTCCCGGGGAAGCTTCCAGCCCCGGTCAGCAAGAGAGACAAGGGATGGGCGCAAGAAACAGAAGGAACTAAGATCCAGAGGGAAAAGGAAATATTTCCAGACTGACTCTCTTGCTAAGCCTCTCTCAAGATATTTTAGAGCACCTGAACATCATACGTTACATGATCTGCTAGCACATCTGTAAGAAACAGACACGGAGATGCTAAGAATGTTACCTGAGCAATAAATGGAGGGAATGTGGCCGGACAACTCTCCACGGGCCTCTGGCATTTCTGCAGGTGCCTTCCTTCTGAGCCATGTGCTTGAGGAGAGTGAACAGCCTTGGTGATTGAGGCAGGCCTCCTTCAGAGCAAAGGACAGGCACCCTTCTTGCCCACTGCCGAAAAATTCAGGACCCCACGCTCAGCACTGCATCCCGACCCCCGGTCACCCAGCCCTGTGGAACTGGGTGGGAGATGAGCAGGTGCACAGGCTCTGACGGTCTGGCAATTGCTATCACCATAAGAAACAAACTACTTTTTACCAGCCCAGGAGTTTCTGGTTTTCTACCAGCATCCACGAAGTTGCAACAAGCCAACATTTTAGCTTGCACGTAGGACAAGATCTTGGATCCACAGTTCTTGCTACCCACAGTAGCAAGAACCCACAGTTCTTGCTACTGAATTTAGATAACTGTGATTGACAATTTGGGGGAATATGCCTCAGGTGTGTAAATGGTACCGAGATATACGATACTTCAGGCAAAGTCTCCCGGTGCCCTTCTTAAAATCTGCTTTCTCCTTCTTTCCATAGAAATAGAACCAGGCATGTGACTATCCAGATAAATGCTACATCTTTCCAGCTCCCCTTGTAGACAAGTGTGCTCACGTGATTACGTTCTGGCCAATGGGATGTAAATGAAGTGTGGAGGGCAGCTGCTACGAGGGCTGGCGTGTACATCGTGCAAGGTCTACGACCTCTTTTTCCATCCTTCCGCTTGGAATATGGATGTCGTCGTTGACACCGCCTCCTGGCCTGCCAGCAGCACGAAAAGGCAAGACTCCAGGTGCCTGATGCAATGAAGAGTCCTACCTGGCCTGGATTACTTATGAAATAGAAATAAGTCTTGTTCAAGCTACTGTCTGTTTGGATTTTCTGCTATTAGCAGCTGAACCATCCCTAACTGGTTCA